>CM024761.1:134808168-135054789 GCA_014218235.1 Colocasia esculenta
CTAGAAAATTCAAGTCATGTCTTTTGCAAAATTCATAACTTTTCTTGCATTTCATCAATTTCCTGCATGATGTCATCATTCAGATATCCACAGTCTCCAAATGATCCTTTGAGTGATCTATCATATTTTTTACTAATCAATGTCAACTATATTTTCAACCCACAGAAACTCAGAACTCTTCCAAGATTGAAAAAACTTGTGTCTTGAAATTAAAACAACTCTTTGTTTGCAACTGATGTTGGATAAAATTGATTTCTATCTTACAAAACTCTCAAAATTTGAAAATTTAACAGAGCAATGACATTTGTGCTGAGAAACTGCCACACCTTCACAATGAATGAAGTGTCATGCATGTCATGAGGCACTAATGTTATCTTTGTTCAAAGGGGATAAAAATTCAAAAAAAATTCAAAATACAGCAAAAATGTGCTATACTTTTTGATAATGACTAAGTAACTGGAAATATTGGCGTCTACAAAACGTATATTTTCATGTCAAAAGGTCATTATTTACCCCTTTGAGACTTGACAATGCATAAATCCTAAGTATCTAGGGACTATGGTGTGTAAAAAGCACTAGTACTTGAGTGAAAAAGATTTATATCATTTGATAGTCTGTTACAAAAACAAAATATGTGTGTTAATGGAGTTTTGTTTAGAAAGAATCATTTTCATTTATCATCAAGTTGTTCTTTAAGATTGTGTTTTATTTTCAAAACATTGCATTCAGTCTAGAGGATATCTTTATTTCTTTAACGTTGAGAAATATGGTAGCTTATAGTTGATTGTTAGATATATTATATCCCTCAAATCATCATTTCAGTGACTCAAGTCTTTGAATGCTCATTCCTATTGGAAATTGTTTAAAACTTGAATTGTGATGAATTTTTTGAAAAATATAGCAAATGAATTTTAAGTCTCTTAAAAATCCTTGAAATGACTATTTCTCTCATTGATTATCTTTTTAAAGAAGTCCCAAAATTTCTCAAAAAATTCTCACAAAAAATTCAATTTTCTTCAAAGGCCAGTCGACACCATCCTATCCCGTGTCGACACACACCCTAGGTCAGGTCGACACTACAGTCTTCCAGTGTCGACACTGCCCCCTTGCCAGACCTTTTTAAATCGTGGGTTCCGGATAACGCCCTTGTTGTTCCTGCGGGGTATTGCACCACTGCAAACCCTTTTTAGGCATCAGGTCGACCCGACGGTCTTTTTCTCTCATTTTCGGCAAGAAATTCCACATCTTCTCTCTCAATCACATACCTTTCTCAATCGTCTCTCTTCTCCTTCATCAACTCCCGATTCCACTCCTTTCTTGCAACCATGGTGAGAAAAATGGGTCCTCGACGTGGAGCAAGATCTCAGGCCTCATCTAGGCCAGTTCCGGCAGAGGATGATGTTCCTCAATTCGAAAGAAGAACCAAAGGCGCAATGACCTGCAGAGCAACCAGGGTCCTCCTCTGCACCTCAGCCAGCAGCCAAGAGAGGTAGACCCTCTTCTTCGGGCAGAGGTAGGGTTTCTAGACTTGAGAATCGGGCTCCTCTTCTGAAGACACCATTAGTGAAGCCAAGCTAATTCTGAAGCCCAGAAAAGTGGATTTGACAGATATTCAGC
The DNA here is from genome assembly GCA_014218235.1 of Colocasia esculenta. NCBI lineage: Eukaryota > Viridiplantae > Streptophyta > Magnoliopsida > Alismatales > Araceae > Colocasia > Colocasia esculenta. The sequence goes on from CM024761.1 coordinate 134,809,786, forward strand.
TAGCAAATACTTTCCAGAAATTCAGACCTACTTCTCTTTTCAGTCTTGGTTACTCTTTATTTCTGAATTTCAAATTATCTATCCAAGACTTGTTAGGGAATTCTACAAGAACTTGAAATGCACAGATGAAGGGTTTCAGTCAAAGGTTAAGGGGATTGCTATTGACTTGCCCACAGACATAGCTGCTCAATTTTCAAAGTACCAGATGAAGGGGCAGATTATCATAATTTCGAATTTGATCTTCATGAAGCTTATACCATCATGACAGGCCTTCCTGCTGATAGATCTGATCCCAAACAAACCTTTGTCACCAAATTCAACACAAACACATTTCCCCCTGTGTTGAGGGTTATCCACCATATGTGACCACAATCATTTACCCCTCAAGGTGGTGGAAGGGACAGGCTAACAGATATACAGAGGTTCATTCTCTATTGCATGGTAAAAGACATCAAAATCAATCTCCATGTAATATTGTATCAAATTATATCTGAAACAACCAGGAAAGACCTCAAGAGATCTCTTCCATATGCTGCACACCTGACTTCAGTGTTCCAGCACTTTGGTGTGCCTTTAGATAATGAGAAATCCCAGTTATCCTAAATCCAACATCTACACCTTTAAGAATATTCAGAAATTCATGGGATTTAGACTGGAGGGTACTCAAGTTAGGAGAGGGCCAGTTGTAGTTGAGGCCCCTCAAGCTCAAGAGGAACAGCCTCAAGGTCAAGGGACCATCCCAGGGTGAAGAGGAACAGCCTCAAGGTCAAGGGGACCAGCCCCAGGGTCAAGAGGAACAGCCTCAAGCTCAAGGGGACCAGCCCCAAGGTCAAGAGGATCAACCTTTGAATGAGGATCAGCCTCAAGTCTCAACTGAAGGTGACATTCCATTTCATGCCCCTCTCTCACCTCAGTTTCAACATTTCTCTCCACAACCCACATTTCAAGCATCCCATCCTCTGGTGGACCTTCTGTTCCACCAGAGTTGTTCTCCTTTTTAAATGACAAATTTGAAACCTTGAACACCTCTATTCAAACCATGTCACAAACTTTTGAGTGAGGATTCAACGGTTGGAGAACACTGTGTCTGCCAAGTTCATAGAGCAAAAAGCTGCCTCAGACTATGCAGCTCAAAGATTCAACAGATTAATTGGTACAATGGCAGATGCTTCAATTCAGCTGAAGGAGCACCAGCAAAAGTTGGAGACAGTTCTTCATGGAATTTTGGCAAATTCCCAAGCTGATGTCTTCAACACCAAGCAGACATTACATGAGATCACCAGCACTAGACTGTCTTTTGCTCATTTTATGGATGATTTGGAGAGCATGAGGAATTCAATGCACACATTGACAGCCAAATCACTGATTTGACAAAGGAATTCAAGATCATGCAAAGGCCTGGTTGGTCAGCTGGATCATCTTCTTCTTCACAACCCATATCAGCTGATCTAGCCCGAATTCAAGCTACTTTGATAGAAAATTCAGATAGAATGAAACATTACTTGCACACAAAACTCACACCATTCAAGATCAAATCAAGTCCAGCTGACTTTCATGGAGAAAAGACTGTCAGACATTGAGCAAATCTTACTTCCTCCTCCTCCACCTTCTTCATAATGTATATTTTTTTGATGATGTCAAAGGGGAGAAGAAAGAAAGAGAACAAGAAATGATTGCAATACTTTTGGAAAGATTGTAATGTTTCTCTTGAATGAAATGAAATGCTTTTTGCTTAGCTTGAATGAATTTCTCATTTGTGTCTTCAATTCAATGTGATTGAAAATTATTATGTGAATGTGAATGTATGAATGCTTGTCAAGTTGCTTGACCTTCTCTATGCACAAGCAATTAACTTACTTCAAGTAACATTGTACTTGTGAAGTACAACCATCAATTGTGACTGAGTTTTTATTTAAAGGTCTTTGACAAGCATGAACACAAAAAGAAAAATAAGGACTTTGAATAACCAAAAATTGCTTAAAATCACATCTCATCAAAACCTCATTGTCATATGGATTAATGTTGCCATCATCAAAAAGGGAGAGATTGTTGGGTTGAGTGTAATTTCATATCATTTCCCCTTATTTTGATGATGACAAATGTGATTTGAATGCAAATTAATTGAAACATGATAAACACATTTCACCTGAAATACATATTCAAAAAGCATGTTTCAAAGCACACTTATCATTTGTACTCATAATAAAATATTTTACTAATGATATAAGTGTTTAATTTTCAGGTACAAAAACTTTTTGCAAAGATGGTGTCGACACACCCCCAATGGTGTCGACATAACACCTCAGACTCAAAGGCAAAAAGCTGAAGAAATGCTAAGACTGTGTCGACACTAGTCAAAAAGCAGGTCGACACGAGTTGCAGATTCCCGAATTAGTCTACCCAGGTCGACACAGGATGAGGGCAGGTCGACACTGGACCTCGTTCCAGAACAGCCTGTTTTCAGAATTGGGACAGCAGGTCGACACCACCACCAGGGCAGGTCGACACTGGATCAATTCCCAGAACAGTCTGTTTGCAAATGGGACAGCAGGTCGACGCCAAGATGAGAGCAGGTCGACATAGACCTCGTTCCCAGAACAGCCTGTTTTCAGAATTGGGACGCAGGTCGACACACCACCAGGGCAGGTCGACACTGGATCAATTCCCAGAACAGTCTGTTTGCAGAATGGGACAGCAGGTCGACGCAAGATGAGAGCAGGTCGACACTGGACCTCGTTCCTAGAACAGCTGTTTCAGGTTTGGGACAGTGTGTCGACACCACCACCAGGGCAGGTCGACACACTACGGAAAAATCCCAACTTAAGATGGATGATTGCCACGTGTCATCCTAGGGGATGGTGTATCAACCTAGGATCGTGTGCCCTTGTACCTAAAGGGTATCTTTGGAATCTTTTGGTATAAAAGGCCCCCAATTGGCCATCCATCACATCAAGAGACCCAACGAACTCTTGGAGCCTCCAGAAAGTTCCCTTTGGCGGCGAGAAGAGTTCATCTCCCTCCTCTGCTCTCCTGGTGTCTTCTGAAGACCAATTCTCATCAATTCGATTGTGAGAATTGGAGTGTGATCGTGAAGAAGTATTTGAAGCGCCTCAAGGAAGCAGATCAAGTAGAAGCATCTGTTGGAGAAGATTTCAAGGAAGATCCCCAGTTCAAAAGTGCAGAGCATTGCTTGGGACTTCAAGAATCCAAGCCTCTTCCCAATCTGAGCTTCTACAAGGGAGTACACTGAAGAACAAAGTCTTTTCATACAATCCTCATTGTACTTTTGTTCTTCTGAGACATTTTGAGATTGTGCAAGTGCTTCTGCATAATTCTCATGAATGTTCTCATGTTCGACATGATCTGCTGCTAGAAGATCTATGTCTTGTGTTGGTGTCTAGCAAAGTTGTTTGTGAGCCATTGTGCTCAGTTTGAGTCGTCGAACTCAAGTGTTTGTTGAGCAGTCTTGCTCAGGGATCTAGAGTAGTCTTACTCTAGAGTTGTGTGAGTTGTAAGCTCAGGTGTTGGAGTTGTCTGGCTCCAGTGGGTGTGTTACCCAGTTGTTAGTGAATCCAAATTGGGTGTGAGGGGTGGATGTAGGAATCACATGGGTGATTTCCGAACCACCTAAAAATCTCTGTGCACTTGTCTATTTGTGGTTTGATTCTATTATCCATTAGATGCTTGCATAGGATCGCTTAAGATTCACTTAATCAACTGGTTTCACATCTATTTTATCAACTCACTTAACATCTCATCAGATCTGTGATTTTTCACTGTTAAAATGCCTTCTGATTCTCAAAGTATTTTTAAATTGCTTAAGCTTCCGCATAGAGTGGCATAGATCTATTCATTCCCCCTTCTAGATCTTATCCACCCTTTTCCTGATCCTTCACTATGTACTGCCAAGTTCTTCTGGTTTCTGCAGAAAGTATGTTTGATCCTTGTGATTTATTTCCGGACTTCAGGATGTAATTATATATTGTAGATTTTATATGGTTCAGTGCATGCAGTAGGTTGTATCATGAGGCTAGGGGAATTTTTTTATTATTGTCCTAATTATTATAATTTTTGTAAACGAACTATGGGTGTGATATGATCATAGAAAATTTTGAATAATTAGGTTTACTGCCTATTCGATGTTTATAAATTTTCTGTACACTCATGAGAACTGTGGACAGGTTTGAGACTGCTAGGCCAAACTATCCTAATGTGTACCATGTATAACTGAGTTTATTGATTAATAGGCCTGAAATGGTTTTAATTGTTATAATTAGTATACATATCCAAAAATTTTGAGAAATTGAACATGTAATGTGTTTACTGTTTTTAAACTGTGATAAAAATTTGGATGCATTTTGTAGACAGTAAGTGTAATTGCTAGTTACACCATAGATAATAGTCACATTGAGCATGTTATAAATTAAATCTATGTGATTTAGTGAGTAACAACATGTTTAGGGTCAGGATATGATGTTATTTTATTTCTATGAACAGTAGTATCATGTTAGGAAGACTGAAGCTTATGCATATATGTGAATTTGATATAATTGTATTAAAATGTGTACAAATGATGTGTAGATAATGTGAAATATGTAACTGTGCCATGGGTGACACTACTACCTTAGAGGGCTGTGGAACCATACCGTAGTAAAGTCCTATGGGAAGGTTCATGTGTGTGAAATCCTATGGGCAATAGGATGAAAACTTGGAGGTGGACATGTTCCACTGGTTAGGGTGGAGAGTGCTTCTCTCGGTTCTGCACAGTAACTAATGATGAATAGTCTATCCCCATGAAATAAAAGTAATTACATTTCTATTTTGGTGATTAACAAAACCATATTATTGTGATAATTATCAAACCCTTAATTAAAGGTCACTAACCTATTTTCTACAAGTCTTAAGCACAAGATTAATACCAAAGGAAAATAAGCCAAAACAGGTAAGCATCTTTACATTGTATCTACAGCATCATATTTGTCTAAGTACACATCTGTTTCTTTTATAGATCATAACGATTACAGTAGAACTGTAACGATTTCTTCATAACCGTTTCATAAGTACCTTAACGATTTCTTCATAAATTGAAACTTCATCTGATTTCAAAAGAAATTGTTCCTACAACGACTTCTTAAAGAGAGCGTAACGATTTGCTTGCATCGACTTCTTTAGTCATCGTAACGACTTGCTCTCGTAACGATTCCTTTAGTCATCGTAACGACTTGCTCTAGTAACGATTCCTTTAGTCATCGTAACGACTTGCTCTCGTAACGATTCCTTTAGTCATCGTAACGACTTGCTTTCGTAACGATTCCTTTAGTCATCATAACGACTTGCTCTCGTAATGATACCTTTAGTCATCGTAAGGACTTGCTTTCGTAACGATTCCTTTAGTCATCGTAACGACTTGCTCTCGTAACGATTCCTTTAGTCATCGTAACGACTTGCTTTCGTAACGATTCCATTAGTCATCGTAATGACTTGCTCTTGTAACGATTCCTTTAGTCATCGTAACGACTTGCTCTCATAACGATTCCTTTAGTCATTGTAACGACTTGCTTTCGTAATGATTCCTTTAGTGATCATAACGATTTGCTATCATAATGATTCCTTTAGTGATCATAACGATTTGCTATCATAACGATTCCTTTAGTTATCATAACGATTTGCTTATCGCAACGATTGCTTCAGATATTATAACGATTTACTTTGCGCATCGACTTCTTAAGTAATTATAATGATTTTCTCAATGATCACAACGATTCTTTCATATCTCACAACGATTTGCTGTTAGGTTGCATAATGATTTCATAAGTCATAAATGCATCGATTTCATATCAATCAACTTGACATATGACTTATCCTTTCAACGGGTTGAATAGTCAAAGTCTTCGCACATATTCTTCTGTCAGGTGTGCATTTAATGAAGACTGAACGTATCTCTGCATGCATACAGACGATATCTTCCATTATCGTGTCTATACCATATGCATCTTTTAGAACAGCAAAATGACATTACTATTTTGGTGAATATTCACACCAACGTTGACTGACAACAAGAGACAACCTAGCTGTCTACTGTTCCAGCATTTAATGTATGCAGGTCTCTGACAACATTCGTCATACAACGTTGGACCTTGTAGAAGCCAAAGGACACTTCAGAAGATCCTATCTCTTTACGTGCACAAATGGATAAAGGACTGTTGACTAGAAGCTTCCAAGTGCCACTCAGTCTAACGTCCACCAAAAGCTAGAGGCAACGGATACTTCAACGTCTAGATTTCAAATTGAAGCTATATATTGAAGAAAGGAGCTCCAGAAGAGACATATAGATAGAGAATGATAGTCATACAAAACACTCTGATCATCAAGTCTTCTGCGAGTTCTCAAGAAAGAGCCAAGCCTCATTCCATTAGATTAGCTCTTCTTTGCTCTCTGCATTGTTTGTAGATTTTCGAGAGAGCTTGTTTGTATGGAGAGTGAGCTTAGTTTGTAGACCTTAAGCTCTCAGTCCTTTGCTTCAGATCTTGGCTTGTCAAAGCTTGATCTAGGGGCTTAATCTCCTGCTTACTTATTTTCGTGCTTGTACCCTTCGTGTGTGAAGGAAGACCTGGTGGTATCCAGGGTGTGTGTGAGCCTTCTGGTGTGAAGGAAGACCTGGTGGGGTATCCAAGGTGTTGTTCCTCTTCGGGCTGAGAAGAGAAGACCAGCTGAGCTGGGTGTTGTAGTGTCCATAGGGGGACTGTACCCTAGTTAGTGAAATCCTGAGTTGTTGCTCAGGGACTGGACGTAGGACTCCTGTGGAGAGGAGGTCCGAACCAGGATACATCTTGTGTTGTGTGATTGTCTTCATGTGTTTGTTGTTTTCTTTACTAATACTAACAATCTTCAAAGTGTATTTCTTGTGAACGTTTTTAGTAAACATGTATTAATTGATAAATTTAAAGACCCATTCACCCCCCCCCTCTGGGCTACCTAACTGGGCAACAAGTGGTATCAGAGCGAGTCTCTTCGACAAAGAAGAAGATCCAACGATCTGAAGAGTAAAGATCCATGGCAGCCCAAGGTCACAATGAAGGTCAGTCTGTCAACCCAACCATTGTTCGATGGAGAAGACTATGCTTACTGGAAAACAAGAATGGAATATTTTCTACAAGGTCATGACTATCAGATATGGTCCATAGTTGAAGAAGGCGATCTCCTAGTCACCAACGAAAAGGCTCAGTGGACAGATGATGACAGGAAGAAGATTTCTTCAAACTGTAAGGCTAAAAGCATTCTGTGCTGTGCTCTCAGCAAGAAAGAATTCAATAGAGTATCAGCCTGCAAATCCGCAATGGAGATGTGGGAAAAATTGAGAATCACTTATGAAGGCACGGACAAGGTTAAGGAAACCAGAATAGATATTCTGGTAACTCAATATGAGAGGTTCCAGATGCAGCCAGGAGAGTCCATAACTCAAATGTTCAGTAGATTCACAGACATTACAAATGGATTAGCATGACTTGGGAAGACCTGTGAGATTGGAGATATGGTCAGAAAAATTCTTAGATCTCTTCCATCTACATGGACTCCCAAGGTAACAGCCATTGAGGAAGCTAATGATCTAAAGAGGATGTCTTTGGAAAAACTCATTGGGTCCCTTATGGCCCATGAGAAATATGGAGAGACTAGGAGAGTCCTCAAGCAGAAAGAAACATTCAAATGCTCTTAAAGCAGAAGAAGACAGATCAGATGAGTCATCAGCTGAAGATGAAAGCTCAAATGATTGCGAAGATGAAGAAGCCATGCTATCAAGAAGACTGCAAGCATTCTAGCCAAGAAGAAGAAGTTCCAATCTGGTAGAAGACACTTCAAGAAAAATAAGGGCTTCAAGAAACCAGATGGAAAGGATCAGAAAAAGGGCGAGCCCATATGCTACGAGTGCAAAAAGCCAGGACATATGAAAGCAGAATGTCCAAGCTCAAGAAGCTGAATTCAAAAAGAGAGAAAGCTCCAAGAAAGGAAGGAGAGAAGAAAAAAGGCTATGAGCAGGAGCAGGAGCAGCAGCGACTCAGACAGTGAGTCAAGCTCAAACAGTGAAGAAGAAGAAGCCAACTTGGCTTTTATGGCAAACACTGAAGAGAAGGTAACTTCTGATTCATCTTTTGATTCTTGCAATGATTCTGATTCTGATAATCTTGAAGAAGCTTTCAACGAATTATACTGTAAATATAGGGAAGTAACAAAACTGTTAAAAGTTAGTAAGAAAAATACGGCATGTTTAGAAAACACTAATTCAGATCTAAAAAAAAAAACGAAGAATTAGAAAAACAAATAACTGAACTAAAAGAAGAAATGAACTATTATGTGAAGATCTAAAAGATAAAAATAAACAAATAATCAAATTAGAAAAACAGGAGAGTTCAGATGAACTGAGAAAAGAAATTAAAATTTAAATGAAGAAAATGACAAACTGTCAAGCACATTGGAGAAATTTACAAATGGTAAGAACTCCTTAATATTAAAAGGTGCTAGACGTTCAGGAAAGAAGAAACATGGTTTAGGATATACACCACCAGAAAATGAAGAACAATAATTCAACCTAAAATATATCCAACTCTGAAGTTTACACCTGAACAAGATACATATACAAAGCCAATTTCAAATATATTGAAAGAGTAACAAAAACGTCCTGCTGTAGCCATTGCAATAAGTTAGGGCATATAAAAATAACATGTCCAACTAGACATAAGAAATGGATAATTAAAAGGGAAACTGTTGACACTAACCAACAAGGACCCAAAAGAACTTGGGTACCTAAAACTTAATGTCTCCTTTTTAGGGAAGCCTTCGAGCATCAAAGTGGTACCTGGACAGCGGGTGCTCAAGGCATATGTCAGGAAACAAGAAGCTGTTAACTCGTCTCCAAGCTGAAGAAGGAACAATCACCTATGGAGATAATGGAAAAGGAACAGTGATAGGCAGTGGTTCTGTGAGCAACAAAGGGAAAACAGTTATTGAAGATGTACTGTGTGTCAAAGGGCTAAAGCACAACCTCATAAGCATCAGCCAGCTTTGTGACAAAGGTCATCAGATCAAGTTCCAAGAGTCCAAGTGCAGTATCCTGAAGGATGGAGCAGTAATCTTCGAAGCTAACAGAGAAAAGAACCTGTATGTGCTCTATCTTGAAGAACTCAAGGATCAAGACGTTAGTGGCCAGCAAAGAGCAGTCAACTGAGCTGTGGCACAGAAGATTTGGCCACTGCAGTTTGGATGGCATGAATAAGCTCAGAAAGAGAAGTCTTGTGGAAGGTCTGCCAAAGGTCAGCAATAAATTGGATGGTATCTGCAGACCGTGTGCAAAAGGGAAGCACACTAAGAGTTCCTTCAAGTCAAAGACTGTGGTAACCACCTCTAAACCCTTAGAACTCCTTCACATGGATTTATTCGGGCCAATGAGGACCACTAGTCTTGGAGGAAAGAATTTTGGATTTGTTATTGTGGATGATTATTCCAGATTCACATGGGTTTCCTTCTTGGAGCATAAAGATGATACCTTTGATAGTTTTGTAAGCTTCAGCAGAAGAGTACAGAAAGACAAGAAGTTTTGCATTGTTGGAATCGGTCAGATCATGGAGGAGAGTTTCAAAATGAAAAATTTGCAAAATTCTGTGATGACCAAGGGATTGAGCATAACTTCTCAGCACCAAGGACACCACAGCAAAATGGAGTTGCTGAGAGGAAGAATAGAACCTTATTGGATATGGCAAGAACAATGCTGTCAGAATATGATTACCAAGAGTTTCTGGGCTGAAGCAGTGAACACAGCAAGCTATATCATTAATAGAGTAATGATCAGACCCATCTTGAAGAAGACTGCATATGAGTTGTTCAAGGGAAAGAAGCCAAAGATCAGTCACTTCAGAACCTTTGGATGTCCATGCTTCATTCACAACAACGGCAAAAGAGACATTGGTAAGTTGGATGCCAAATCAGATGAAGGCATCTTCATGGGTATGCTACTAAACCTAAAGGTTATAGAGTGTTTAATAAACGCACCTTATTGATTGAACAGTCTGTACATATTATTTTTGATGAAACTAACCCTTCCTTGAGAAAGGAAGCAGAGAGCGACATTGATGATGCAGATGACTTGTCTAAGAAATTAAAGAACACATCAATTGAGGACAAGGAAGATCCACCTCTGGAAGACTTGCAGCAAACAGACATTGAACATGAAAATCTTCCAAAGGAGTGGAGATACAAGAAAGATCACCCACCTGAAAATATTATTGGTGATCCATCTGTAGGGGTAAGAACAAGAGGTAATGTAATCCCTTGTGATTACCTAGCATTTGTTTCTCAAATAGAGCCTAGGACAGTCAATGAAGCTCTTACTGATGAGTCTTGGATTCTAGCCATGCAAGATGAACTGAATCAGTTCAAGAGAAACCATGTATGGTCACTTGTTCCTAGACCATCAGGTCATCCAGTTATTGGCACCAAATGGGTGTTCAGAAATAAATTGGATGAAGCTGGTGTGATCTTAAGAAACAAGGCCAGATTGGTAGCTCAAGGCTATTCCCAAGAGGAAGGTATAGATTTCGATGAAACCTATGCACCTGTAGCTAGACTTGAGGCTATTAGGATTTTACTTGCATATGCATCTGCTCTAGATTTGAAATTATTTCAAATGGATGTCAAATCTGTATTTTTAAATGGTTTCATTAAAGAAGAAGTTTATGTAGAACAACCCCCAGGTTTTGATGATTCAGAATTTCAAATCATGTTTTTAAACTTCATAAGGCATTATATGGTTTAAAGCAAGCACCTAGAGCCTGGTATGAAAGGCTTAGTTCTTTTTTATTAGATCATGGTTTCACTAGAGGACAAGTAGATAGCACTTTATTTATAAAGTCAAAGGTCAAGCACATACTACTTGTACAAATTTATGTAGATGACATAATTTTTGGATCTACTGATGAATCTCTTTGCAAGTACTTTGAGAAGCTTATGCAGGGAGAATTTGAGATGAGCATGATGGGGGAGCTGAACTACTTCCTTGGATTACAAATCAAGCAAGGAGGAGATGGCACCCACATCTGTCAAGCCAAATACACCAAGGAGCTCTTGAAGAAGTTTGGATTCGAAAATTCCAAGCCACTGTCAACACCAATGAGCACTTCAACAAGAATGGACAGTGACAAAGATGGTAAGAAAATAGATCAAAAGATCTATAGAGGTATGATAGGTTCTCTACTTTATTTAACTGCCAGCAGACCTGATATACTATTTAGTGTATGCATGTGTGCTAGATATCAAGCAGACCCTAGAGAATCTCATTTAATTTGTATTAAAAGAATTTTCAGATATTTATCTAGAACTCATGATCTAGGTATCTGGTATCCAAAATCATGTGAAGTAAATTTAGTAGGGTACTCTGATGCTGACTATGCTGGATGCAAACTAGATAGAAAAAGCACCAGTGGCTGTTGTCAATTTTTTGTAGGATGTTTGATATCCTGGTCCTCCAAGAAGTAGAATTCAGTAGCACTCTCAACAGCTGAAGCTGAATACGTGGCTGCTGGAAGTTGTTGTACACAACTCCTATGGATAAAGCAACAACTTGAGGACTGCAGAATGCACATCAAGTCAATTCCACTATTATGTGACAACACAAGTGCCATAAACTTAACCAAGAATCCAGTACAACACTCAAGAACCAAACACATTGAGGTTAGATATCATTTTATTCGTGATCATGTAGCTAATGGTAATATTGAAATATTTTATTGATACAAATAATCAATTGGCAGATATCTTCACAAAAGCCTTACCCGAAGAGAGATCACTTCTCTCAGAAGGGAATTAGGCATGTGTAAATTGTGATAGATTTATCTGTTAAATACTGAAATATTAAATTTCGGAGCCCAATTATTTATTCTCCTTGAAGTGAGCAAAAATTATCTCAATTACTTCTCATTTATCCTTCTTGCATAAATTCTCCTGTCGGTTCGTTTTGTGTAATTCTTTATTTCTTTCAAACCAGAGTTTGTCATTTTCTGCCATAAAGGCGCACCTCTACAAAAAGGGGGCATTTATCCTTTATTTCATAAATCCCGTAATCGGTATGAGAACGATTCGTCTCCCCTCTTTATCTCTTTCGTTCTCTTGCCTGAGGCGATAACCCTTCGCCCCGGCATCGACTTCCACCAGATTTGAAGCCTTCAACCTCTCCCGCCAGAAATTTCTTGAGGGTTTCTCCTTCAACCACCCTTCCAGACCTCCAGAACCTCTTCTTGCTTGATTCCATGGCCTCTTCAACTGTTTCCAGCAGTGTTGGGGTTACGGAGCTGCATTCCTCACCTCAGAAGAGCAAGCCAAGGTTCGCTTCAGTCAAGGCAAAGCTTTGGGCACAAGGCAGTGGATTTAGCAGACTTGGAGAAGAACGAATGGGCAGTTTGGTTGAAGCTCTACAGAGGCTGAAATGGACGAAGATTGCAACCCTTTCTGATGTAAGTTATCCAGATCTTGTCAAGGCTTTCTATGTCTATCTGAAGATAGAAGAGGATGGGACCCTGACTTCTATGGTCAAGGGAACCCAAATCAAGATCACCAGGGAATTGTTAGCATCCCTGTTTGAAGTTTCTACTTCCAGTCGCAGTGGAGTCCACACTGTGGACACTCATGTCAAGGGTTTGGGAATAATAGGCCCGAAGTATAGGCTGAAGGATGGAAAGATGGATATTAACCAACTCAGTGCCTTTAACAGGCTTTTGCATTTCATAATATGTCAAATCATTGTGCCAAGGAGTGCAACTTTTTCTTCATGCACCAAGGCTGATTCAGACCTGATGTTCTGGGCTATCCAGAATCAGAAGATTAACACTGCAGAGTTGATAATTGAGAGAATGAGGTTTACAAGATCCCAAGTGTGGGACATTAAGAGCAAATTGAATATCTCCCTACCTTATGCCCATCTCCTGACTAGAATCTTTCATCATTTTGGGATAAGTGTAGTGGGTGATGTATCTAAAAAGATGGGCCAAGCTATTAGGTCCAGAAATTTGAGAAAAAGTGGTTTTTCTGTAGTCAATGGTGTATGGTCTAAAACCAGGGTGTTGAGGGTGAAGCGATCCTTGGTGAAACCAAGAAGACCATGAACCTGTGGCAGAATCAGCAGTAGCAGAGGTAGTTCAAGCGGTACCAACAGCTCCAGCAGTTGAAGAAAGCAGTAGTAGCAGCAGCCAGCACCAGAAGCAGCAGTTGTTGATGAATCCAGTAGAAGGATTGAGGACATTCTCCTGAAGACATTGAGCCCATTGGGCAATTCTCAGAGGTTCCTCTTCCATCTTCCCAAGTAGGCAGTCTACTTAGGGATGCACTGGACTCCATCTCTCAGGGGGAGCCAATTGCACATGAGCCATGTATAGCAAAATCTGTGGCAGAGGTCCACACAGAAGATGTAGTTATGGAAGAAGCTCCAAGCCAGCAGGAGCAAGTCCAAGTTCAAGAGGATGTTGTAATGGAAGATGCTCCCATTGAGGGGGAGCAGTCAGTGTCAGAGGAGTTCCAGGGAGTCAGTGCTATGGCATCAGGCCACACTGAAATTCATTCAGAAGTCCTTCCAGTTCAAGAAGAAGAAGCAGCAGCAGCAGCACAAACTGAAGTTCCCATGGAAAGTGTGCATGCTGAAGGAGAAGCTGAAGTTGAGAAGGGCAGTGAGACTCAGGGGGAGGGAAATGAAAATCCCCCAGAGAACCAGTTCAGAGAAGGTGAGACTGCCAGTTCCTCAGATTCTGAGGATGACCAAGATCAGCAGCCTCCAATGGACAAGGCCCAGGAGAAAGGGAAAGCAGCAGAAGTTCCAGATGTTCTCCTAGCTGACACTCCCTATTAGAGACAGATGAGGCAAAGAGTCAACCTGTAATAGAGAGGTTGGATGCTCAAGGAGAAATCTTATGCTCCTTGCAATCTAATGTAAATTCCATCTTCATGAGCCAGGCATCAGTCACCAAAGAGATATCTCAAGTAAGAAATGCCATGAAATGGTTCAACAAAGAAATGGGAAATATGAAGTCCATGCTTTCAGAGATTTTGAAGGCAGTTGGAGCCCAAGCTCCTCCTCCTCCACCTCCTGCTGCTCAAAGAAGTGAAGTAGATATTCCAAGGCCATCTGGGCCAGATGAGCAAGTGGCAGGGCCATCAGGGCCGACAGCAGCTAGTTCACAAGCAAAGGTCAGTGGTTCAGGGCCATCAGGGCCAGTTGAGCAAGTGCAAGGGCTTTCAGGGCCAGATGAGCAGGTGTCAGGGCCATCAGGGCCTTTGGAGTCAAAGTCTGTGCAGCACATAGCTGAAGAAGCAGAAGCTGTAGCTCCTGAGCCCCCAGCTCCTTCCTCCACTCAGACCCCAGTACCTCCATCACCACCTTCATCATCCACAGCCCACCTGCACCTCAAACCTTCAAGAAACCACAACCTAGAACCATCTCATCACCTACACCTTTTCCTTCACAATCCACTTCATCTCCTGCATCTTCAACACCCATTTCTCCACCTCCACCTATTTTTGAGGTTCCTCCAGACTCTCATCAGCTGGAGCCTCCTTCTTCTGGTCCACCATCCTCTAGACCATCAGATATCCCACCTACTACCTCACACTCCCTTTTACATCCTTCTCCTCCACCCTCTTTCATTACTATAATTCCTGAGGGTGCTCAACTTGAATCTCCCTATCTTGGGAAAGTCAAGGATGAGTTTGAAGAAGTCATCATCCCGATCTGTACTGAAGGTTGGGGATCATATCCATAGGGCAGACTCTTCTAGTTCTGCTCCTAAGAAAAGGAAATTCTCCTCTCTTTCATCTGAACCTCGCTATCCCCTCTGTGGTTTTCTCTCACAGGAGACAACAGAAATAAATCTCTGTACAGAGAATATCTTCAGAAGGTTGTTTTTGCTACTATTATCAACCTTCCTTTTCTTAACCTTTCAGACCACTTGAATATTATTCTACCCTATACCTCTCTAACCAAATCAGAAAAATCAAAAATCTTCTCTATTGCTCATTCCAAGACTGAAGAGCAATGGGCTAGGGGGCACAGAGAGCTGTACAACAAATTTCTTTTGGCTAAGTCTGCTAGATTCCCTCCAAGGGACCATTCCCTGACTCTTTCAGAATGGTTCCAAATTCATCACAAGAATTTTTGGGCCCCATTCATTCAGAAGGAGATCAAGATGGCCAGGCATTTCCAACTCTTCAACAACTATAGATATGTCCATCGACTCCCTGAGGTCCAATTCAGCCAATTTAAGCAGGTCATAAATGCACTTGGTTCAGCCGACGCCCACACTGAAGTTGTTCAAGTAGACTTTGCCACCCTTCAGGTGCCAGAGGAAATCTTGCTTCCACCTATTCACTCTTTGGTCATGGACTCTTCTGTTGGGTCTATCATCTTTGAACGTTTTGCCAGAGTAATGGGCAGAATCAAGGTACAAAGGCTTCCAAGTGGCATTTCATAGATTTCTCTTCAGAGAATACCACCAAGGCCATGTCAGTGCTGAGGTTCTAGCTCCTATTCTGTCAGAATGTGAGAGGTTGACACCTTCAGATTGGGCCAGTTTTTACCCTCTCTCTGCTCAGCAGCTGTCAGAGCTTAATGAATCTCAGGCCAGGGAAGGTCACTCTTCAGTTTCTGCAGCTACATTTTTAGACATGAACTCTATTCACCTAGTCCAGGATCCCTTCCAGATTTGGGTTGAGCGATATAAAGTCTATGTAGCCCTTTGTCAAGAGCTGAAGGCCAAGCAGAACTTCTATCCCATTTCAGTTGATCAGTTTCTTGCTCGAGCCAGTTTTGGATCAGTATCCTTCAAAAGAATCTCCCTTAGCAGAGAAGCCTATGCCAATCTCCTTGATGAGCAGTTGGCTCTCCATTTGAAGAGAATGGCTCCCTCCATGGGACCCAAGTACACTCTTGCCCCTGGTGTATTTCGTCAAGTTTTTGAAAAGCAGGAAGAACAGGCATGGGAAATCATTTCTCATTTTGCCTCCCTCCTCTCTCCTGCCTTTTATCTCCCTGTACCTTCCCAGAATGAATGAATACAAATAGTATTTCCTGTCTCATTCAGTTGTTTTCTCTTCTTCTTTGTCTTTTCCTTGCATCTTTTTTTTGCTAATGACAAAAAAGGGAGAATTATTGCAGATCTGAAATACATATGGAGATCTATTTATCTGTGCTATTTGCTAAAGTTTGTTAATTTGTTAAAGTTTTGTCATCACTAAAAAGGGGGAGATTGATGAACAGTCTATCCCCACGTAATTAAAAGTAATTACATTTCTATTTTGGTGATTAACAAAACCATATTATTGTGATAATTATCAAACCCTTAATTAAAGGTCACTAACCTATTTTCTACAAGTCTTAAGCACAGGAATTAATACCAAAGGAAATAAGCCAAAACAGGTAAGCATCTTTACATTGTATCTACAACATCATATTTGTCTAAGTACACATCGGTTTCTTTTATAGATCATAACGATTACAGTAGAACTGTAACGATTTCTTCATAACCGTTTCATAAGTACCTTAACGATTTCTTCATAGATTGAAACTTCTTGATTTCAAAAGAAATCGTTCCTACAACGACTTCTTAAAGAGAGCGTAACGATTTGCTTGCATCGACTTCTTTAGTCATCGAACGACTTGCTCTCGTAACGATTCCTTTAGTCATCGTAACGACTTGCTCTCGTAACGATTCCTTTAGTCATCGTAACGACTTGCTCTCGTAACGATTCCTTTAGTCATCGTAACGACTTGCTCTCGTAACGATTCCTTTAGTCATCGTAACGACTTGCTCTCGTAACGATTCCTTTAGTCATCGTACGACTTGCTTTCGTAACGATTCCTTTAGTCATCGTAACGACTTGCTCTCGTAACGATTCCTTAGTCATCGTAACGACTTGCTTTCGTAACGATTCTTTAGTCATCGTAACGACTCTCGTAACGATTCCTTTAGTCATCGTAACGACTTGCTCTCGTAACGATTCCTTTAGTCATCGTAACGACTTGCTTTCGTAACGATTCCTTTAGTGATCATAACGATTCCTTTAGTGATCTAACGATTTCTTTAGTTATCATCATAATGATTGCTTATCGCAACGATTGCTTCAGATATTATAACGATTTGCTTTGCGCATCGACTTCTTAAGTAATCATAATGATTTCCTCAATGATCACAACGATTCTTTCATATCTCACAACGATTTGCTGTTTGGTTGCATAACGATTTCATAAGTCATAAATGCATCGATTTCATATCAATCAACTTGACATATGACTTATCCTTTCAACGGGTTGAATAGTCAAAGTCTTCGCACATATTCTTCTGTCAGCTGTGCATTTAATGAAGACTGAACGTATCTCTGCATGCATACAGACGATATCATCCATTATCGTGTCTATTCCATATGCATCTTTTAGAACAGCAAAATGGCATTACTATTTTGGTGAATATTCACACCAACGTTGACTGACAACAAGAGACAGCCTAGCTGTCTACTGTTCTAGCATTTAATGTATGCAGGTCTCTGACAACATTCGTCATACAACGTTGGACCTTGTAGAAGCCAAAGGACACTTCAGAAGATCCTATCTCTTTGCGTGCACAAATGGATAAAGGACTGTTGACTGGAAGCTTCCAAGTGCCACTCAGTCTAACGTCCACCAAAAGCTAGAGGCAACGGATACTTCAACGTCTAGATTTCAAATTGAAGCTATATATTGAAGAAAGGAGCTCCAGAAGAGACATACAGATAGAGAACGATAGTCATACAAAACACTCTGATCATCAAGTCTTCTGCGAGTTCTCAAGAAAGAGCCAAGCCTCATTCCATTAGATTAGCTCTTCTTTGCTCTCTGCATTGTTTGTAGATTTTCGAGAGAGCTTGTCTGGATCTGAGAGTGAGCTTAGTTTGTAGACCTTAACCTCTCAGCCCTTTGCTTCAGATCTTGGCTTGTCAGAGCTTAATCTAGGGGCTTAATCTCCTGCTTACTTGTTTTTGTGCTTGTACCCTTCGTGTGTGAAGGAAGACCTGGTGGTATCCAGGGTGTGTGTGCCCTTCTGGTGTGAAGGAAGACCTGGTGGGTATCCAGGTGTTGTTCCTCTTCGGGCTGAGAAGAGAAGACCAGCTGAGCTGGGTGTTGTAGTGTCCATAGGGGGACTGTACCCTAGTTAGTGAAATCCTGAGTTGTTGCTCAGGGACTGGACGTAGGACTCCTGTGGAGAGGAGGTCCGAACCAGGAAACATCTTGTGTTGTGTGATTGTCTTCATGTGTTTGTGTTTTCTCTTTACTAATACTAACAATCTTCAAAGTGTATTTCTTTGTGAACGTTTTTAGTAACAGGTATTAATTGATAAAGTTTAAAGACCCATTCACCCCCCCCCCCCCCCACCCCCTCTGGGTACCTAACTGGGCAACAACTAAGATCTATCATTGTTTTGCCTAGGTGATGGGTATTTGATGTGAATGTGTGTCCTTCTAGAGGTGGTTTGGACTATGTGTCACGACATCTAAATGTGAACAATATGATTATGTGCAAGTGAATTATGAAATTGTGTAAGTGTAAATGAATTGTGAATGTGTAAGGTTAATGTGATAGCATGTGAATTGGTGAAATATATATGAATGTTTTAAATCCATGTCAAAACAGCAAGCTAACATGTTTATATTGTGTTAAATGTATGAGAATGAACATAGAATCCATACTAGGTGTATTGCTTTCATTACGTGTGATTCCATGCTTAAGTTGCACAATTATATGGTAACATGAATTGAATGAGTTTTAAATTGATTAAGCATGTCAAGGAAATGTGTAGGGAGCATGTGATAGGTCTTATACTCAATGTGAATGGAAACATAAAGCATGTATCATGTCCATTAATGTTATAAGAATTGCATGCATAGAATTTTGAAATTGTTTAAACCATGCTACATGTGTTGATTGTTTCTTTTAGAAAGAAAAATATGCATATGATGTGTGTATGTATAATGTGCATGGATTGCTTGCTGAGTCTATTTAGACTCACTCTTGCTTTGGCGTATAGGTGCAGGTGTCTCCACTTCTTCCGAGGAGATATCCAGGAGTGACTCGGAGCGAGAGTAGGAGATTGTTGTGAAGATTGTAGCGTTGTAGTTTTCATTCCATAAGTATGTAGTCAATAATGTTATGTAATTCGATGAGGACAATGTATTTGATTAGAATTTCAATTATGTGAATTTAGTTATTTCTTGCACTATATGGACTGTGGATAGAATGTGGATGATGGAATAATAGTTTACATTGAGTTCTTTTAATTCCAGTGTTCTATGACTATATTTGTGTACATCTCAACATAATGTATGTGTTGGGTCAATGTCCCACTGTAGCGATACTCATTATACCGAAGTGGGTTGGTGTAACGGTACCGGTATAAGGAGGGTCGTTACAGAGATTGGTATCAGAGAAACCGGTTATGATTGTACATAAATATAATTATGCCTTCATCTTCATTATATGCTAAGTCTTTATAGATTGTCCACATAGTTTGGAATTAGATGGTTAGTTCCTAATTGTGATTAATCTATCTTGCAGGCTATGTCTTCATGAGGTAGGCGTGGTGCTCCTGCTCGTGAGGGTGAGCAGAGGAGAGAGGAGAGAGTTGAGCCTAGGCATGAAGATCAGGGTGAGCAGGCCCCAGCACCCCAGGGTCCTGTGCTTCCTCCACCGCCACCAGTGGACTATGGAGTGTTCATGCAAGGTCTGGTACAGGCCATGCAGACATAGGCCCATACCCAGGCTGCACTCCAGGCTCAGCTGGAGGCTCAGGTTAGCAATGTTAGATAGAAGTAGTCTGTTTTCTTTTAAATATATGATTGTTACATTGCTATTGTGTTATATATGTTAAATTGTATTGTTTGTTGTAGCAGGCTCAAGTGCCAGTTCCCCAGGCATATGACCATGGTGGACCTTCCATCATGGAAAGGTTCAAGAGGATGGCTCCACCCTCTTTTAAGGGGGAGAGTGATCCGTTGCTTGCGGAGAGCTGGATGAGGGAGATCGAAAAGATCTTCCGGGCGATTAGATGTGTTGAGAATGACAAGGTCAGCCTGGCCACCTATATGCTACAGGTATGTGTTTGTTGTATAAGCATTTAATTAAATTAAGGTTGGATTGTTTAGAAAAGTGCTTATGGAGAATGATTTGATGCAGGAGAGAGCCGAAGTGTGGTGGTCCTCGTTACTACGTACCCGGTTCGAGGACGGTGCTGTAGAGGTGGCATGGGATGAGTTTGTGAGGCTCTTTCGGGCCAAGTTCGTCCCCGAGCATATCCAGGACAAGATGGAGCAGGAGTTCCTCACCTTGACTCAGGGCTCCATGACTGTGCTCGAGTACGAGGCCAGGTTTGCTGAGCTATCGAAGTATGCACCTCATATTGTGGCTGATGAGCACAGAAAGGCCAAGAAGTTCGTGATGGGCCTTAAGCCATCACTGAGGATGAGGTTGGTGGCGTTTGACCATCACACCCTTGAGGAGGCTCTCAGCGAGGCATGTCGGCAGGAAGGTGAGATGGAGCAGTACCTGGATGAGAAGAAGGCTTCGCAGAAGAGGCCGGCGGCTCTTTTCCAGCGGCAGGATAGGAAGAAGGCGGCGTACCAGTCACCACAGCGCCCAGTGGCAGCCATCAGTCATCAGGTAGTTTCTCAGCGTTCCCCTAGTGGCAAGAAGGAGTGTCCTCACTGCAGAAGGGCATATGGTGGTACGGAGTGCTAGAAGATGACGGGAAAGTGCCTCAAGTGCGGGAGCAATGAGCATCAAATCCAGGACTGCCCTAGACTTCAGCAGGGAGTCCAGCGACCAACACCAGTTCCAGCGGCAGCAGCAGCAGCGGCAGCAGCACCAGCTATAGGACGACCAGGAAGGCCTCAAGCCCAAGCTCAAGTGTTTGCCTTGGAGAGAGAGGACGCGGAGCAAGCAGAGCATGTTACTGAAGGTACGGTTCTTTTCATGGGTGTGCACGCTCGGGTTTTATTTGATATGGGTGCCACTCACTCGTTCATTTCCAAACAGTTTGCTAGGAAGTTAGCTTTAGAGTCAGGATTAGAGTCTGAGGAGTTAGAGGTTCCGTTGTCTGTGCACACACCTGCGGGAACGGTATCGACTAGGAAGTGCATTCCGTCTTTACCGGTGTGCATTGAGGATAGAGTCCTAGAAGGGTGTTTCTTCTTGCTAAAAATGAAGGACTATGATGCTATTCTTAGTCTGGATTGGCTAGAAGAGCACTATGCGTTAGTGGATTGTCGTGGGAAGAAGATTGTTTTCCGTATTCCTGGTGAGGATGAGTTTTCTCATCCATTGCCACGAACCTTGCGGGAAGTTTATTATCTCCGCCATGAAGGCGATGAGGATGGTAGGCAAGGGTTGTGACGCTTTTTTGGCCAGTGTGGTATTAGTACCAAAGGCTGATGAGTCACCTTCTCTTGAGGAGATAGATGTAGTGCGGGAGTTTCCAGACGTATTTCTTGATGATTTGTCTGGATTGCCACCGGTTAGAGAGATAGAATTTACCCTAGAGTTGCTTCCAGGCACCTCTCCTATCTCAAAGGCTCCATATCGGATGGCACCTGCAGAATTAGCTGAGCTAAGGAAGCAGTTGCAAGATTTGCTAGCTAAGGGATTTATACGCCCTAGTGTATCTCCTTGGGGCGCACCTGTATTGTTTGTAAAGAAGAAGGATGGGTCACTTAGGTTGTGCATTGATTATAGAAAGCTAAACCAAGTGACTGTGAAGAACAAGTATCCCTTACCTCGGATTGATGATCTGTTTGACCAACTGCAAAATGCATCATCTTTTCTAAGATTGATTTACGGTTTGGCTATCATCAGTTGAGGATTAGGAGTGAGGATGTGTTCAAGACAGCCTTTAGGACTCCTTATGGACATTATGAGTTTTTGGTTCTTCCGTTTGGTCTGACCAACGCCCCTGCAGCGTTCATGGATCTCATGAACAGGGTGCTTAGTCCTTATTTAGATAGTTTTGTTGTGGTTTTCATTGATGATGTGTTGGTCTATTCTCTAGATGCGGCCACACACCATCAGCATTTGAGGGTAGTATTAGAAGTTCTCCGAGAGCACAAGCTGTATGCAAAATTCAGCAAGTGTGATTTTTGGATGCGCGAAGTTCATTTCCTTGGGCATGTTATCTCCGGTGCTGGTGTAGCAGTTGATCTAGAAAAGGTCTAGGCGGTGTTAGATTGGGAAATTCCTAGGACCCCATCAGAGATTCGAGTTTCCTTGGTTTGGCAGGTTATTATCGGCGATTTATTGAGGGATTTGCATCCATCGCCGCCCCATTAACTAAGCTAACCAGGAAGGGCGTGAAGTTTGTATGGTCCGAGGAGTGTGAGAGTAGCTTTCAATTATTGAAGGCTAAGCTCACTTCTGCACCAGTATTGGTTTTGCCGAGTGGTGACGAGGGCTTTGCCATCTATTCGGATGCATCTCGGATTGGCCTTGGCTGTGTATTAATGTAGCAAGGGAGGGTAGTAGCGTATGCTTCTCGTCAATTGAAGGAGCATGAGCGTAACTATCCGACTCATGATTTGGAGCTTGCGGCAGTGGTTCATGCACTAAAGATCTGGAGGCACTATCTTTATGGTGTCAGATTTGAGGTGTTCACTGACCACAAGAGCTTGAGGTATCTTTTCTCCCAAAAGGAATTAAACCTGAGGCAGAGAAGATGGATTGAGTTCCTCAAGGACTATGACTTCGACCTTCAGTATCATCCTGGAAAGGCGAATGTCATAGCGGATGCTCTTAGCAGGAAGAGGTCGTCACTCTAGCATGATTGGAAGATGTTGGAGGATGATGCTTGTGTGATGACTGAGTTAGAGCCATTGCTATGCGAGGCATTTGTAGCTCAGTTGTCCATTCGATCCATTGTCCTAGATGAGGTGATCGAGCAGCAAAAGGCCGACCCTAGACTCCAAGAATTAGGGAGAAAGGCTTGCATTGCTCGTGATGAGGATGTAGTGATTAGATTTCATCATCGAGTCTATGTTCCGGATAGAATGGATGTCCGTGAGCATGTATTAGCAGAGGCTCATAGGTCGAGATTCTCTATTCATCCGGGTAACACTAAGATGTACCAGGATTTAAAGAGATCTTTTTGGTGGTCTGGCATGAAGAAGGATGTGGCAGAGTATGTGTCTAGGTGTTTAGTATGCCAGCAAGTGAAGGCCGAGAGGCAGCGACCATCTGGTCTTATGCAGAAGATGGAAATCTCAGTATGGAAGTGGGAAGCTGTCACTATGGATTTTGTAACGGGTTTGCCCAGATCAAGGAGGGGCAATGACTCGATATGGGTAGTGGTAGATAGATTCTCCAAGACTGTGTATTTCTTACCTATGAAGAAGAAGCAGTCGGTTAGAGTTTAGTTAGATTGTATGTTAGTAGTATAGTTAGATTGCATGGTGTGCCGAAGTCGATCATTTCGGATCGAGATCCGAGGTTCACTTCAAGGTTGTGGAAGAGCCTTCAGGATGCTTTAGGCTCTGAATTGAAGCTTAGTTCAGCGTTCCATCCCCAGACAGATGGACAGTCCGAGAGGACTATCCAGACGCTTGAGGATATGTTGAGAGCGTGTGTACTGGATTGGAAGGATGATTGGGAGCGTCATTTACCTCTTGTGGAGTTCGCATATAACAACAATTTTCATGCGAGTATCAGTATGGCTCCATTTGAGGCATTGTATGGAAGGCCTTGTAGATCTCCTTTATGTTGGGCGGAGACTGGCGATAGGCAGTTAATCGGTCTGGAGTTGGTTCAGGAGACTTCGGATAAGATCCAGCTTATTAGGAAGAGGCTTGTTGCGGCACAGGATAGGCAGAAGAGTTATGCCGACAATAGGAGGAAGGATTTAGAGTTCGAGGTGGGCGAGCATGTTTTTCTAAAGATTTTGCCTACTCGAGGTGTTGTTAGATTTGGCAGGCATAGTAAGCAAGTCCTAGATTCATTAGCCCATATGAGATTCTCAGACGATTGGACAATGTGGCTTATGAGCTAGCTTTACCCCTGGCATTAGCTAGTGTTCATCCTGTTTTCCACGTATCTATGCTCAGGAGGTATGTCCGAGATCCATCTCATGTTATTAGCCACGAGCCAGTGGAGATCCAGCCATATCTATCTTATGTTAAGCAACCAGTGGCTATTCTTGACCAGAAGGTTCAGCATCTTCGGAACAAGAGCATTGCATCGGTAAAAGTATTATGGCACAACTTCTCACGAGAGGAGGATACTTGGGAGCTTGAGGATGCCATGAAGAAGAAGTATCCTCAGTTGTTTGAGTAGTGCAGGTCTAACTTCGAGGACGAAGTTTCTTTAAGGGGGAAAGGGTGTAAGGCCCTCAAATTTTGGTCTATTTTAGTTAGATTTTTGTCATGTGATGTGTATATACTTTATGTATATAATTGAGTACATGTGTGTATATATGTATAAGTATTTATTTTGTACATGTATATATGTATATATATTCCATACATGATGTTTGTATTTAATAAAGTTATATGTAGGGTACATTGCATGTATATACCTAGTGTAATTAGAATTTCTGAAAGTCTGTGTTCTGGCCGAAAACCCTGTTAGCGTCAACATGAGCTGACATTAATGGGAGGTCAGCGTCCACATCGATGGACGCCAACCCCTGTCAGGCGGCTAAGGATCTAGACGTCTACTTCCCCAGTCTGTTGCGCTTCAGATCCGAAAATGCCTATGAAATCTTCGGCTTCTGTTTAGGAAACCGTCGTTCAACGGTCAGAAACCCTTCTAAGTGCGTACCCCGAAACCCCTAGCCTAGAAAAACACCCCCATCGACGGATTGAGTCCATTTTGACTCTTTTGTCAAAAACCCTAAAACCTTGTGCAAACCCTAAACTCTGGACCCTTGGATCCGGCGACTGGAGGCTTCTTCCGACGTTCTACCATGACTGGGAGGGAGTCTAAACATCAAGGAAGGCTTCTCCGACGACGGTGTACCATCTGCTTCAACATAGAACCGGTTCGGGGAAGGAATTGAGGGCTTCTTGGCACTGGCTGAGGAGAGCTTCATCGGCAAATCAATACTTTTAACGATTTTTCCAGAGGCAAGTAACCCTTGACCATTGTTCATACATACGTCTAGTAGGTCCTAGGTATTTTTGTAGATTTTTCTCGTGTCATGGAACCCCTGTTCATTGGTGTTTTGTATGGACTGTCTGCACTTTTTGCAGACAGGAACTTAACGGCAAGATGTTGTGCCGTTAAGATCTAGGGTTGGCGGCAACCTTTGGTGCCGTTAACACCTGTTGGCGGCCAACTATGTGCCGCCAAGTTCTTCTGGTTTCTGCAGAAAGCATGTTTGATCCTTGTGATTTATTTCTGGACTTCTGAATGTAATTACATATTGTAGATTTTATATATGGTTCAGTGCATGCAGTAGGTTGTATCATGAGGCTAGGGCAAATTTCTGATTATTGTCCTAATTATTATAATTTCTGTAAACGAACTGTGGGTGTGATATGATCATAGAAAATTTTGAATAATTAGGTTTACTGCATATTCGATGTTTATAAAATTTATGTACACTCATGAGAAATGTGGACAGGTTTTGAGACTGCTAGGCCGAACTATCCTACTGTGTACCATGTATAATTGAGTTTATTGATTAATATGTCTGAAATGGTTTTAATTGTTATAATTAGTATACAGATCCAAAAATTTTGAGAAATTGAACATGTAATGTGTTTACTGTTTTTAAACTGTGATAAAAATTTGGATGCATTTTGTTGACAGTAAGTGTGATTGCTAGTTACACCATAGATAATAGTCACATTGAGCATGTTATAAATTAAATCTATGTGATTTAGTGAGTAACAACATGTTTAGGGTCAGGATATGATGTTATTTTATTTTTGTGAATAGTAGAATCATGCTAGAAAGACTGAAGCTTATGCATATATGTGGAATTTGATATAATTGTATTAAAAGGTGTACAAACGATGTGTAGATAATGTGAAATATGTAACTGTGCCATGGGTGACACTACTACCTTAGAGGGCTGTGGAACCATACCATAGTAAAGTCCCTACGGGAAGGTTCGTGTGTGTGAAATCCTATGGGCAATAGGATGAAATCCTGGAGCTGGACATGTTCCACTGGTTAGGGTGGAGAGTGCTTCTCCCGGTTCTGTGCAGTAACTAAGATCTATCACTATTTTGCCTAGGTGATGGGTATGTGAATGTGAATGTGTGTCCTTCTAGAGGTGGTTTGGACTATGTGTCACGGCATCTAAATGTGAACAATGTGATTATGTGCAAGTGAATTATGAAATTGTGTAAAGTGTAAATGAATATGTGAATGTGTAAGGTTAATGTGATAGCATGTGAATTGGTGAATTGTTATATGAATGTGTTAAATCCATGTCAAAACAGCAAGCTAACATGTTTATAATTGTGTTAAATGTATGAGAATGAACATAGAATCCATACTAGGTGTATTGCTTTCATTACGTGTGATTCCATGCTTAAGTTGCACAATTATATGGTAACATGAATTGAATGATTTTTTAAATTGATTAAGCATGTCAAGGAAATGTGTAGGGAGCATGTGATAGGTCTTATACTCAATGTGAATGGAAACATAAAGATGTATCATGTCCATTAATGTTATAAGAATTGCATGCATAGAATTTTGAAATTGTTTAAACCATGCTACATGTGTTGATTGTTTCTTTTAGAAAGAAAATGTGCATATGATGTTTGTAGTATAATGTGCATGGATTACTTGTTGAGTCTATTTAGACTCACTCTTGCTTCGGCGTACAGGTGCACGTGTCTCCACTTCTTCCGAGGAGATAGCCAGGAGTGACTCAGAGCGAGAGTAGGAGATTGTTGTGGAGATTGTAGCGTTGTATTTTTCATTCCATAAGTATGTAGTCAATAATGTTATGTAATTCGATGTGGACAATGTAATTTGATTAGAATTTCAATTATGTGAATTTAGTTTATTTCTTGCACTATATGGACTGTGGATAGAATGTGGATGATGGAATAAAAGTTTACATTGAGTTCTTTTAATTCCGCTATTCTATGACTATATTTGTGTACATCTCAACTTAATGTATGTGTTGGGTCAATGTCCCACTATAGCGATACTCATTATACCGACGTGGGTTGGTGTAACCGTACCGGTATAAGGAGGGTCGTTACACTAATCGAATATTTTCAAGTGGTGATTTTTTTTTTAGTTTTTCAAATTACCTATTCACCCCCCTCTAGGTTAGTCTTGTTGCCTTATCAACATGGTCAACAATGACAAGAATGATATAAGACAGACATGGGTGAGAACATTTAATGCTAATAAATTTCCTTCAATGAACAAAATGCTAAACAACATTCTCACCACAATTTTGACACCTCAAGGAGGTGGAAGATGATAATGGTGCTGTTATTAATGATAATCATGTTATTTTATTATCTTATGGTCCTTAATTTTACACAAATTCATTGTCACTTTATTACAAAAATGATAACTGATTAAATCTATTTTGTGTTGTGTTTGCAGGATTAATGGGCCAAGAAATGAAGGTTAATGGGCCAACGGATTTGATTGAGAATAATGAGAGATTCTATTAAAATATTCTCTACCCACTTTTCTTTCATTTTTTTAACACTTTCTCATTTTTAAAATTCCCTCTCCTATTTTCCAAAAATCTCTCTTTCCTTTAATCTCTCCCCCCTTCCTCTCTTCTCCAACACTTTATAAACTCTCCCTCTCTCTCTTTCATGCGATTATTCTTCCCCCTCTCACTTTCTCTCTTCTCCATCCTCGATCTCCCCTTCCTCCTCTTCTTCTTTCTCTTTCCCTTCTTCTTCCTCTCCTCTTCTTCCCCTCTTCTTCCTCGCTTCTGGTCTCCCTCTTTTTCTTACACAAAAGCAGAACCAGCGCCCGGCTGTGCCCAGGTCCCCGCCAGCACCTGGCCGCGCCCCCTACGCGGCCCGCCTGCCCGCGTGCCTGCGCCCTGCCGCGCCCGTGCGCCCCGCCAGCACGCCTGCCGCCCCGCCTGCAGCGCACCTGCCTACACGCGCGCCCCCGTGCGCACGCCCCGCGCGCGCCAGCGCCCCGCCTCAGCCCGCGCCCGCCTGGCCGCACGCCCAGGCCGCCCACGTTTTGCATGCACGTAGGCACGCTCCTGCGCCCTTCTCTCTCTCCTCTCTCTCTTCTTTCTTTCGCTTTCTCTCTCTCGTTTCTCTTGTTTTCCCATATTCTCTCTTAATTAAAGTTGTATGTTAGATGCACATTATTTCTTTTATTTAATAAGTTTGTTACTTAATTTGTTCACTATTTGTACCCTCTCTCTCTCTCTCTCTCTCTCTCCTCCCTCTTCTCTCTCTCTCTCCTCTCTCTCTCCTCCTCTCTCCCTCTCTCTTCCTCTCTCTCTCTTCTATTCTCCTCTTTCTACCTTCTCTCTTCACTTCTTGCCTCTTTAGATTTATTTAGCGTGGGTATGCTTGTGCTAAGCGATTTAGAATATCTTGTTTAGTTAATCGGTCACTAGATTTTCTTACTTCTCTCTTCCATTCGTAATAGTCTCTCTCTCTCTCTTTAATATCTCTCTCTTTATTATTTAGCTTAGCTTAGATTTATTTACGCAACTTAGTTTTAATATCACCACGCTATTTTCCTACTAAAAACTCAAGGTTTTCAACTCTAAAATCTTTTTCCCCGTGGATTCGACTCGGCTCTCACCACTTAACTATTGTTAAAATCGTTAGTGCAGCCGATAATTTTGAGATTGCTAGTCACGTGTTTAACGACGCATTCGTGGGCTATCATTTTTGGCGCCGTTGCCGGGGAATTAGAATTTTAGTTTTGATAATCTTGGTGTTATTTGTATATATTCATGCTACATCTTCTTTCTTTTTGTAGGTATCAAATAAAAAGTGAAAAATCCTGAAAATTGCAAAATTGAAGAATCTGTCAGAAAACTGTCGCTGAAAGCCGAATCTGTAGTAAAAAGTTCTGCTTTGGGAAGAAAAATCCGAAAATTGCAGGAAAAATTAGAAGAAAAAAAAGGGGTAAGTGAGGTGATTTCCCTTCTCTCACTCTTTCCATTTGTTTTCATTTCCAAAAGAATGAGGGATTGCGTTGGAGGTAGTACCATTAAACCCTCTTGATTTAGTTTCCTTTTCTTAGTTACCATGTTTAGATAATTAATAAAAAAAAGAAAAAAATCTAAAATCCAAAAAATCAATCACTTGAATCCAATAAAAGATGTCATGTCAAGATTAGAACCTTCCATCTTTAAGACATACATCATTTAGATTTCCATCTTTAGTTTTTTTTTTTTTTTTTTTTGAAAAGTTTCTTTTCTTGTCGAAGATTGCAGGAGGCAAGGTGAGAATCTCAACTTTTTAGAAAGCTTGATCATGCATTGCCATGCTTGCATAGAACCCCTTGCTTGATTTTGTGGTGTGCACATTATTTCTAAAATACTTTAAGGGCAACTTCCTTAACAAGATAAGGTGGGGATTTGATCACCCTTCCTTAGCCCACAAACCACAACTTCCTGCATCTTTTGCATCCCAAGCCCAATAAAAGGCAGTAGACATTGACCTAGGGTTCACAATGAGATTTTGGTCCACCTAGGCCCACTATCAAGTTTTGGAAACTGGTGTCTAAGGCTAGAGGTTAAGTGGCAAATGCCTAAGCGGAAAGTGGTTCTCTAATTAGGTCCCTACGGAAGTAGGGGGAGCCTCCCACTACCCCACCTCTTACCTGGCCAGTGGACATACATGTTAGTGGACTTAGGTTGGGTTTAAGTCACTTTGTGAGAAAGCTTACTTTAGATCCCAGATCCCTAGGTCATTAGGTTATTGTTTGCAACTTATTTGTCTCTGCCTAAAAAAAAAATCTAAAATTACAATAAAAAAGAGAGAGAAAAAGTCTCATCTTTCTCATTCACAATCATATGTGGGCCAACCCAGCACATTATATAGGCCATGGCCCAAACCAATTTTCATCTCTCATCACGTGGCCCAGCCTACTTTGAAAATACACATTTCTTGTCAGCCCACTATGAAAGTACATCCCTGGGGTGGCCCAACTCTCAGATTTTACCCAAGATCAGGCCTGCCATACTAATTTGTTCCATAATGTGCCATCTTTCACCCAAGCAGAAACACAATATTTTCAAGGGCCTTTCACCTCCACTCCTTACCCAAAAGATGAACAATATGTCCCTCCTACAGAATTGAGTTGGCTTTACCAAGATCCACAAGGGGAAATTCAAGGACCCTTTCTTGGTGCTGAAATCATCTCATGTTCAATGAAGGATTCTTTAGTACTGATCTGCCGGTGGCTTAACAAATGCTCCTGAAGGCACACCCTTCCAACCACTTGGAGAAGTAATGCCACATTTAACACTTAAAGATCAACCTATTCTGGCCCAAGCCCAAAGTCCACCTATCCACAACCTTCAACATTGGGTCCAATGCCAAATTGACATTCATGATCAAGGCCATCATGAGGGCAACATGCTATCCATGGCCACTCATACATCTCCCTCGCAATCAGGCATCTTTGATGATCAATTTGAGCAATTTATGCAAAAATTTCATGATAATCAACAAGGCTTTGAGCAAACATTCACCCAACAACAACAAGAATTAGAGTAATTCTTTGTCAAAACTGACCTCCTGATTACTCAACTGATGGAAATCAGAAGGAGGCAAGATAGTCAGTCACCATGCCAACCCATTGACAATCATGCACATCATTATCTTGATTGTGACCAACAATTTGACTCTCAAATTCCATCCACAACTTCTCAGTCCAACATGATTGTGGACACGCCCACTTGGAAAATGAGAGATAATATTAATGAGTCAAATCAGGAGGAGATGGGTGCCACTGAAAATCAATCCAAAGTCTTGGCCCAACTTGAAACTGATCATCAAGAAGACTCCATCCATAATGTCATACTTGAGGAAAGCTCTAGTGAGTTAGCTGAACTCAAGTTGGGGGAGACGAAAAAGATGTCATCTAGATGTAGGTCCAAATTTGATGTGACATTGTTTCAAGTGGATGACAGAGAAGATGTGAGTGTGGAGAAAGAGCTGGGTGTAATCATCAATCATTCTTCTTGGGTAAGAGAAGAATTAGAAATTCTGTCTGAAGTCCACATTGACTGGGTCTCTCTTGATGTCGACAAAGACATGGAACTCCTACCTCTCCCTGATCTTGGCAAATCCAACATGTTCATGGACATGCTACCACTAGCTGATTGGTCAACTGCACTTGAACCTTTTAAGCATCCTTGTGTTGAAAGTCATATCCATTTCATTCCTGATCATGCTACTATTTTTGACTCAAGTCAGCCTGTGGAGTTCAAGCAATCCTCTGAGCATCCAACTCAATCTGACCTCAATATCATGAAAAGAGATCTGAAAATGGAAGTTGTGGGTGAAAAGGATGAAACAATAAAGTCCGCATTGATGTGTTCAACACATATAAAGATTTTAAGTGTCCAAATGAATATTTCTTAATTGAAGATATGATCTTGAATATCCCAATTTCTCTATCATTTAATGATATGAAGGGTAAGTTTGGCCCACTTGACCCACCATGGCTGGTGATGCCCTACAAAGAAAAAATTTGGCGTCAATTGATTGGGGTGTTACGTGACCCTGTTACCCCCATGTGTCTGGCTGAAGACTTAAACTTAGCGCTTGTTGGGAGGCAACCCAATATTTTTAGGAAAATTAATTTCTATTGATTTTGTTTTTATTTTGTGTCTTAGGTGTTTGCTGGCCACTATCCTTTGATAAGCTAGTGTCAACCACCGCATGTGATCATCAGGTTGCATCTCTCCTTTCTTAACTTACATTGGCTTTATTCTATTGTCATTACTTTTATGCCATTGAGGACAATGTCATTTAAGTTGGGGGGAGAGACAATTGTGTTTCAAATTTTTGTCCCTAACATGTGCTTCATGCTTCATATTTCATGCAAGAATTTTTTTTTGCTTCTAGCTTGACTCATAGTGTGTACTTGTGAAGGTGGTGAGTTGAAGGGGTGAGTTTCTAGTTATGTTTTTAGCATCTTCCTCAAAATACATTTGAATTTCATCAACACAGTAAGGTATTGTTTTGAGCTCTTCAAATGGATGATGAGAGTTTTACCGAACATTCAGGTTGATTGATTGATATTCTACATTCTATTGATGACCAATCGTGGGGAAAAAGCTAACTGCCTACAAATAAATGTGAAAATGTGTGTAGTAGTGAAAAAAAAAAAGAGAAACATGGAAAATGCCCCTGATCTTAGTAACTGGGCCTGTGGCTCCTAAGGTAAAAGTTGAGGCTCGCGTCAAACGGTGAAGGGAAGTGCAGCACCATGTAAATGAAAAAAAAAAGAGCATAAAAAAAAGAATTAGGCAGAGTGAAAGCTACCTGTAATTCGAGGATCGAATTTAAGGAGTGTAGAGTTGATACCATCCTTGAGTGATAAGTAAAAAGCCCATGCATCCTCTTATTAATGCTCAAACATTATACAAAAAATCATGAAATTTTGTGTGTATCTTGAGGAACTGTCTAATGATATGAACTGACATATTTGCCTTTGACACTCTCGACTGAACTTGAAATACTTATGACCAAGCATTCTCATTCTTACTTTCTTGTCATGAAGTATGATGTTTTGAACTCTTGTTTGTCCCAATTATTCACTTATGTGCATTGCTAAGGGACTAGCAATGAGTAAGTTGGGGGGTGTGATAATGGTGTTGTTATTAATGATAATCATGTTATTTTATTATCTTATGGTCCTTAATTTTACACAAATTCATTGTCACTTTCATTACAAAAATGATAATTGATTAAATCTATTTTGTGTTGTGTTTGCAGGATTAATGGGTCAAGAGATGAAGTTAATGGCCAACGGATTTTATTGAGATAATGAGAGATTCTAAAAATAAAAATATTCCCCATCCATCTTTCTTTCTTTTTACACTTTTTCCATTTTAAAATTCTCTCTCCTATTTTCCAAAAATCCTCTCCCCTCTTCCTCTCTTCTCCAACACTTTATAAACTCTCCTCTCTCTCTTTCATGCGATTATTCTTCCCCCTCTCACTTTCTCTCTTCTCCCTCCTGCGATCTCCCCTCCTCCTCTCTTCTTCTTTCTCTTTCCCTTCTTCTTCCTCTCCTCTTCTTCCCCTCTTCTTCCTCTCTTCCGGTCTCCCTCTTTTTCTTACACAGAAGCAGAACCAGCGCCCGGCCGCGCCCAGGTCCCCGCCAGCACCTGGTCGCGCCCCCTGCGCGGCCCGCCTGCTCCGCGTGCCCGCGCGCCTGCCGCGCCCGTGCGCCCCCCCGCCTCACACCTGCCTCCCCGCCCGCAGCGCACCTGCCTGCGCACTGCGCCCCCTGCGCACGCCCAAGCGGCAACGCCTCGCCTCAGCCCGCTCCCGCCTGGCCGCGCGCCCAGGCCGCCCCGCTCCCTCCTACGTGCATGCTTTTGCATGCACGTAGGCAGCGCTCCTGCGCCTTCTCTCTCTCCTCTCTCTCTTATCGCTCTCTCGCTCCTCTCTTTCCTCTCCTCTCTCCTCTCTCTCTTCTTTGCTTCTCTCTCTCGTTTCTCTTGTTTTCCCCCCTTTCTCTCTTAATTAAAGTTGTATGTTAGATGCACATTATTTCTTTTATTTAAATAAAGTTTGTTATTATTTTGTTCACTATTTGTACCCTCCGTCTCTCTCTCTCTTCTTTTCTCCTCTTTCTACCTTCTCTCTTCACTTCTTGTCTCTTTAGATTTATTTAGTGTGGGTATGCTTGTGCTAAGTGATTTAGAATATCTTGTTTAGTTAATCGGTCACTAGGTATTTTCTTACTTCTCTCTTCCATTCGTAATATTCTCTCTCTCTCTCTTAATATCTCTCTCTTTATTTATTTTGCTTAGCTTAGATTTATTTAACGTAACTTAGTTTTATATCACCACGCTATTTCCTAACTAAAAACTCAAGGTTTCAACTCTAAAATCTTTTTCCCCGTGGATTCGACTCGGCTCTCACCACTTAACTATTGTTAAAAATCGTTAGTGCAAACCGATAATTTTGGTGATTGTTAGTCACGTATTTAACGACGCATTCGTGGGCTATTAGAAGAAGCATAATCACTAGTGTTCAGAGGCTTATAATCTTTTGCATGGTCAAGAAAATAAAAGTGAATCTAGCTGAGTGTTCCTCCAAATAATCCATAAGACCACAAGGGCTGAACTTAGAAGGTGTCTACCTTATTCTACTCATCTAACAACCATTTTTAAGGAGGTAGGAGTGTTAGTAAGTGAGAAGTCACAAACTGTCCCCAAGTGCAACATCTACTGTCTAGCCATATCATGAAGTTCATGATGTTCAAGTTAGAGTGAGATAAGTTGGTCAGAGGACCACCTCCTCCACAGCCTCCTCCTATTGAGAAACAAGCTGAAGAAGTCAAGGTGGAGATATGCATGAGGATCAGCATCAATCTTTACCACAGTACGACTCAGCACCTCCAAGTTCTGTACCACAAGGTGATAGTCATAAAGTGGAGACATGCTTATGCTCTTACCCAGAGGAGACATTCCTTGGTCTCCAAATTGTACAACGATGATGGTCTGCTGTGGAGGGCAATGATGAGTGGCTGCTAGGTTTGTTGAGCATTTCTCGAAGCATTTAAATCTGCCCCCCATCAGATCAAAACTGAACTGCTGGACTACATACCTCCCCTGCTGAAAGAAGAGGACAACACTATGCTTGTTGAAGTGCCAACACCTGAAGAAATTAAACGTGTGGTCTATAGTATGGACCCCGATAGCGCCCCAGGTCCCGATGGATTTTCTGGGCACTTTTTCCATGCTTGCTGGGATTTTATTCACACTGATGTTATTGAGGCAGTTCAAGCCTATTTTTGTGGCCACATGCTTCCCACTGCTCTCACCTCTTCCTTGATAACTCTCATTCCAAAATTGACAACCCAAGAAATGTTCAGATTTTAGACCGATCAGCTTATCTAATTTTCTATACAAAATCATATCAAGGGTCATTTCTGACAGACTGGGGACTCTTCTTCCATCCTTGATTTCTGAGGAGCAGGGCGCCTTCACCAAGGGGAGGAGTATTGCTGAAAACATCCTCCTTACCAAAGACATGCTCCAGCATATTGGAAGGCAATGCAGAGGGGGGCAATATGATCATAAAGTTAGACATGGCCAAGGCTTATGACAGATTAGAATGGGATTTTCTCTTCGCCGTTCTACGCAGGTTTGGGTTTTCCATCCAGGCCATCTCCACCATCGAACCACTTCTATCCAACTGCTGGTTCTCTATCCTTTTGAATGGAAAGACTCATGGCTTTTTCAAATCATCCAGAGGGGTTCGACAGGGGGACCCGTGGCTCCTGCCCTCTTCATCTTTGCTGAAGAAGCTCTTAGTAGGGGACTCTCAAATCTGTTTCAGCATAGCAGTGGCAGTTGGCACCAAACCAAGGCCCGGTGTCTGGCAGTCTCCCATCTTCTTTTTGCTGATGACACAATAATATTCTCTAATGCGTCAGTGAGACATTTCCGAATACTTATGGCTTTCCTAAAGGACTACGAGGAGGCTTTGGGTCAGCTCATTAACAAACATAAAAGCTCCTTCTATGTATCCTCTCATGCCACGGACAGCTTCTTCAAAAAACAGCAAGACGACTAGTTTTGCAAGAGCTAAATTGCCAGTCAAATACTTGGGAGTCTCCATTGATGCGGGTCGCCAAAAGCCCGCTCACTTCGCCAATATCATTGCTAAGACGGTGAGTAAATTGCAAGGGTGGAAAACTGAACTTTTGTCTACTGGAGGTAGGCTCATTTTGATACAACATGTGTTGTCCACCCTACCCATTTATACCATGAATGCCATGCCAATTTCGGCTACTGTTGTGAGGGCGGTTCACAGAATCCTTGCAAATTTTTTCTGGGGTTCTTATGAGGGATCCCCGAAGAGGCACTGGAAGAACTGGAACACCATTGCTCAACTGAAGGACAGCAGGGGCTTGGACATTACAAATCTGCACCACATGCAAATTGCTTTCAGAACTAAGATGCTATGGGGAGCCTTGTCAACAAACTCCTTATGGGCCAGATTCTTCAGAGGTAAACACCTTTTCAACTGTCACTATTCTGAAGCCCACTTTCCCTTCATGCTGGCTGCAGACAGGAAGCTATGGCAACAAGCAGCCCAGCTGGTCTACACAAACCACAGAATTATTTCTAAGGACAATAACTCTCAAGCTCATTTCTGGTTTGATTTCTGGATGGGAGACACGCCTCTTAAACATTATATCCCTGAAGACACTTGGACTGCCATGCCTAACAAGAGTGCACCATTCAGCAAGCATTCAGCGACCCGAGAAGTATTCAGCTGCAGACAGCTCTTAGGCACTGCCCCAGGTACCTCCTGTCTCAATTCCTGACCACCAACAACACAATGGATATGTGGATTTGGTGCTCGACTTCTAATGGTCAGTTTACCCACGAAATCTGTGCGTCTAATGTTCAGACCTGAAACATCCCAACAGTGGGCTGCCCTTTGGTCCCCATACATCCCTCTCAAGTGGTCCATCCTATTATGACGAATGGTATTGAACTCAGTCCCTGTGGATGGAACTGTTAAAGACAAAGGTGTGCCACTTTGTTCCAAGTGCTCCTGCTGTCCAGACCCTCAGAAGAAGATGTGCTCCATTTATTTTTCAGAAGCAATATTGCAAACCACGTGTGGTCAGATCTGTCCACACTTCTGCAATTCAGTAATAGGATGTTACTGTTGTGGCTGATGGTGTAACTACCTTTCTAACTCGCCCAGACCTCACTACCAGTGCTGCTGGCCGCCTTATTCGCTACACCTTCATGGCGGTTATGTGGGAAATATGGTGCAGTAGGAACATAGCTAGATTCCAAGGCCAGGAAATGTCTGCCAAGCACATTCTCCACAAAAACATGCTTTCTATCCGGGCCATCTGTATATCCCATAATTTTCAGAAAATTCCACAACAGTGGTCAACAATACTGCATCAGAATACCAGTGGGAATGAGAACCTGAAAGTTAGAGTCCCAAGTGTTGTTCGATGGCTCACTCCACCGCCGGGCAGGCTAAAGCTAAATGTTGATGGGGCGTTCAAGGCTACTTCTGGTGATGCTGGAGGAGGTGGCATCCTTCGTGATCACAAGGGTAGTATGTACTGCTCCTATGCGAAGGCTTACCATGGTTTAAACTCTAGTCTTGTTGCCGAGGATCTTGCTCTTAGGGATGACATTTCTATGTGTTGAAGAATGGGGGTTTTAGAGGTGTTGGTGGAGACAGACTCACTGAACCTCTCACAGATTGTCACAAGGAAATTATCTTGCCCATGGGATCTTGCCTACATCTTGCAAGACATTACAGCCATGACCCAGAACATTCAAGCAGAAATTGTTCATGCACCATGGGAAGCAAACAAAGTGGCAGACTGTTTGGCTGGTTTTGCACTTTCGTGCACTCATCCTGTCACATGGGACTCATGGGCTGATCTCCCCACTGATGTAAAGGAACTCTACCAATTATATAAGGTAGGGTATCCTTCCATTCGGCCCTAGCCCATTTATGTAATTCTCCCCCCCCCCTCACTTCATCACTAAACATATGAAAATCAAGCTATTAGCCGCGTGGGGAAGGTAGTGGCCCTCTCACTATGTGAGGAAGCCCCTACCCACTCCTTTTGGGCTATATTCAAAAAAAATGAAGTGGCAGAGGTAGCCACCCATGAAGGTCAATATCAAGAAACATTTATAGAAAATCCACAAGTACAGGCTGACAAAGCCTCCACTACTGCTACTGAGTTTGTAGTACCATCTCAGCTACTCCACCTATTTCAGGAACAATTTGATAAGTTGAATGAATCAATGGAGAAATTAACTTCCAAAGTTGAGCAATAGTCCTCGAGGTTTGAGGACAAAAATGCAAGAACTTGAGAATGCAATGGAGATGCATTTCAAGAAGCAAAAACAAACTGCTGATTTTGCAAAAGTCAGTGTAATGACTCCGAGAACCCGACCCTCAGCCCAAGCCGAGGACCCAATTTTTGTGGTCGCCGCCCGGATCTGAGGACCCGGAAGGGCTATAACACAAGTCTAATAGAATATGTAAGGGAAATAAACGTCAACTACTGAACTAGAAGCAGACACGCGGAAGCAGAAAGAAGAGCGAGATCGCAGCGTATCGCTTTAGGTACAGTCCCAACACATGCACACACAACTAGTAGAAGTGAAAAGGGGAAGGACAGAGCCCTTAGGGGCATACCCTGAGGGTGAAGTACAATTGAAGGGGGAAACCCCTGCTAGCTATGGGGACAACGCCTACGGCCCTGCCTACTCCACCCGATGCGCACCCTACCACTGCTAATAGGGATGTTCACGGTTCGGTTCGGTTCGGTTTAGACCTCTTTTGGAGGAAACCGAACCGAACCGAAATTTTGTTCAAACCGAACCGGTTCGGTTCGGTTTGAACCGAAAAAAAAAAACCTAAACTACACGCGCGGGGCGGTCCTGGGTTTCGAACCCAGGACCGCCCCAAAGGAAGAAGCGCGCCTAGCCACTGGGCTAGGCGCGCTTTTATGTTATATTTATTATTAAAATATATTCATTATATATTTTCGGTCATTCGGTTTCACTGTGCAAACTAACTGAACCGTGGCACTTCTCAAACCGAACCGAACCGAACCGAATTGGCCGGTTCGGTTTGGTTTTTCGGTTTGAACCGAATTATGAACAGCCCTAACTGCTGAGAAGTCTCACCTGGAAAAAGAAGGGATGAGCTTCACAACAGAAGCTCAGTAGGGACTACCAATCTCCTACTGGCACTAACAAGTGAGAAAGAAATACATGAACAATTAAATAACACAGTTATATATTCTACTCAACCAGTGAAAGTGCAAAAGCAAAGCTACTAACTAGCAACGGTACGAAAGGACACCGCGGTCGGAAACTTCGTAGAACCTGCACGTCGTGACCACCACATGGCTGGCAACACAGACAGAGTGAACCCTGCCTGAACAAGAGACACTAGCTACGGAAAGCACTACCACTAGTCAACTGGTCAGGTGCGTCCACTGACGTCATATCCTCGACCCAGGTCCAAACCTCCACGTCTCATCAGAGTGGGGGCAAGAGCAGAAAGTTCACAACAGTAACTATCATAGTATGGCCGGACTACGGTCCCACGCCTAGCCTCTCTAGGTGGTTCCGAGGCCACAAAGAGCAAGGTAGTGAGAAAGAGGACTGGCTGGATTGCACCGGGTAGAACTCCGGCCGTCCTCGGTGTCCCAGACCAACCAAGAGAGCTCTGTAAATGACTCAACGCTGCTGTCCTAACCCGTTTTCTCCTCTACTCCAGAGTCCGTGACTCAAGTACGCTCGTCGCCCCGAACGCTCCCTCTAAGGCGTACGAGGATGGGGGTCCAAGGCAAACGGTAACAACCTCTCTCACGGGACAAGCTCTCAGGTGCCGAGCACCGGATGAACGACTAGTGTAGGACTGTACTAGGAACTAGCACTGGTTCCACGGGTACTGAAAGAACCAGAAACGGCGAAGACTCCACGAGAAATGAAACTTCGCAAGATCTGACCTGTGTCTGACACTGTCGCGACCATGTCGCGACGCTCCACGCTACCGCGACCATGTCACGACACGACGCTCCACACTGCCGCGACCATGTCGCGATGCCTTAGGGTGTCGCAACCATGTCACGGAGGCCATGCCGGTCGTGACATGATCGCGACCCCTAAGTCAGTCGCGACCTCAGTCGAGAGGGGTCCCGGGATAGCCCTTCCGAGGACCACCCCAAAACCGGTACAAACACATCCATAAGGGGGAGGGGAGCTGGGAAACGCATGGGAAGCTCATAAACATAACAACACCCTCAAACCTCATGATTTACAGAATACACAAGGAAATCTACACT
The DNA here is from genome assembly GCA_014218235.1 of Colocasia esculenta. Lineage (NCBI taxonomy): Eukaryota > Viridiplantae > Streptophyta > Magnoliopsida > Alismatales > Araceae > Colocasia > Colocasia esculenta. The sequence continues at coordinate 134,849,841 of CM024761.1, forward strand.
GGAGGGAAAAACCTCACAACACGAAGCATGGATCTCACATCCCACAAACCCCAAAGCCACGGAGAAACCAAGATCTCAAGGGGAAGGGGAGCATGCTTAGAACGAGAGGAGACAAGGGTCCCTACCTCCACGAGTAGACCCGACCCGTTGGGGCCTTTACGTCAGAATGGCCACCTCCTCCTCGCTCCCAGCTCCACGAGCACACCACCTACACGAACGGAGTGTCACATCCCACTACGAGCAGCACAAGCATGCCAAGAATCACCGAAGAAGGAGAGGGCTCGGAGGAGGAAGAAGAAGAAGGAAAGGGGAGAAGGGGGAAAAGGGGTGCCGGCCTCGGTTTTGAACCGATGGGCCCCAAGACGCGACAGGTCGGGTCGACGCGACATCAACCATGTCACGATGCCCAAAGGCATCACGACCATGTCGCGACCGCCTACCCCGGTGCAACACCAAAAGCGGTCAAACCTCGAAGACTTGGAAAACCAGAATGCGATGGCCTGCTAGGCCGCGTCAACACTGTACGCACCTGACACCAGACAAAGCCATTCTGACAGAAAGGACAACGGTCAGATCGGTCAGAAAAGTAGTCGCATCGCCTTCAGATGTCATGACAAGAACACGACGCCCACCCCCATCGAGAACACGAAGGCCAGGTGTGCCGCGACCAAAACCTTGTCGCGACAGGCTCCTCTGGCGTGACCATGTCGCGACTAGGGTGTCCGTCGTGACCCTGAGGACAGGGCCAAGGGCCCGAGAGGGCCAGGTCTTACATCCTACCCCCCTTAAAGAAATTTTGTCCTCGAAATCAAAAGAAACTCAGTTTCAACAGGAAGCAACATAAAAGGGAAAACAACGTGTCGATCAATCAAACAAATATGGGAACTGCTCTCTCATCTCGTCCTCGCGCTCCCAAGTGGCCTCGCCACCAATGTGGTTCTCCCAGACAACCTTGATGAGTGGAAGTTGCTTCCTGTGCAGCTGCTGCATTCTGCGGTCCACAACTCTGACCAGGTACTCTGGCATTGACAAGTCTGGTGCTACCTCAAACTGTGAGTAATCCAACATGAGCAACGGATCTGCAACGTACCTTCTGAGCTGCGACATGTGAAAAACACTGTGCACACCTGCCAACTCTATCGAAAGACTCAACCTATAAGCAACCTCACCGATCCTCTCTGAGATAGGGAAAGGCCCAATATACCTTGGACTGAGCTTTCCCTTCCTGCCAAACCTCATAACACCCTTGGTCGGCGAGATGCATAAAAACACAAGGTCGCCCACACTGAACTGCAATGGCCTCTTGCGGACGTCTTTATAGCTCTTCTGCCTGCTCTGTGCTGCCTGAAGCCTCTGCCTGACCAAACTGATCATGTCTGCACACTACTGTATCATCTCTGGTCCCAAAAGTTGCCTCTCACCCACTTCAAACCATTGAAGTGGTGTCCTGCACGGCCAACCATACAAAGCCTCGTATGGTGCCATTCCAATGCTCGAGTGATAACTGTTGTTGTATGCAAACTCTACCATCGAAAGGTGGGACTCCCAGGTGCCACCCTAATCCAAGCAACAAGCTCTCAACATATCTTTTAACGTTTGTATAGTCCTCTCTGACTGACCATCTGACTGTGGGTGATACGCTGAACTCAGCCTCAACTCTGTACCAAGAGCTCTCTACAAACTGCGCCAAAACCCTGAAGTGAACCTCGAATCTCTGTCAGAAACAATCGAAACTGGGGTTCCATGCAACAGAACAACTCGGTCCACGTACAGTCTGGCAAGCCTATCCACTGACTAAGACATCCTAACTAGAAGGAAGTGTACTGACTTGGTCAACCTGTCCACAATCACCCAAATACCATCATGCCTCTGCGGAGTACGGGACAAACCAACCACGAAGTCCATGGTGATGTCATCCCACTTCCACTCGGGAATGGGCAATGACTGCAGCTCACCACCAGGACACTGATACTCAGCCTTCACCTACTGACAAGTAAGGCATCGAGCGACAAACTCTGCCATGCCCCTCTTCATCCCTGGCCACTAGAAGAACCTCTTCAGGTTATGATACATCTTGGTGGAACTCGGATGAACAGCATACCTCGACCGGTGTGCCTCTGACAACAGCGCCTGCTGCGCATCATATGGAACATACAATCTGCCTCTAAACTTGACCTCACTGTCCTCATCCAGCTCAACATCTGACATCTACAAAATATCTGCTAACTCTGAATCAACCTGTTGTGCCTTCAACATTTGACGATACACTGACAGGTGAACTGACAAACTAGTCATCACTGCACTCTAATGACCCTGAGAACCCGACCCTCGGCCTAAGCCAAGGACCCGATTTTCACGGTCGCCGCCCACAGATCCGGGGACCCGGAAGGGTTATAACACAAGTCTAACAGAATATGTAAGGGAAATAAACATCAACTACAGAACTAGAAGCACACATGCGGAAGCAAAAAGGAAAGTGAGACCACAGCGTATAGCTCTAGGCACAGTCCCAACACACACACAACTAGTACAAGTAAAGGGGAAGAACAGAGCCCTTAGGGGCATACCCTTAGGGTGATGTACAACTGAGAAGGGGAGGACCACTGCTAGCTGTGTGGACATGCCTGTTCCGCCCACTACTCCGCTCGACGCGCGCCATGCCGCTGCTGAGAAGTCTCACCTGGGAAAAAGAGGGATGAGCTTCACAACAGAAGCTGAGTAGGGACTACCAATCTCCTACTGGCTCTAATAGGTAGAAGAACATATTATATATATTATATTATATATATATATATATAATATATATATAATATATATATATATACAATTAATTAAATAACAAAGTTATATCTTCTACCCTACAAAGGAAAGTGCAGAAGCGAAACCACCAACTAGCAACAGAACGGAAGGACACCACGATCGAAAACTCTGTAGGACCTGCACGTTGTGACCAACACACGGTTGGCAACGCAAATAGAAGGAACCCTGCATGGACAGGAGACACTAGCTATGAAAAACACTACCACTAGTCAACTGGTCAGGTGCGTCCACTGACGTCTTACCCTCGACCCAGGTCCAAACCTCCACCCTCGTCAGAGTGGGGGCAGGAGCACAAAGTACACAATAGTAACCGCCATAGTCTGGACGGACTATGGTCCCATGCCTGGCCTCTCCAAGTGGTTTCGGGGCCACAAGGAGCGAGGCAGTGAGAAAAAGGACTGGCTGGCCTACACCAGATAGAACTCTGGTCGTCCGCAGTGTCCCAGACCAACCAAGAGAGCTCTACAAATGACTCGACGCCACTATCCTAACCACCGTTTCCCCCTCAACTCCAGAGTCCGTGATTCGAGTACTCTCGTCGCCCCGAACGCTCCCTCTAAGGCGCACGAGGATGGGGGTCCCAGGCAAACGGTAACAACCTCTCTCACGGGACAAGCCCTCAGGTGCCGAGCACCGGGCGAACAACTAGTGTAGGACCGTACTAGGGACTAGCACTAGTGCCACGGGTACAGAAAGAACCAAAAACAGTGAAGACTCCATAAGAAATGATACTTTGCAAGACTTACCTATCTCTACTGTTGTCGTGACGCATCGGGCCGTCGCGACACTGTCGCGACGCCTAGGGCTGTCACGACACAGTTGTGACGGCTCAAGCTGTCGCGACACCACTAGAGCGTCACGATGATGTCGCGGCGGCCTAGCCGGTCGTGACATCATCGCGACCTCTATACTGGTCATGTTCTCAGCCAAGGGGGGGTTCCGGAACGCCCCTCTTGAGACCACCCCAAATCAGGTACAAACCACGCCAATAGGGGGAGGGGAGCATGGGAAACACTATGAGAGCTTCTAATCAAGCCAAACCACCCTCAAGACACTATGGGAGGAAGAAGGAAGAAGAATAAGAAGGAAAGGGAGAGAGAGGGGGAAATGGGGCGCCAGCCTCGGTTTTAAACCGATGGGCCCCAAGACGTGACGAGTTGGCCTGGTGCAACAACAAGCATGTCGCGACGCCTCTAGGCGTCGCGACCATGTCATGACAACCATCCCTAGCGCGACACCGAAAGGTGGTCAAACTTTGAGATCGGGAAACTAGAACGCGACGTTCTGCCAGGTCGCGTCAACGTTGTACACACCTGACACCCGATAAGGCCGTTCTGACAGAAAGGACAGCGGTCAAGTCGGTCAGAAAAGCAGTCGCGACGCCTTCAGACGCTGCAACAAGAATGCGACGCCCATCCCCGTCATGACCATGTCGCGATGGCCAGGGGTACCGCGACCAAAAACATGTCACGACAGGATCCCCTGGCGCGACCATGTCGCGACCAGGGCATCCGTCGTGACCCTGAGGATGGGGCCAAAGGCCCAAGAGGGCCGGGTCTTACATCCTACCCCCCTTAAAGAAATTTTGTCCTCGAAATTAAAGAGAAACTCAGTTTCAACAGGAAGCAACGCAAAAGGGAAAACAATGTACCGATCAATCAAACAAATACGGGAACTGCTCTCTCATCTCATCCTCGCACTCACAAGTGGCCTCACCATCAACGCGGTTCTCCCAGACAACCTTGACCAGCGGAATCTGCTTCCTGCACAACGGCTTCACTCTGCGGTCCACGACTCTGACCGGGTACTCTGGCACTAACAAATCTGGCGCTACCTCAAGCTGTGAGTAGTCCAACACATGTGACGGGTCTGCAACATACCTCCTGAGCTGCGAATCATGAAAAACCTATGCACACGTGCTAACTGTTGGATCAAGCCCCAACCGTTGCACCAAAAGCTTGAGCTGGTAGTGAAGGTGGACCGTATTTCCTTTATGGCAGTGCAAAACACCACACTAAGCAGTGGGCAGACATGAGGGGCTTCGCACAGGGCGGTTAGTCCCTACGGCCAGCTGGGCTGTCAAGCACCGATGCGACTACACACACCCAATCCCCGGCTAGCATGTAGTAACAGCGAATCCCTAAGGGAGTTGATGGACCCCATAATCCAACACTAACTCTACTGGAAGACACAATCTGTATGCGACCTCGCCGATCCTCTCTGTGATAAGGAAAGGCCGAATATACCTGGGACTGAGCTTTCCCTTCTTACCAAATCTCATAATGCCCTTGGTCGACGAGACCCGCAAAAACACAAAGTCACCTACGCTGAACTGCAACGGCCTCATGCGGACATCTGCATAGCTCTTCTGTCTACTCTGTGCTGTCTAAAGCCTCTACCTGTAACACCCCGAAAATTCGGTAATTGGAAAGTTAGAAATAAATCGAAAACGATAAATTCAATATTTGTGAAATAGCAAAAATGCACGTGTCATTATCATACATACAAAAACCCATTAGAAAATTTCATAAAAACCATAGTTCAACTCTAAATAATACTCCCTAATGACCCACAGAGAAATTCGTGTAAAGGAAAATCGGATGGTCCAAGTTTAAGGCATTTTGCAACTGAGTATCGTAATCAGGGAATAAGTCAGGAAATTATTATCACACATACTTAGATGAGTCAGAAAATTAAATAAAAATCATAGATGGACTTCAAATAATATCCTCTAATGATCCATAAAGAAATTTTGGTAAATAAAAGTCATTTGGGGTATGTTTAAGAGTTATTGTGACTTATTATCGTAATTAAGAAATAAGTTGGAAAATCCATTATCATGTGTATAAAATATGATCATGAACCAAATTAAAATGATGGGTGGACTCCAAACAATATGTGGGGACAGTCCATAAAATAAATTGGACCAATGGACAACTTATGACCCATGAACAAATTCAAGTAGGAAAATAGTAAATAAATAATTTTCGTATTATCAGAATGATAGAACTTACGTACCACTATCGTACGTGAGAGAACACATTGAAAAATTCTGTAAAAATTATAAATCAACCTCAAACATTATTCCTAAGCATTCCACGAAGAAATGTGTGCAACAAAAAATCCGATTGGCCAAGTGCACGACACAATGTAACTAATTACCCAAATTAGGAAACTAAGTCGGAAACTGGTTATTTAATATGACGAACTAAAGTAAAATATATGTTTGAGGTCAAATCATGTTTATTGGGCCAATAGGTGGTCAAATAAAAAGGAAATAATATTTTAAATTCGTATTGACCCAATACCTAGTAGTAAAATGGGTCATTTAAGCTTAGACATGAGTTAATTGGGTCATTAATCATGACCCAAACCTAAGCCCACAAGAGAGCACGAATTTGTTCTCTACTATTTGCTAATTGGTGTTTCTTTAGGATGGAAATAGCTCTTATGGTAGTTCTAGTCATGGTAGGATTCCTACCACAAGATTTAGAAACCCCAAACTCGGAATTAAGAAAACCTAGCATTATAAAACCATCTTAGACCCTCTATGGCCAACTTAGCATGCTCCCTTCATTGCTGGATGTGGGAAGAACACCCAGGAGCCAGGAGGACGACCCTAGGGCTTGGATTCGTGAAGAGCATCTTCCCCAAGCCACTGCATCGACCCAGAAACCTGCAGGGAGCTCTTAGCATTCAAAGGTAGGTGTTCTCGGGCCAAGATTAAATAAAACCAATACCATCTTGTAGAGCTTCGAGTCTAGATTCATTTGCACTTGATTTGCCTAATTTTCATGGAGTATACATGGAGTATTAGTCGTTTTCCCGAACTCGCGCACAGTTAGGGCCTCTTATGTTCTTCTTATTATGCACGTGATTCGAGACTGAATTAGACTAAACTCCCATAATAAAAGTTATGCTACTAGTAGTCCTCTTCATCTTTTATGTTAAACATTTTGTCTAAATGTCATTAGTTAGAGAGTTATAAGCATGGTAAGAGAGTCACTGCATGATACTGTGTTTCGGATTGCACATGGCTTCTATGTTCTCCATGTTTTTCACGAGATTTGAGTCCGAATTAGGTCAAACCCTCAACATCAAAGTTCTTCTAATAGTTGTCTAGTCATCTTTCATGTTGGACGTTTTGTCTAAATATCATTTGATAGAGAGATACAAGCATGGTAAGAGGATCGGCTGGTTTTTCCTGCGTTTTCGGGTTAAGCTAGGAATTGCATCCGGTCCAGGCGATGCAATTCCAGCGCCTGGTATCACGTCGGCCAGGTCCGACGTGATTCAATAAAAGGCATCCCCTATGTGCGATGCGATTCTCGCACTGACCGGTCGACGGCCACGTGAGACTTCGCATCGAGTCTGTGCCCGGTCTGAACCGCGGCGGGGTCCCCCGACGCAATTCAGGCGGGTTTCCCGCCCAGCGTATTGTTTAATGAATGCTCATGAACGCGTCGGGATGAGCAGACGTGATTCACTTTGAAAGGCGGCCAAGTAGGCCGATGCGATTTAGTTTTACCTGTACACTGTGTTTTGAAAAGAGTCCACTGTGTTGGACGCGATTCATAGGCCGACCCGAGACTCTACTTTTCAGTCAGTCAGTTGGCATGTTAGACTTTGTGGTATGTTAGCATGTTGCATAGTGTTTCATAGGTTGCATGGACCTAAAAGCAATCAACCCATTGAAAAACGGTAATGATATGAATATGATTCTAATGTGTAATTGTGGTTGACCTTATGTTCATTTCATTAATTATCTTGTGATCTTACTTATTATCAAATTGATATGATAAGAAAATGATATGAATGTATGGATGAACACATGTTAGCGTAGACTTGTTTAGTTAAAGTGTTTCATCGCGATTTGTATATGAGTTTCCTTAAGTTATATACTTTCTGATGTTTTAATTATTTATTCGTCAATTGCATACATGTTAGGAAAGATCCGTGGAATGTCACTGACACATTTACACGATTAGGCACACCCTTCTTGGGGAATTGAGAGCTCTCTACCGGTCATCCGAATCGGTAGACTAGCGATCTTTTCCTTAAGACCTCCGTAAGTCTCCGTTCTCTATGGATTCCCACGTAGAGACCGAGCTCGTTGTACCATGAAGTACCCTGGAGTTAGAGAGCACTTGTTTCGTGTACGATCTGTCATTAGTCATCCTCATGTCAAGACATTAATGAAATTATGAAACATAAGATACGTCGTTATACTGCCCATTTGATCTCTTGAGCTTTTGTCATACCTTGACTCTATGAATGATCATGTCCCTATTACTATGAGCTTGTCATTGAAACTCTGTGGCCATAATATGAATATGTTGTTCGGCACAATATGGGACTTCGGTCCATTTGACCAATGCTTGTGCAATAGGGGCCCTGTCTGGTCCTAGGGAGGAGCGCCCCAATGTACTTATTAACTGCGGGAGTATGGACTTTTGGTGCTTGGCATAGCACAACGAATATGCAAGATTTGTGTGAATGTGCCTTCATTCGATATGATCGATAATATGATATGTTTGATATGATACGTCTGTTCATGTGAATACATGATATCTGTATGAATATGGCCAATTCATTTTGATATGATTCTACTCTTGAAGTATCTGTCCATTGTATATGCAACTCGACATTTGATCTGAAATGATATCCGTTCTATTTAGCTATTTCACTTGTTATAAAAGCATGCAATAGCATCATGTTCATGTGCATATCTACCTATTTAAAATGTTAATCATGTATATTAATGCCTGCACAATATTGAGATGTAAATCCTACTGAGGTAGTTCGCTCACCCTATCATCCTGTCCTTTTCAGGTAGTCATGAGGAACCAAAGGAGTCAGATGGGACAGGGCAAGAGTGATGAGCACCCGTCATATGAGGAGTTGATAGACTAAGAATAGTTATTTGAGTAGTCGATGTAATAGTGAAACATTTTATTTGAATAATGGGCCTTTGATTGGCTCGATTGATGTAAAGTTTTTAATTAGTTGAATGAATAAGGAGTACTTTTATGACAATATTATAGTTTCCACTGTGTTATTATGTTCAATTGTGACTCTACGTTACTCAACTGTGATACATCTATTTGTATCGTTCACGCACCTCGGTATTTATTCCGCTGCTAAATATCGGGGCGTGACACTACCTGACTAAACTGACTGTGTCTGCACATTGCTGCACCATCTCTAGTCCCAAAAGTTGCCTCTCACTGACCTCGAACCAATGAAATGGTGTCCTGTACGGCCGACCATACAAAGCCTCGTATGGTGTCATCCCAATGCTTGAGTGATAACTATTGTTGTATGCAAACTCTACCATCGGGAGGTGGGACTCCCAAGTGCCACCCCAGTCTAAACAGTAAGCTCTCAACATATCCTCCAAAGTCTGAATAGTCCTCTCTGACTGTCCATCTGACTGCGGATGATACACTGAACTCAGCCTCAACTCTGTACCAAGAGCTCACTGCAAGCTGCGCCAAAACCTTGAAGTGAACCTCAGATCTCTGTCAGAAACAATCGAAACTGGGGTCCCGTGCAATGGAACAACTCGGTCCACATGCAGTCTAGCAAGCCTATCCACTGACCAAGACATCCTGACTGGAAGAAAGTGCACTGACTTGGTCAACCGACCTACAATTACCCAAATGCCATCATGCCTCTGCGGAGTACGAGGCAACCCAACCACAAAGTCCATGGTGATGTCGTCCCACTTCCACTCAGGAACGGGCAACGACTGCAGCTCACCACCCGGACGTTGATGCTCAGCCTTCACCTGCTGATAGGTAAGGCACCAAGCGACAAACTCTGCCATGCCCCTCTTCATCCCTGGCCACCAGAAGAACCTCCTTAGATTATGATACATGGAACCGGGATGAACAACATATCTCGACCGGTGTGCCTCTGACAACAGCGCCTGGCGCGCATCACAGGGAACGTACAATCTACCTCTGAACCTAACCTCACTGTCCTCGTCCAGCTCAACATCTGGCATATGCAAAACATCTGCCAACTCTGTATCTGTCTGATGTACCTTCAGCGCCTGACGATACATTGACCGGCGAACTGACAAGCTGGTCATCACTGCACGGTCTCTGTACCTCGAAGGGCAGAAAACTCCCTGAGACAACTCCTCAAACAACCTCCACTCTCTGACCATCAGTGAACTCAAGTGAACACGCCTACTCAAAGCTTCTGCCACGACGTTAGCCCTTCTTGGGTGATAGGAAAGGGTAAGGTCGTAGTCCTTCAGGTACTCTATCCATCTGCGCTGCCTCAAGTTCAGATCCTTCTGAGTGAAGATGTACTGCAAACTTTGATGGTCGGTGAAGATCTCGAATGCCTCGCCGTACAAATAGTGCCTCCACAACTTCAGAGCGAACACCACCGCTGCCAACTCCAAGTCATAGGTAGGGTAGTTCTCCTCATGCTTCTTCAGCTGCCGAGAAGCATAGGCGACGACCCCACCATGCTGCATCAACACTGCACCCAAACCTGACCTCGAAGCGTCGGTGTAGACCATAAAACCTCTGCTACCTGACGGCAAGACCAACACTAGTGCTGAAGTCAACCTCGTCTTCAGCTCCTGAAAACTCCACTAGTAGTCCTTAGTCCAAACAAATCTGGCCTCAAGCCTAGTCAATCTGGTCAACGGATCTGCAATCCTGGATGAACCTCCTGTAATAGCCTGCCAAACTCAGAAAGCTGCGAACCTCTGACACTGAAGTGGGCTGCCCCCAAGACAACACTGCCTCAACCTTAGTAGGGTCCACTGCCACACCAGAACCCGAGATCACGTGCCCGAGAAAGTGCACCTCCCTCAGCCAAAATTCGCACTTATCGAACTTGGCATAAAGTTGGTGACTCTGCAACGTCTCTAGCACGATCCTCAGATGCTCCTCGTGCTCCTCTTCAGAAGCTGAGTAGACCAAAATGTCATCTACAAAGATGACCACAAACCTGTCCAGGTACTCACTGAACACCTTGTGCATCAAATCCATAAAAGCTGCTGGTGCATTTGTGAGCCCAAACAGCATCACGACACACTAAAAGTGACCGTACCTCGAACGGAAGGCTGTCATGCCAATATCTGACTCTCTGATCCTCAACTGGTAGTAGCTTGATCTCAAGTCAATCTTCGAAAATACCTTGGCTGACTGCAACTGATCAAACAGGTCATCGATCCTGGGCAACGGATACTCGTTCTTCATTATTACCTGTTTCAGCTGCCTATAATCGATGCACAACCTCAAGCTGCCATCCTTCTACCTCACGAACAGCACTGGCGCTCCCCACGGCAAATGACTCGGACGTATAAAACCCAGCTCAAGCAACTCCTATAGCTGGCGCTTCAGCTCACGCAACTCGGCCGGAGCCATCCGGTAAGGTGCCTTAGACAAAGGCATCGTACCAGGCAAAAGCTCAATAGAGAACTCTACCTCCTGCTCAGGCGGCAAACTAGGTAGATCCTCTGGGAAAACATTAGGGAACTCATAAACAATAGGCACATCAAAAACCGATGACCTGCTAGGCTCAGAAGAATAGACACAAGCAAGATATGCTACACAACCATCGCGGATCAAACGACGAGCTCTACAGAAGGAAATGAAAGGTCAACGGGTAGACCAGATACCTCGGAAGCAGAGAACAGGCGCTCCAGGTATCTCAAACTGAACGGTCTTCCACTGACAATCCACCACAGTTGAGTGAGCCTCCAACCAGTCTATGCCCAGGATGATGTCAAAGTCACGAAGCTGCAACGCGTACAACCTGTCCAGCAACTGGTGTCCCTGGACCTCAACTGTGACACCCTCAAGGTAACCAAAAGAACGCATGTGATCACAAGATGGAAAATCAACCATCACGTCACACTGCCTCTCAGGTGTGTGACGAACCAGCGACTCATAAAACTCCTCGGAAGCAAAACAAAGAGAAGCACCGAGATCAACCAGAACACGAGCAGCTCTACCAAGGATAGGCAAGGTACCTATAACCAGGTTTGACTCCTCCGCCTCCTCTATGGTGAGAGCCATCACACGGCCACGACCACGCCTATGCTGCAACGCCTGCTGGGGCTAGGGCTGCTGCGGTGGTTGTTGGTGCTGCGGAAACTACTGCTGCTGCTGGTAGGGTTGAAACTGTTGAGGCTACTGATGATGCTGAAACTGCTGAGGCTGCAAATGGTACTGCCCCTGCTGCTACTGACGGGGTGCCTACTGCTGTGGAGGGTACTGGTACGGCGGCAACTACAAGTGTACTGCAATGGCTGCTGCGGCTGCTGCTGGACTTGCCCCATCAGGCACTCCCTCCTATAGTGGCCTGGTAACGCACAAGTGTAACAGGTCACCTCCTGCCTGCCTTGCTCGACTCCTTGCTGGACTGACTGCTCTGTAAACCTCGATTGGCACTTCTGCTACTTGCCCCGACCACCTCCACGAGTGGTCATCTGCTTGAACCTCGAGCGCAAACCGGAACTGCCTGAACTGCCTGAGCCCGAAGAAGAAGAATTGCACTACTACGGCTACCTGTGGGGTGCTGGTACGACGAGGACCTAGAAGAAGCTCCTCCCTGCTGCTGCTGTTGGGGCTGTCAAGTCTCTCTCTCTAGGGTGGTGGCCTTAGCCACGGCCACTCTCAATGTGGCGCACATGTGAGCTGTCACACCCCACCTCAATTTGGCCTCAGTCCTGTAATGAACCTTCTGCACAAGCCTGCTCACTACTGGCAACATGGGGAACATGGCTCAGCAACCAAACAAACTTTTGGTGATACTGAGCAACCGTCAGATCACCCTGAACCAACTTATGAAACTGATCTCGCCTCTCACGTCGAGCATAGTCAGGGAAGTACTCGCTGTTGAAGATCTCCAAAAACTGCTGCCAAGTAATCTGGTCCAAACGCTGCCCCTAGAAGTGAGTCTGCCTCTGAACTCTCCACCACTCATGGGCTGATCCCTTGAGCTGGTACACCACCAATCTGACCTGATCCTAGTCGGTGCACTCCATAGTCTCGAACGTACGCTCCAACTCGTGCGTCCAACTCTCAGCTCTATCTGGGTCGTAGTCGCCATAGAACACCGACGGACGGAGACGTAAGAACCTCTCCAAGAGGGCGGTCCTGTCCTCAACGACAGCCATCCTCCTCCTACCAACCAGGGTACTCCCAGTGCCTGATGCCTGCTGAACTGATGGATGCTCCACCTAAGGATCTGCCTACTTCTCTAGTACTGCTGGGGGAGGTACTGGAGGTTGACCTCCCACTGCCGCCTGCCCAGGCTGCCACGCTCCCTGGTACAGGGTCCTGAAGAACTGATCCACCAAAGGAAACCAATCTGCATACTGCTGCGGGGGCTGGTACCACTGTTGCTGTTGTTGCCCACCTGCTGCCGCTGCCTCCTGAGGCTGTGCCACTAACTCCTCTGCTGACACCTCCTACTAAACCTAACCCGGCGCTGGCATATCGGACTCACCCTGTTGCTCCATCAGCTCCCTGCCTGCCTACGTCTGCACGGGGCCATATCCTGTACGGCACACAACCAACAAGGTTAACGATACCAACCCGGGTAGCTAGCAGTGTACTTGTACTATTGTTGGGACTTCTTGTTGCAGTTTAAATCCACTACAAGTCCTGTTAGACTTCTCGCTCTGATACCAACTGTAACGACCCCGAGAACCAGACCCTCGGCCCAAGTCGATGACCCGATTTTTGCAGTCGCCGCCCACGGATCCAGGGACCCGGAAGGGCTATAACACAAGTCTAACAGAATATGTAAGGGAAATAAACGTCAACTACAGAACTAGAAGCACACACACGGAAGCAAAAAGGTAAGCGAGACCACAGCGTATAGCTCTAGGCACAGTCCCAACACACGCACAACTAGTACAAGTAAAGGGGAAGAACTATTCCTTAGGGGCATACCCAAAGGTGATGTAAAACTAAGAAAGGGGGACCAGTGCTAGCTGGGGGGACGACGCCTATTGCCCCACCTACTCTACCCGACGCATGCCCTGCCGCTGCTGAGAAGTCTCACCTGGGAAAAAGGGGATGAGCTTCACAACAGACGCTCAGTAGGGACTACCAATCTTCTACTGGCTCTAATAGGCAAAAGAACATATATATATATATATATATATATATATATATATATATATATATATATATATATTTATATATTATATTTATATATTTATATTTATATATATACAATTAATTAAATAACAGCAGTCATATCTTCTACCCTATAAAGGAACGTGCGGAAGTGGAACCACCAACTAGCAACGGAATGGAAGGACACCACGATCGGAAAAACTCCATAGGACCTACACGTCGTGACCACCACACGACTGGAAACGCAGACAGAGGGAACCCTGTCTGGACAAGAGACACTAACTATGGAAAACACTACCACTAGTCAACTAGTTAGGGGCGTCCACTGACGTCTTACCCTCAACCCAGGTCCAAACCTCCACTCTCGTCAGAGTGGGGTAGGAGCACAAAGTACACAACAGTAACCGTCGTAGTCTGGCCGGACTATGGTCCCACGCCTGGCCTCTACAAGTGGTTTCGGGGCCACAAGGAGTGAGGCAGCAAGAAAAAGATTGGCTAGCCTGCACCGGGTAGAACTTCGGCCGTCCTCAGTGTCCCAGACCAACTAAGAGAGCTCTGCAAATGACTCGACGCCGTTGTCCTAACCACCATTTTCCCCTCAACTCCCGTGACTCGAGTACTCTCGTCACCCCAAACGCTCCCTCTAAGGCGCACGAGGATGGGGGTCCCAGGCAAATGGTAACAACCTCTCTCACGGGACAAGCCCTTAGGTGCCGAGCACCGGGCGAATGACTAGTGTAGGACCGTACTAGGGACTATCACTGGTGCCACGGGTACAGAAAGAACTGAAAATGGCGAAGATTCCATGAGAAACGGTACTTCGCAAGGCTTACTTGTCTCTGCTGTTGTTGCAATGCATCGGGCCGTCGCGACACTGTAGAGCCAACCTGTTGGGGCCTTCACGTCAGAATGGCCACCTCCTCCTCGCTCCAAGCACCACGATCACATCCCCTACACGAAGGAGACGTCACCACCTCACCACGAGCACCACAAATGCCAAGAATCTCCAGAGAACACGAGAGAGCTGGCCTCGGTTTTAAACCGATGGGCCCCAAGATGCAACGGGTCGGCCTGGGGCGACAACAAGCACGTCGCGATGCCTCTGGGCGTTGCAACCATGTCGTGACGGCCATCCCCGGCACGACACCGAAAGGCGGTCAAACCTCAAAGACCGGGAAACCAGAACATGACGGTCTTCCAGGTCGCGTCAACACTGTACACACCTGACACCCGACAAGGCCGTTCTAACAAAAAGGATAGTTGTCAAGTCGGTCAGAAAAGTAGTCGCGACGCCTTTAGACGCCGCGACAATGTCGTGGCTAGGGCGATCTTGAGGATGGGGACAAAGGTAGGTACCTTGAAGGGCAGAAAACTCCCTGAGACAAGTACTCAAACAGTCTCCACTCTCTGACTAGCAATGAACTCAGGTGGACTCGTCTGCTTAAAGCATCTGCTACGACATTAGCCCTTCCGGGTGATAGGAGAGGGTAAGGTCACAGTCCTTCAAGCCACGACCATGCCCACCCTGCGGTGCCTGCTGGGGCTGCTGCGGCGGCTGTTGGTGCTACTAAAATTGCTACTGCTGCTGCTGCAGGTACGGCTGAAACTGCTGAGGCTGTTGATGCTGCTGAAACTACTGAGGCTGCAAATGGTACTGCCCCTACTGCTGCTGACGGGGTACCTGCTACTACAGAGAGTACTGGTACTGCGGCAACTGCTGAGTGTACTGCACTGGTTGTTGTGGCTGCTGGACTTGCCCCATCGGGCAATCCCTCCTAAAGTGACCCGGTAAACTGCAGGTGTAACAAGTGGCCTCCTGCCTGCCCTGCTCGGCTCCCTGCTAGACCGACTGATCTACAAACCTCGATTGGTGCTTCTGTTGCCTGCCTCGACCACCTCCACGAGTGGTCATCTGCTTGAACCTCGAGCGCAAGCCTGAACTGCCCGAACTGCCTGAGCCTGAAGAAGAAGAAGTGGCACTACCATGACTACCTGCGGGGCGCTGGTATGGTGTGGTCCTAGATGAAGCTCCTCCTTGCTGCTACTGCTGCTGCTGCCAAGTCTCTCTCTCCAAGGCGGTGACCTTAGCCACTGCCACTCCCAAGGTAGTGCACATATGAGCAGTCATGTCCCACCTCAAATCTGGCCTCAATCCTACAATAAACCTCTCTGCACAAGCCTGCTCACTGCTGGCAATATGCGGAACATGCCTCAAAAACCTGACAAACCTCTGGTGATACTGAGCAACCGTCAGATCACCCTGAGCCAACTCATGAAACTGATCTCGCCTCTCACGTCGAGCATAATTGAGAAAATACTCGCCGTGGAAGACCTCCAAAAACCACTGCTAAGTAATCTGATCCAAACACTGCCTTGGGAAGTGAGTCTACTTCTAAACTCTCCACCACTCATGGGCTGGTCCCTTGAGCTGGTACACCGCCAATCTGACCTGATCCTCGTCGGCGCACTCCATGGTCTCGAACGTACGCTCCAACTCGTGCGTCCAACTCTTAGCTCTGTTGGGGTCATAGTCACCGTAGAACATCGGTGGTCGGAGATGCAAGAACCTCTCCAAAAGAGCGGTCCTATACTCAGCGACAGTCATCCTCCTCCTACCGACCTGGGTACTCCCAGTACCTGACGCCTGTTGAACTGTTGGCTGCTCTACCTACAGATCTGCCTGCTGCTCTGGTACTGTTGGGGGAGGTACTGGCGGCTACCCTCCCACCGCTGCCTACCCAGGCTACCACGGCCCCTGGTACAGGGTCCTAAAAACTACTTAGCCAAGGGGAACCAATCCGTGTGCTGCTGTGGTGGGGGCTATTACCACTGCTGCTGCTGTCGCTGCCTCCTGAGGCTGTGCCATGGACTCCTCTACTGACACATCCTCCTGAACCTGACCTGGCACTGGCATATCTGACTCGCCCTGCTACTCCATTAGCTCTCTGTCCTGCCTACACCTGCGCGGAGCCATATCCTGAACGACACACAACCAACAAGGTTAACGATACCAACTCGGGCGGCTAGCAGTGTACTTGTACTACTGTTGAGACTTCCTATTGCAATTTAAATCCACTACTAGTCCTGTAGACTCTCGCTCTGATACCAACTGTAACGACCCCGAGAACCCCACCCTCGACCCAAGCCGAGGACCCAATTTTCACGATCACCGGCCACAGATCTCGGGACCCGGAAGGGCTATAACACAAGTCTAACAGAATATGTAAGGGAAATAAACATCAACTACTGAACTAGAAGCATACACGCGGAAGCAAAAAGGAAAGCGAGACCACAGCGTATAGCTCTAGGTACAGTCCCAACACACGCACAACTAGTACAAGTGAAAAGGGGAAGTACAGAGCCCTTAGGGGCATACCCCAAGGGTGAAGTACAACTAAAGGGGGAAAACCAGTGCTAGCTGGGGGGACGATGCCTATTGCCCCGCCTACTCTGCCGACGCGTGCCCTGCCGCTGCTGAGAAGTCTCACATGGGAAAAAGAAGGGATGAGCTTCACAACAGAAGCTCAGTAGGGACTACCAATCTTCTACTGGCTCTAACAGGCAAAAGAATATATATATATATAATTAAATAACAGCAATTATATCTTCTACCCTATAAAGGAAAGTGCAGAAGCGGAACCACCAACTAGCAACGGAACGGAAGGACACCACGATCGGAAAACTCCGTAGGACCTACACGTCGTGACCACCACATGGCTGGAAACGCAGACAGAGGGAACCCTGCCTAGACAAGAGACACTAGCTATGGAAAACACTACCACTAGTCAACTAGTCAGGGGCATCCACTGACGTCTTACCCTCGACCCAGGTCCAAACCTCCACTCTCGTCAAAGTGGGGGTAGGAGCACAAAGTACACAACAGTAACCGTCGTAGTCTGGCCGGACTATGGTCCCACGCCTGGCCTCTACAAGTGGTTTCGGGGCCATAAGGAGCGAGGCAGTAAGAAAAGGGACTGGTTGGCCTGCACCGGGTAGAACTTTGGTCGTCCTCAGTGTCCCAATCCAACTAAGAGAGCTCTGCAAATGACTCGACGCCGCTATCCTAACCACTATTTTCCCTCAACTCCTGTGACTCGAGTACTCTCGTCACCCCAAACGCTCCCTCTAAGGCGCACGAGGATGGGGGTCCCAGGTAAACGGTAACAACCTCTCTCACGGGACAAGCCCTTAGGTGCCGAGCACCGGGCGAATGACTAGTGTAGGACCGTACTAGGGACTAGCACTAGTGCCACGGGTACAGAAAGAATTGAAAATGGCGAAGACTCCACGAGAAATGGTACTTCGCAAGACTTACCTGTCTCTGCTGTTGTCGCAATGCATCGGGCCGTCGCGACACTACCGTGATGCCCAGGGCTGTCGCGACATAGTTGCGACGGCTCAAGCTATCGCGACAATGTCGTGACACACTAGAGCATCATGATGATGTCGCGGCGGCCTAGCTGGTCGTGACATCATCGCGACCTCTATACTAGTCGCGTTCTCAGCCGAGGGGGGGTTCTGGGATGCCCCTCCCGTAGACCACCCCAAATCCGGTACAAACCACGCCAACAGGGGGAGGGGAGCATGGGAAACACTATGAGAGCTTCTAATCAAGCCAAACCACCCTCAAAAGCCCATAAAACATGGATTACAAGGAATCTACGCTCGATGGAAACCTCACTCAACACGAGCATGATTCTCACACCCCCACAAACCCAAACCATGGAGAAACTACAATCTCAAGGGGGAAGGGAGCATGCTAGGACGAGAGGAGTCAAGGGTCCCTACCTCGAGGAGTAGAGCCAACCCGTTGGGGCCTTCACGTCAGAATGACCACCTCCTCCTCGCTCCAAGCACCATGATCACGTCCCCTACACGAAGGAGACGTCACCACCTCACCACGAGCACCACAAATGCCAAGAATCGCTAGAGAACATGAGAGAGCTGGCCTCGGTTTTAAACTGATGGGCCCCAAGATGCAACGGATCGGCCTGGGGTGACAACAAGCATGTCGCGATGCCTCTGGGCATTGCAACCATGTCGTGACGGCCATCCCCGGCGCGACACCAAAAGGCGGCCAAACCTCGAAGATCGGGAAACCAGAACACGACGGTCTTCTAGGTCGCGTCAACACTGTACACACCTGACACCCGACAAGGTCGTTCTAACAAAAAGGACAGATGTCAAGTCGGTCAGAAAAGTAGTCGCGACGCCTTTAGACGCCGCGACAATGTCGTGGCTAGGGGGATCCTGAGAATGGGGCCAAAGGCAGGTACCTCGAAGGGAAGAAAACTCTCTGAGACAGGTACTCAAACAGTCTCCACTCTCTGACTGGCAATGAACTCAAGTGGACTCGTCTGCTCAAAACATCCGCTACGACATTAGCCCTTCCTGGGTGATAGGAGAGGGTAAGGTCATAGTCCTTCAAGTCACGACCACGCCCACGCTGCGGCGCCTACTGGGGCTGCTGCGGCGACTGTTGGTGCTACTGAAACTGCTACTGCTGCTGCTACAGATATGGCTGAAACTGCTGAGGCTGTTGATGCTGTTGAAACTGCTGAGGCTGCAAATGGTACTGCCCCTGCTGCTGCTGACGGGATGCCTGCTACTGCAGAGAGTACTGGTACTGCGGCAATGCTGAGTGTACTGCACTGGCTGTTGTGGCTGCTGGACTTGCCCCATCGGGCAATCCCTCCTAAAGTGACCCGATAAACTACAGGTGTAACAAGTGGCCTCCTGCCTGCCCTGCTCGGCTCCCTGCTGGACCGACTGCTCTGCAAATCTCTACTGGCGCTTCTACTGCCTGCCCCGACCACCTCCACAAGTGGTCATCTGCTTGAACCTCGAGCGCAAGCCTGAACTGCCCGAACTGCCTAAGCCTGAAGAAGAAGAAGTGGCACTACCACGACTACCTGCAGGGCGCTGGTATGGTGTGGTCCTAGACGAAGCTCCTCCTTGCTGCTACTGCTGCTGCTACCAAGTCTCTCTCTCCAAGGTGGTGACCTTAGCCACTGCCACTCCCAAGGTGGTGCACATATATGCAGCCACGTCCCACCTCAAATCTGGCCTCAATCATGTAATAAACCTCTCTGCACAAGCCTGCTCACTGCTGGCAATATGAGGAACATGCCTCAACAACCTAAGAAACCTCTGGTGATACTGAGCAACCGTCAGATCACCCTGAGCCAACTCATGAAACTGATCTCGCCTCTCACATCAAGCATAATGAGAAAATACTCACCGTGGAAGACCTCTAAAAATCACTGCTAAGTAATCTGATCCAAACGCTGCCTTGGGAAGTGAGTCTACTTCTAAACTCTCCACCACTTATGGGCTGGTCCCTTGAGCTGGTACACCGTCAATCTGACATGATCCTCGTCGGCGCACTTCATGGTCTCGAACGTACGCTCCAACTCGTGCGTCCAACTCTTAGCTCTGTTGGGGTAATAGTCACCGTAGAACATCGGCGGTCGGAGACGCAAGAACCTCTCCAAAAGAGCGGTCCTATCCTTAGCGACAGCCGTCCTCCTCCTACCGACCCGGGTACTCCCAGTACCCGACGCCTGTTGAACTGTTGGCTGTTGTACCTGCGGATCTGCCTGCTGCTCTGGTATTGTTGGGGGAGGTACTGGCGGCTACCCTCCCACCGCTGCCTACCCAGGCTACCACGCCCCCTGGTACAGGGTCCTGAAAAACTACTCAGCCAAGGGGAACCAATCCGCGTACTGCTGTGGTGAGGGCTAGTACCACTGCTGCTGCTGCCCACCAACTGCTGCTGCTGCCACTGCCTCCTGAGGTTGTGCCACAGACTCCTCTGCTGACACATCCTCCTGAACCTGACCTGGCGCTAGCATATCTGACTCACCATGCTACTCCATTAGCTCTATGTTCTGCCTACGCCTGCGCGGAGCCATATCCTGCACGGCACACAACCAACAAGGTTAACGATACCAACTCGGGCGGCTAGCAGTGTACTTGTACTACTGTTAAGACTTCATGTTGCAGTTTAAATCCACTACTAGTCCTGTTAGACTCTCGCTCGGATACCAACTGTAACGACCCCGAGAACCCCACCCTCAACCCAAGCCGAGGACCCGATTTTCGCGATCACCGGCCACGGATCCGGGGACTCGGAAGGGCTATAACACAAGTCTAACAGAATATGTAAAGGAAATAAACATCAACTACTGAACTAGAAGCATACACGCGGAAGCAGAAAGAAGAGCGAGACCGTAGCGTATCACTCTAGGTACAGTCCCAACACACGCACAACTAGTACAAGTGAAAAGGGGAAGGACAGAGCCCTTAGGGGTATACCCCAAGGGTGAAGTACAACTGAAGGGGGAAAACCAGTGCTAGCTACGGGGACGACGCCTACCGCCCCGCCTACTCCACCCGACGCGCGCCCTGCCGGTGCTGAGAAGTCTCACCTGGAAAAAGAAGGGATGAGCTTCACAATAGAATCTTAGTAGGGACTACCAATCTCCTGCTGGCTCTAAATGGCGAGAAAGAAATACATGAACAATTAAATAACAACAATTATATATTCTACTAAACCAGAGAAATTGTAGAAGTAAAGCTACTAACTAGCAATGGTACGGAAGGACACCGCGATCAGAAACTCCGTAGAACCTGCACGTGGTGACCACCACACGGCTGGAAATGCAGACAGAGAGAACCCTACCTGGACAAGAGAGACTAGCTACGGAAAACACTACCACTAGTCAACTGGTAAGGTGCATCCACTGACGTCTTATCCTCGACCCAAGTCCAAACCTCCACGTCTCGTCAGAGTGGGGGCAGGAGCACAAAGTGCACAACAGTAACTGTCGTAGTCTGGCCGGACTACAGTCCCATGCCTAGCCTCTCTAGATGGTTCCGGGGCCACAAAGAGTGAGGCAGTGAGAAAAAGGACTAGCTGGCCTGCACCGAGTAGAACTCTGGCCATCCTCGGTGTCCCAGACCAACTAAGAGAGCTCTGCAAATGACTCGACGCCGCTGTCCTAACCACCGTTTTCCCCTCTACTCCAGAGTCTGTGACTCAAGTACGCTCGTCGCCCCGAACGCTCCCTCTAAGGCGCACGAGGATGGGAGTCCCAGGCAAACGGTAATAACCTCTCTCACGGGACAAGCCCTCAGGTGCCGAACACTGGGCGAACGACTAGAGTAGGACCGTACTTGGAACTAGCACTGGTTCCATAGGTACAGAAAGAACTAGAAACATCGAAGACTCCACGAGAAACGGAACTTTGCAAGATCTAACCTGTGTTCGACACTGACGCCTTAGGGTATTGCGACCATGTCATGGTGGCCATGTCGGTCGCGACATGATCATGACCCCTAAGTCTGTTGCGACCTCAGTCGAGAGGGGTCCCGGGACAACCCTCCTGAGGACCACCCCAAAACTGATACAAACACATCCATAATGGGGAGGGGAGCATGGGTAATGCATGGGAAAGCTCATAAACATACAAACCACCCTCAAACCCCACAATTTACACACTACACAAGGAGATCTACACTCGAGGGAAAAACCTCACAACACGAAGCATGGATCTTACACCCCACAAACCCCAAAGCCACAGAGAAACCAAGATCTCAAGGGGAAGGGGAGCATGCTTAGAATGAGATGAGACAAGGGTCCCTACCTCCACGAGTAGAGCCGACCCGTTGGGGCCTTCATGTCGGAATAGGCACCTCCTCCTCGCTCCAAGCTCCACGAGCACGCCACCTACATGAACGGGGCATTACCTCCCACTACGAGCACCACAAGCACGTCAAGAATCGCCGGAGAAGGAGAGGGCTCAGAGGAGGAAGAATAAGGAAAGGGGAAAAGGGGCGCCGGCCTCGGTTTGGAACTGATGGGCCCCAAGACGCGACGGGTCAGGCCGGTGCGACATCAACCATGTCGTGACTCCCTAAGGTGTCGCGACCGCATGCCCTAGCGCGACATCAAAAGTGGTCAAACCTCGAAGACAGGGAAAATCAGAACGCGACAACCTACCAGGTCATGTCAATGTTGTACGCACCTGACACCCGACAAAGCCGTTCTGACAGAGAGGACAACGGTCAGATTTGTTAGAAAAGCAGTCGCGTAGCCTTCAGACGTCGCGACAAGAACGTGACGCCCACCCCTGTCGCGACCAGAACTCGATGGCCAAGTGTGCCACGACCAAAACCTTGTCACGATAGGCTCCTCTGGCGCGATCATGTCGCGACCAGGGTGTCCGTCGCGACCCTGAGGACAGGGCCAAGGGCCCGAGAGGGCCGGGTCTTACAGTCAGGTTCAACAAGCTTGTTGAAATGCTTGGTGATGTGTCACATTAGGCTTCTTATATGTAGACCAAGTTGAATGATCAAATGAAGTTGGTGGAAAGTTTGATGAGAGCTAGTAGTGATAAAGCAAAACAAACTGTACAAGAAATTCAAAAGCTTAGACTTCCCTATGCCCACATTGTGCAAAACATGGACGCATTGAAGGAACATAATTGCTTGGCTGTTACACAACTTGCCGAAATAAAGAAAGAACTTGCAAAGATCTACAAGCTTTCATGTGAGACAGACACTACTAAAAGCACATTTGCTACATCTTCTACAGCTGCACCACCCATGCCCCATGGGATGGATCAGATGTCTGTTCATGTAAATGATAGCTTGAAGGCAATGAACGACACCTTAAATACTAGAGAGAGAACTATGATGATATGGATGCTAGACTGGCAAGGATTGAGGCCAGGCTGTTTGCCAGTCCCTCTCAGCCTCTAGCTCCACCTCAGTAATAATCCCCTATTTTGATGATGTCAAAGGGTGAGAGAATTTGGGGAAAGATTACAAAGAATGAATGTATATGGTTTGCTAGTTTGTTTGTTGATGTTGGAATTTGTGAGTGTCATGTCATGGGTTGGGAGCATATCAATATCATACATGCATTGCATTGTACACATCTTTGAATGAAATGAAATGCATTTTATGTTCCCACATTTTGATGGACCAATGAGTTTGGTTGGAATGATTGAATGTGTAATACCTGTGATGATGAAGTGTCCTAAATAAGTACTTGAATAACATGTCAAAAATTTATGAATCATAGTTGTCATCATCAAAAAGGGGGAGATTATTGTGTCCTTTGTTTTGATAATGTCAAAGACCATATCTAACTATGATACATAATCCACATAAATGCTTAAATATGTTCCAACTCATTTACACTCATAACAGGTACCATCACAAACAAAATAGCTATATGTGCGTCGACACAGGATACACAAGAGGTCGACGCATGTGTCTCTTCCAGTGAATGCTAAATATAAAAACTCTCAGTGGGTCGACGTATGTTGCACAAGAGGTCGATGCACCCAGTACATCCAGTGAGCAATCTTTAAAGGAAAACATAGTGTGTCGATGCAGGTCACTCAATAGGTCAACGCACTCGGCCTATCCAGTGGGCCACTTTCAAGAAAAACCACAGGATGTCGACATAGTGCATAAGGTGCATCGACACATGTTGACCTACCTAAAGGGAACCTTATACAAGTCGACACACCCTATCTTAATGTCGACACAACTACCCTCCAACAGAAAAAGCTAACTGCCAGTGCATTAGGTTTGGGCACATGATCAAAGGTCCAATCATTGGAGATTCCTTGGCACATAATTGAAGGTTTTAGAAGGAAAATTTTTGGCGGCAAAGTGCACCCTCCTTTCATAACATAATGGGGATTTAGTGGGGACCACCTAAAGATTCTATGAAGTCAAAAAAGGGGGAAGAGGCGTCACTTGCGGGAAGTGTGCAATTTTTGGCAAAAAGCAGCGAGAGTGAGCAGATGAAAAAAAGAGGAAGAGGAAGAACCCTCTGAGAAGAGTTCTTCCTGGAGAAGCATCCTACTACGACCTACTGCACCTGATGATAGAATTTGTGCTTCTCCAACGCCATCTTTGTTGAAGCCAAACCAGAGCATTAGAATTCTCATCTGATTCAAGATGATCAGCACTCAACTATTCGAGAGATTCAAAGGATTGATGAATTCAAGTCTAAAGAACTGAAGTCTAGATCCAAAGATCAAGAGCTGGAGCCTCAAGCACTGAATTAAGAAAATCCAGAGAAATCACACTTGTCTGCTGTAAGAGTGTTTGATCAATTGCCTCTTACCCTTCAAACTATCTTGTGCCATTGTTTTCTTATTTCAAACTTCATCTATCTTGTTTGATTATTCCTATTGGGTGTTAGGAGTGTTGATCCAGCACTGGTTGAGTGTGTGGATTGTGTGATCTGTAAGTTGTGTGGCAGCAGATGTCAAGCTGTGAGGCAGTGATGATCAAGCTGTGTGTTAGCGGTTCTTGTAAGTTGTGAATAAGCAGTTGTGTGAGAGTATCTCACAATTGGACAGTGATTAGTGAAGCCTCACTTGGTTGAAATGAGGGGCAGACATAGGTCTCCATGTGGGATCCGAACCACCTAAAGGGGTAAATCTATTCGGCCCCACTCCACCGCGGGCCTCCCCCCCCCCTCTTGCGCACCCCCACCCCACCGGCCTCCTTATATATAGATAAATAGATAGATATAGTTATATATCTATATATATATAACACACATATATATATATAACACACACACACACACACACATATATATATATATATATATATATATATATAAAGATATATATATATATATGTATAACACATGCATGTAGATATGTATACCGGCCTCCTTATATATAGATAATAGATAGATATAGTTATATATCTATATATATATATATAACACACATATATATATGTATATAACACACACATATATATATATAAAGATATATATGTATATATTTTTATATATATAACACACATATAGATATCTATATGTATATAACACACACACACACACACACACACACACATATATATATATATATATATATATATATATATATATATATATATGTATAACACATGCATGTAGATATGTATATAACACCACACACACATATATTGTTCTTTTGTGCTGGTTTCAAGGGGGAAAAAGTGAAGAAAAAAGGAACATGAGTTCCCTGCTGAAATTGAACTTGATGATTTTAATGATTTTTTTTTTCAATCAGACCAGACTGACGTAGTACAGTTGGCTACATCTACGCATTTTCATTTGGATGATATAGATGAGCCACTTTTGTTATACGAGAATGAAGTGGAAGAAGTTGACCCAATTGACCTAAATCAGGATGTTCTAGGAGGGGTCGAGTCTTCTGGGGAGGAAGAGTGTACCGCTGATGAGGATGAAGAGGATGACGAAGATGAGGCTGAGTTAGACATATCTTCAGCATCTGATGTGGAAATGGATAATGTTTGAAAAATTTGTAAGAAATTTTAATTGTTCTCATAATTTATAATGATTATTGTGAGTCTTATATGTTTAGATAGCTAATTGATATATGTGTACTAATATGTTTTAATTTTATTATTCTCAATAAAGATATGGTTCATAAAGCATGTAGTAGTGGCAAGAGGAGAGACAGTATTGGGGGAGTCTTTACTTCCTCCAGTACTCCTTCTATTCCAGGTACAATTATATTGACTCGAATCTTTGCCCATATGTGTATATTATAGTTATATATCTGATAATGTGATGTATTTCTTGCAAGATTTGCTAATGTGAGGGGAGAGGTCACTGGAAGGGGCTCTACTTCCTCCCTGTGCCGTTTGTTCCAGGCTCAGGTATATCGACTCAAATCTTTGTTTACATGTGCATATTAATTATATATCTGCTAATGACATTTGATTTTTATAGGCCCAAGTGCCTCTCTACCGGCTGCAGAGGGCACATCATCAGCACCAAGATCACTGCCCTCGACACCATTGACTAGTACATGCATGTTTTGATTCTTTCTACATTTTTATCTTTAGATGTTAAAATAATAGAAATTATGAAAAGACTGATGAACTATTATGATTTTATTTGCAACAGATGTCATCAGTCATCACGAGGGCGATGAACGGGAGGTCTGTCCAAAATGCTTATCATGCTGGATTTTTAGGTAAACATAATTATTCATTAATTATATTTGTTCTCACTCCATAAATTTTGTAATACAAACTATGTTAACATGTGCAATTATAGAGAAAAAATAAAGACTGGTTGGGCTTCCCATTATATTACATCTATTTTTCAGGCACATATTCCTAGGCCTGTATTCTCTTCTCAGCAATTTCTAATGGCCATCCAGGATTTATTTTTCAACATGGTCACAATATAAAATTTAATCTTTTTAAGTCATGTCTTTCTCATCCTTGTCATTCACTATACTAACTTGTGTAATTTAATTTCCTTACAACGTCGATATGAGTTCACTTGGGAAGAGAATGTCTCGCGAGCACGACATCTATGGGAAGCTACTACTCAGACCAATTATAGAAAGACAATGTGGGAGGCCTGGGATAAAGCGATAATATTTTCTGGCATCCAGAATCCAAACATGTGGAAGGAGTATGGCCCAGGGTGGATGAGTAGGGAGTATTGGGAGCCCCTCTGTGACAGATGGGTCGATCCTCAATGGCAAGAAAAGTCCCAGGCAGCTAAAGCTATGGTTGTGCAACCACAAAAAAATTGCATACAAGTGGGTCCTTGTCTTATGCAACCCACGGAGACAAAATGGTAAGAAACATTCTAATTGATTAATATATTATTAACATATATCCTAATTTTTTATGAATTTTAAATAGATTCAGGAGCTCTAGCGTCCCCCTCATTTCGCGAGGTATTTGAAAGGACTCATAAGAGGAGGGGGATTGATGTATTTGTCAGCGAGTGTCCTCGCTCGATTGCAGCAAGTTTACATATGCAACTTTTAGTTTAAAGTTTAAAAATAAAAGAATAATATGAGAGTTATAATCTTTTCAATTTATTTTGTAGGAGTCATATGATAGACAAATGATTGAGAAGTATGGGGATGACAGATCGCATCCAGAGTTGGATCTCGAGGCATGAGTGGCGACGGCGGGCCAAGCAAGAAAGGGTCGTTTGTAAGGATTTGTAGATAGTCTAGACACTACTCCAGTGATATCATCTTGTGCGAGTTCAGGCGCTACTTTGGCATTACGAGTGCATTTACGATGCCCCCTATTGGAGAGAGCAAGATTAGAGACATAGTCTGCAAGGAGACATCTCTCTTTCATACTGATCTTCAGTAGTAGATGACGGGCAGCGAGCTGCACATTACACAGGCGGTGGTCGCCTTCCTCTCTCAGGCTGGGATTTTGTTACACAGAGGAGCATCCACCTCAGTGTAGGCCCTTCAAGTGAGTGTTTGTTATTATTTTTAGTTTCACATAATTTAAACTTATATTATTTCTATGTAATTCATAACCCAGAGTTAGAATTGGTTCAACATGGCATGCATAAATAACTTAGCGTAAAGAAAGGTAAATACTAAGTTGTGGGTAAGAGTGATGCATGAGAATTGATCCTACACGACTGGGGTGGTGAGAGTGACATGTGAGCATTGACAGAATCTAAATCGGATTCCCGATTTGAGCTTGACACTCAAAGAACTATTGTCTAAATTGACTTATTATAAAGAAAGAAAAATACCAAGTCGGAGGTCCAAAATGTGAAATACTGATCCGGTCGACATGTAGATTGATTCTACACAATCGAGGTGATGAGGGGGACATGCGAGAATTGACGGAATCCAAATCAAATTCTCGATTTGAACTCAGTGCTCAAAAATTCATTCTCCGAATTGACAGTGTAAAGAAAGGGACCAAAATGTGAAATACTAGTCTAATCAATGTGTCGATCAATCCTACATGACTGTGGTGGTAATAATGACATGTGAGAATTGACAAAATCCAAATCAGATTCTCGGTTTGAGCTCAGCGCTCAAAGAACCATTATCTAAATTGACTTATTATAAAGAAAGGAAAATACCAAGTCGGGGGGTCTAAAATGTGAAATATTGATCCGATTGACTTGTTGATTAGTCCTACACGATCGGAGTGATGAGAGTGACAAGTGAGAATTGATAGAATCTAAATCAGATTCTCGGTTTGAGCTCGACGCTCAAAGAACTATTATCCAAATTGACTTATTATAAAGAAAGAAAAATACCAAGTCAGAGTCCAAAATGTGAAATACTGATCTGATCGGCATGTCAATCGATCCTACACGACTGGGATGATGAGAGGGACATGCAAGAGTTGACAGAATTCAAATCGGATTCCCAATTTGAACTCGACGCTCAAAGAACCAATCTCTGAATTGACTTAGTATAAAGAAAGGGGAAAAAAAACCAAGTTGAGGGTCCAAACTGTGAAATGCATGTCTGATCAACATGCCGACCAATCCTACATGACCGCGGTGGTGAGAGTGACATGTGAGAATTGACGAAATCTAAATCAGATTCTTGGTTTGAGCTCGACGCTCAAAGAACCGTTGTCCAAATTGACTTATTATAAAGAAAGGAAAATACCAAGTCAGGGGTTTAAAATGTGAAATACCGATCCGATCGACTTGTTGATCGATCCTACACGACCGAGGTGATGAGAGTAACATGTGAGAATTAACGGAATCCAAATCAATTTCTTGGTTTTAGCTCGGTGCTTAAAGAACGATTCTCCAAATTTACTTAGTGAATAGTTCATATATTCCTTCAAATATATAAAAATAAATAAATTGTTTTACTTTCATTTATATATATAATGTTATTTTGTTGTAATATAGGATCCTCTAGTACATGATGAGCATAAGGCAGACGGAGAGGATGATCTGACAAATCTCTCTAGATTTTTTTATTTGATATATTGTTGTTGTTGATGTTTTTATGAATATTTATTATTGTGGATAATTTTATACATATTTATTGTTATGAATGTATTTTATTGATATTTGTTGCTGTGGATGTTTTGTATGGATATATTATATTTTTTAATAGGTGCAAAAATAGAAATTTATTGCAATTTGAAAATAAATAAAAAATTAACGGCATAATTCCATCGGAAAAGCCGACGGAATTATTTTGTCAAAAATTCCGTTGGAAAAGTCGACAAAATTATTCCGTCAGCAATTCTATTGGCAAATTCCATCATAAAAGCTGACAGAATTATTCAATCGGAAATGCCGCCGAAAAAGCCTACGGAAAGGCTGTTGAAAAAGTCGACAAAATTTTTGACGGAATATCATTCTGTCAAAAACTTTTGACCCTTTTTTTTTCCAACGGGCACTTTTTGACGAAAATACGTCAGAAAACCGTCGGTCTATCTGTCGAAAAAATTGATTTTTATTGTAGTGTAACTTACTGCTGTAGTACAGGAGCTTCACTATCGCCACGGGTTGTCCTCTCTGTGTCGCTGTTGGGATAAAGGGCCCTTCCCTAATGTGGTAGATCAAGTGTTGATGGTGCTTCATGGGCGCCATTTGATAATTGGGTCTCTAGAAGGTGGGCTTCTATTAGGTAATTAGGCTTTCATCTTTTGGGTCGAGCTTGGAAACTAAGTCTTACGGATTGGGTGAGAGGGCTAATATTTCTCGTCTTCACGTGTGTCGTCCCCCCCCCCCCCCTCTTATGTGAATAACCATAATCATTGGTTTGATAATGATTGTTTTGATTTGTTTTGATGATGACATAATCATTGTTCATCTTGTTGGTATCATAATATCATTGTTTGGTTAATGAACATAAGTGCTTTCATGTTGAATATCTCTTAGATAATCATTGCAATTCATAGATAGACTGGCCACATTGGAAAACATGCTTAAATGAACATCAGATGTTCACTTTTGATCACAGTCAGCCGAAGCACAGTCAATCGGATGTACAGTTTTGGTCTGTGTCAGTCGAAGTAGAACTTCGTCATATACGAAGTTGGACTTTGGATATGACGAAGTGGAACCTCGTCATATACGAAGCTAAGCTTCGGATATGACGAAGTCACTTCGATCGGTAAAGAGAATTTTATCAGGTTGACTTCAGATGTACAGTTTTGGTCTGTGTCAGTCGAAGTAGAACTTCGTCATATACGAAGCTGGACTTTGGATATGACGAAGTAGAACATCGTCATATAAGAAGCTAAGCTTCGAATATGACGAAGTCACTTCGACCGATAAAGACAATTTTATCAGGTTGACTTTGGATGTACAGTTTTGGTCTGTGTCAGTCAAAGTAGAACTTCGTCATATACGAAGTTAGACTTCAGTTATGACTAAGTGGAACTTCATAATATACAAAGTAAAGCTTCGGATATGACGAAGTCACTTCGACCGGTCAAGACAAAATTTAATATTGTGACTTCAGATGTACTCATTTACTCTTTGTCAATCAAAGGGGAACTTCATCATATATGAAGTTAGACTTTGGATATAACGAAGTGGAACTTAGTCATATATGAAGTTAAGCTTCGGATATAACAAAGTCACTTCGACCGATCAAGACAAAATTCAACCAACACTTTGGATGTTCATATTTAAACCTTGCCAGTCGAAGCACTCTGACTTCGGATGTCACAATTTAGTCATTATTGGTCGAAGTGCTCACTTCGATCATTCATGTGTATTTGTTGACATTCAAAGTTCTATATTGTTTTAAATTGTTAATTTCATCATTTGTTGGTCAATGAAAATATGTAGCACCCCGAAAAATTCAGTGATTTAAAACTTTAAATAAATAGAAATAGATAATTTATGTAAAGAACATATGTACCACTATCATATGTGCAAGAACACATCGAAAAATTCCCTAAAAATTATAATTCAACTCCAAACATGATTCCTAAATGTTCCACGAAGAAATTTGTACAACGGAAAATCCGATGGCCAAGTTTACAACACATTGTGACTAATTATCCTAATTAGGAAACCAAGTCGGAAAACCGTTACCATGAAATAAAACATGATCATAAATAAATAAAAATTGGAGAGACTTCAAACATCATGCATTGATGACCCATTATCGGAATTGGGCCAATGGACAACTTTTGGCCCAAGAATAAAATGAAGCAAGAAAAATACCCAGAAATTCGTAACCCTAATTGAGCTAAAATAAGAAGAGGTAATTAGGGCAAATCCTAATGCAATTAGCCTTTCTTGGTAACCAAATTCGTGCCTAGCCATGGTATGGGGTTGCCTAAAGCTTACACACTCTAATGGTGAGAAACCATCAAAAATAGGAAGGTGGTAACCAAAACCGCAACCCTTCCTTCCTACACCCAATGGGACTCCTAAAAACCCTAGATGCATATATACTTGTCAAGAAACCCTTGGGGACGATTTTAGCAATCATTGGAGGCGTGGGTAGCAGCTATTGAGCACCAAAGGTGGAGGAAATCACCCCAAACCGGAGCACTTCTTCCTTGTTGTGTCTACATCGATCTGTGCAGAGAGCTCTCTTAGGTTCGACCAAAGGTGAGTCAAACCTCATCCAAACCGTGCAAGACTTATACCCCTGGAAAGAGGGTTGAGTCTAGTTTCTAATGGCACTGGTTTGTCTAATTTTCGTCAAGTGATTCGGGAGTATTAAGTGTTCTCCTCCAAGCGGTCTGAGCAAGGGCTTTCTGGAGGACGAGTCTTATTCAACTCAAAAGGTAGGTGATCTCGGGCCAAACCTAAACATATCATACACCAATGTGTAGTTTATCAAGTCTACTTTCATATGCATGCATTTTTCCCAATTTTCATTGAGCATATATCGAGTATTAAGTGTTTTGCCAAAGTCATGCATGTTTAAGGCTTTTTATGTTCATGTTGATTTCTCATGCATCTTGAGGCCGAATCTCATGCAACCAAAGCCATAGTTCTCTTCTACTCCCTGTTTCCAACAAGTTCCATGTTTACACTTTTGTCCCAAGAGCCCTAGATCTAAAGTTATAAGCGTTGCATGCATCGTGTGTAGTTTTTCTACGTTTTCGGCCAAGAACTTGAAATGCGACGGGACCAGACGTCACGTTCTTCTTTACCTGAACGCGATGTACTAGATCGTCGCGTTCTTCTAAAATGTGACCGTGCCTTACGTCACGATTATGATTCCAACTTGACCGTCCTGACACCTCAAACTGTGTGCTTCATGGTTTTCAGTGTCTGCATTAATGCGACGTAGACCCACGTCGCGATTCGGACCTGATTCACGCTTATGGATTTCACGTTATTTTTGTATTATTATTTTGAAAACATCTCTTGAACGTGACGGATCGAACCTTCGTGATTCAAGGATGCTGGCGACACGCTTCCTGTCACATTGTGAACGTGATAGAGGGGTCCATCGCGATTTAAACATGAAGGCGACGGTCAAGACCGTCGCGATTTGTATTTTTACATATTACTCGTGTTTCAACTGTACACTGTCTACTAAAATGCGACGACTATGTCTGTCGGGATTTAAAGGCCTACCCGAGACCTGTTTTACATGATCTAGAGTTTAGAGTTTGCATGTTTTGGTTCTGGTCAGTGCGTGAAGTTTGTTCAGTGGCTTAAAAGCGGTCAACCCATGAAAAGCCATAACTATATGAATGTTTATTCTAATTGCTCTTAAATGATATGACCTAATCTGGAACACTATTGATTATTCATCTTATTCTCCTAGCTTGTTAAAGTGAATAATTGCTATCATAAAATACTGCATGTTTAGCTAAATGCGTATTTCAATCTCATGTCATTCATGTTACTTGTGTTCTGCATTATTTTAAACCGGTGGAATGTGGATTGAGACACGTACTTCACTACACACTTGCACATATAGGCAACCCTTTCTTGGGGGATTGGAAACTCACTGCCGGTCATTCCGTATCGACAGTCTAGTGACCTTTCTCTTAAGACCTCTGTAAATCTCTGTACTCCGTGGATTCCCTCATGGAGACCGAGTTGGTTGTACCATTGAAGTTCCCTGGAGATAGCATGCACTTTCTTTTTTCTCTTGTTCTCATGAGAGTGATTCATAATCTTAACTTAAGCCATTAGTGTAAAGAGTGAACTAAAGCTTAAATTGCGCCGTTATGCTGCCAAAATTATCTCGTGACTATTGTTATCATGAAATCATGTTCACCTTACTTGCTACTTGTTCTCTTCATCATCATGAACATGACATAACAATTGCTTACATCTTGAAACTCTTATTGGCCATTAATGACTGTGGGTATCTACATTTAAAAATAGTGAGATGCTGATCGGGCACTGAGAGTGTCCAAGAGCTCCAGTCTAGCCCCAATGAATGCATCTGCGCTGGGAGTACTTGCGTGTTGAATGCTAGATACAATAAACCACATACACGTGTCCTAGTGTGAATTTCAAGGTGGATCTTTCCTTGGTGTACATTAGTATCTTCGTGCTTGATTAGTGTTACATGATCGTGCTCGTGCTTACTTGCTTGCGTGATATGGCCATCTTGCAATTATTGCAATTTAAAGTGATATCTTGCATGCTTGTTACATGCCACACGATTGATGACATCTTGCTCGTTATATCATTCTAGATCTTGCTCTATCATGATCATTCCATCTAGCTTGTTCAAGTATCTTGTTTAATGTGTTTTATTCGCACATGCATATCTTGATCGTCATGCTTACCTAGTTCTAAATTACTAATCACTTATATCATTGCCCGCACATTGAGATATAAATCCTACTGGGCTAGTTTGCTTATTCCCTACTTTTAACCATTCTAGGTGACTATGAAGTACAAGAAGAGGAGCAAGTCGAGGATGGGAATGTGTCCGAGTGATGAGCGTTCCAACACACGTGTCTATCTAGAGTTAGTTTACATTGAGAGTAGATTCATGTAGTAGGTAGTGAGGAATTATGTACTTTCCTTTTATTGGTCTTAGTCATGTTACTCAATGTTTAAAGAGTTGTATTAGTTCTCTTCGAAACAAAGAGATGAGATTCGAGTACAATTTCAATTGAGTTCAATATTTGGGCCCTATTATGATGTTGTGTTGATATACATTTAGTGCTTGCTAGCTAGAGGCTTATTTGCCGACTGTTCGCGTCTCAAAATATCGACTCGAATTATCCAAATATTATCTGCTGCGTAATTCTCGGGACGTGACAAAATATGACATGTGTCTGTACTAAATGTTTGGCAACATTTGTGTCATACATTATGATGAAGTTAAATAGCTTCAATTAAATGACTTTTCATAATTACTCCACTAATTTGGGGGTTCTCTGTGTGCAGGGTAAACGGAGCACATGACAACTTAAAAGGGTGTATGGACAAACCTAAAGTGTGTGCTCACGCACTCCCAAGTACAAGGTTACATGATTAGGGCTATAATACACATTTGTCCTTTGTGAAAAGGGGTGCCCATAAGTGCTAAAAGAAGCGGGAAAAGTGAGAGCCCAGAAAGAGGAGAAGCATAGCGCTGCCAGGAAGAAAAGAGAGGAATCAAAGTACGAAAAGCAGAGCTACCAAATCAAAGAAATCCTTCATTCATCTTCCTGATCAGGAGATCCAATCTCAGAGGAGAGGTGTCAAGATCTTCAAGCTTCATCGAAGTCCAGGTGTTCTCTAATTTGAGAGCACAGGCAAAGGTTCTTCATGTGTGTGGTTTTTGAGTGTTGATTGATTTGAACAAGTGTTCTGTGCAGATTAATCTCTATCAAAGAGTGTGTCTGATTGTGTGTGTACTTTGAGTGTTTGCTCAAGTGTGTGGACTGAGCCCTCGTACTTTGAGTGGTGTGTGTGTGTGTGTATTGTATTCCTTTACGAGATAGTGTGTGGTTTAATCCTCACAGTGGTGAGGGGTGGATGTAGGAATCACTTATGTGATCTCTGAACCACCTTAAAAATCTCTTGTGCATGGTTTGTCTTCAATTGCGTATAAATGATTGGCAGGGAATCATCTTCACACATTCAAACAAATACAAACTCTTTACTCTAGGTGTCCAGATCTGTTAAATTTGGGAGTTAAATCTAGGTGATCGCGCCACTTTTTATTTAGTTAAGTTCTACTGCGACTTGCACTGATCTATTCAACCCCCCCCCCCCCATTAGATCTGGATGCCATTATTCGATCCTATAATGATATCAGAGTAGGTTAATGTAAGGCCCTCTAATTTCCGTCGTATTATTTGTATCTATGTGTGAATATTGTGCTTATGTATGTATGTACATATTTACGTACGTATTAATTAGTATAATTACGTATGCATGTGTTTATATTAAGTATAAATAATGTATATATTGCATGATGATAGTGTGGATATAATACCATATACATATTGCATGTATATACGCTTGATATGCATGGTTTTCTGCATAAATTAGGGTTCTGGCCGAAGGCCACCTTGGCGTCAAGCCCAGGCCGTTGAGCCAGTGTCAGCGTCCAGACATGGACGCCAACACTAACTCCGGCGTCCAGCGATCTGGACGCCAACTTCTCTGACCTGCATGCGTTGCAGAGCCAGAAAATCCGGGAGCAAGGCATGGCCTCCATTGGGGGGATGTCCCCCAACGGCTCTAAGGCTGTCTAATCGGTATGGTGAGTGGGTGAGGGGCTCTCATTAGGTCTGAACCCGGATTGGCCTCTCCCACTTCTCATTTCACCTTGCAAGAGGAGAAGATAGAGGAGAGAAAAACCCTAGGTGAGCTGTGAGAAAAACCCCATTTTAGAACCCCCAAATCCGACCCCTTGGAGCTTGGTTTGGAGATCTACTGCGACAAGGAGGAAGCTGGAGCAAAGGAGAAGGCATCCCCATCATCCCCTCGGCGTGGAGATCACCCAGGAGCCCGGAGGAAGGCGATCTAGAGGGAGGTTCTGCAACTTCTTGGGACTGCCCAAGGAGGTCTTCACCAAGCCTTTAAATCCCTTAGAAGAATTTTTGAAAGGCAAGTGACCTATCTATGGTGTCCCCGTATGAGTCTAGGTGGTTTTTGTGATTTTAAGGATTTTCCTCGAGTCCTAGACCCTCCAATTCACCCAAGTTTCAGAGCTCGGGTCTGTGTTTTCTGCACAGACCTGGTTAGACGGCAAGGTCCCTGGACGTCCAGTTTATGCTTGGCGTCCATCGACCATGCCGCTGACCTGAGTCAGCGGCCAGAGACCGCCGCCTAGTTCTTCTGGACAGAACAGTGAGCTGTTCTGTCCCACTTATGCAGTAATTTCGGTATGTTTTATGCGATGAGGATATATGGTAAAGCTTTACTCTATATATGTTATTGTGTGTGTGTGTGAATGAATGTGGGATGTGATGGTGAATGTGGGATAATGATATCTTGTAAACTTGTGAGCATGACTTGTAGACAATTTTGCAAAATCCATGATTCATGATTTAGATTAGTGTGAATGCCTTAGTTTCGGTTTGATCATGAAGAATAGTGGGTCAGCATATGCGTTTGCAAATTTTAGTAAATTATCCATGCTTGTGAAATTGTAAATAAGCTCGGTTCGGTAAAATGAAAGCATGCGAAAATGGTTTGTGATAATTGATCGATAGATGTATGAATTAGGGTAATGTGGTATTCTAAAATCATACATATATTAGTAGTCTCTGTACAAAACAGCAAGTGGCTAAATTACAAGATGTGTTAGACCCATGTTAACTTAAGTTGTTAATAGCATGCTAATTAGGCGTTTTATTTTCTGTAAATTCTATGTAGCTCAGAAAAATCTGAAAATTGGGAGTATGATTATGAACCCGAAAACAGCATGTGGTAAAATTTCAGGTCATTTGGACCCGTAAATAAAAAGTTATGTGTTTTCATGTGAAATGTGAATAATTCGTACATATGATCGAAATGTGATTAGATTTTGTTTAAACCCAGCATGATTAGTGTGTTTACTGTGTGTTAAACCTTGAAATTCTGTAGTACCATGTTAGGAAAAACAGAGGATTCATGTGAGTGAGAAAGTGAATGTGATGAAAAGTGTAAAGTGTAAAACCATGTGTAAAACGGTAAATGTGTAAAAGTGTAATTGTGCCAATGTGATACTGCTTCCGAGAAGGCAGTGGAGCCGTATCAGGGAAAAGTCCCCCTGAGAAGTTCATTGTGTTAAGTGACCCTAAGGGCATTAGGGGGAAATCCTGGAGGTGGACAAGTACCACTGGTTAGGGTGGAGACTTGTTCTCCCGGTCTGCGCAGTCCAAGAGTCGCCATTGTATTGCCTAGATGGCGTCTATGTGATGTGATGTGTTTGTGTCCTTCTTTGGTGGTTTGGACTATGTGTCACGGCACCTAAAATGTGTAAAGTGTAATGTGAAATGTGTATGTGACCATGTGTAAATGTGTGTAAGTGACATGTGAATGTGTATGTGTAAAGTGTAACCACGTGAAAAGAGGAAATTGTGTAAAAAAAATGTGAAATTCTCGATGTGTAAATGTGTTATTGAAACCATGTGAGACTAAATCTGAAACCATGTGAATTCAGAAAATGCATGTTATTATTCTCATGTTATGTGTACAAAGTGTTTAGAATCCATGGTAGGGACAACAAATGAATATGTGTGCAAAATGGCATGATGGATTGTTCATATGTGAGGTTTTAAGCAACGTTGTAGCTCTCATGTGTAGATTTATAGTCATTGAACCATGTGAAATCAGCAACCTAAAGCATGTGAAAAAGTTATGTATGCACTTAAGAATATGTGGAATCCATGCAAATTGTTTCCCTTTTCATGCATGTAAATTGTCCATATGATAGCTCTCATGTTTGATTCTGTAAAAGATTAAAGTTCATGAGTAAATTGAATAGAGACCATGTGATAGGTGGATTTTATTTTAAAAATCTGAAAGCATGAGTTATGTATAAAATTGTAGAACTTTCATGATAGGTTGAAAACTCGAATTGACTAGCATGCTATGTGTTGCTAATTGTAATGTGCATGTAGAAACCACTAGGATTTGTACGTGTATATCATGAATAGTGTTGCTTGCTGAGTCCCTGGACTCACTCCTTGCTTCGGCGTACAGGTATAGTTGGTGACACAGTACCTTGGAGGAGGCAGCAGAGACGGACTCCGAGCGTGGAGACTAGCTAGTTTTTGGAGTTCTTTGTGATTGTGTACTTCCTAGTATGTACTTGGAACATTGTATTAGAATTATCATGAGAAGAATGTATTATGTGGACATTATGTATTTCCATTTCAGTAATTTAATTTATGTGAACTTTGGTTCCTTTTTGCAAATTGTAAACTGCATGTATGTTTAATGTGGATGATGAATGAATGGAGATAGTTCTCTTTTACTTCCGCTACTCTGTTGTATATTCGCGTGTATCTCAGCTGTTTGTATCGTTGGGTAAATGTCCCACTGTGGCAGCACTTGTTATACCGACGTGGGTTGGTATAACCGTACCGGTATAATGAGGGCCGTCACAGAGATTGGTATCAGAGCGACCGGTTGAGATTGCACATGAATATACCTAAGTCATCATCCCCATTGCATGCTAAGTATGTCCACATGTGTAGAAAACACTAATAGGAAATGAAAGATAGATAAGAAATGGTTAGAAAATTTAGTAACCTAGCTCTAATTGGTGGCTGAAATTTCATTACAGCCATGGCTTCCCGTGGACGACGTGGAGGTGTGCCAGCTCGCGACGACGAGCAGAGGCGTGAGGAGCGGCGGAGCAGCAGGCCCCGGCCCCACAGGGCCCTGTGCTTCCCCCACCACCGCCAGTGGACTATGGAGTATTCATGCAAGGTCTGGTGCAAGCCATGCAGACGCAGGCCCACACCCAGGCAGCACTCCAGGCCCAGTTGGAGGCCCAGGTAGAATAATAAAACAACCTAGTAGTTGCTATTTAAATTGCATGATATTGTGTTTATTGTATATTGTTATTGTTTAATGTAGCAGGCTCAGGCCCCAGCTCAGGACCATGGTGGACCTTCCATCATGGAGCGATTCAAGAGGATGACCCCACCCTCTTTTAAGGGGGAGAGTGATCCGCTATTAGCAGAAAGCTGGATGAGGGAGACAGAGAAAATCTTCCGAGCTATCAGGTGTCCTGACGAGGACAAGGTGACCTTAGCCACCTACATGCTACAGGTATGTTTTGTTTATGCTTGTATGTTGTTTGTCAAGTTAGAAATTGTTGGCTAGTGCTTATGAAGGTGTGTTGCAGGAGAGAGCTGATGTATGGTGGTCCTCCCTACTGCGTACGCGCTTCGAGGACGGAGCAGTAGATGTGGCATGGGACGCGTTCGTGAGGCTCTTCCGAGCCAAGTTCGTCCCAGAGCATATCCAGGACAAGATGGAGCAAGAATTCCTTTCCCTGACGCAAGGATCAATGACCGTCCTGGAATACGAGGCAAGGTTTTCTGAACTTTCTAAATATGCACCGCATATAGTAGAGGATGAGCGCAGGAAGACCAAGAAGTTCGTGATGGGTCTCAAACCATCACTGAGGACGAGGCTCGTGGCGTTCGACCACCGCACGCTAGACGAGGCCCTCAGCAGCCTGCAGACAGGAGGAGGGAAATGGAGCAGTATCTGGAGGAGAAGAAGGCTTCGCAGAAGAGGCCGGCAGCGACTTTCCAGCGGCAAGATAAGAGGAAAACGGTGTACCAGACACCGCAGAAACAAATGGCAGTCAGCAACTCTCAGGTACCCTCTGTACGTTCCCCCGGTGCGAAGAGAGAGTGTCCCCATTGTGGGAAGACCCATGGAGGTTCCGAGTGCTGGTTAGTAGCGGGTAGATGCTTAAAGTGTGGGAGCAGCGACCACAAGATCAAGGATTGCCCAAGACTTCAGCAGGAAGCTCAGCGAGGAGCGCCAGTACCAGCAGTAGCGGCAGCCGCGCCAGCTACAGGACGACCAGGAAGGCCTCGAGCCCCAGCTCGAGTGTTTGCGTTAGCTCGTGAGGACGCCGAGCAGGCGGAGCATGTCACCGAAGGTACAGTTTTACTTTTCGGTGTGCACGCTCGGGTTTTGTTTGATACGGGTGCTACACTCGTTCATTTCCGAGCGGTTCGCTAGGCAGTTAGCCCTAGAGTCAGGCATAGAGTCTGAGGAGTTAGAGGTCCCTTTGTCTGTGCACACCCCTGCGGGTACGGTATCGACTAGGAAGTGCATTCCGTCGTTACCTGTGTGCATTGAGGATAGATTCCTAGATGGGTGTTCTTCTTGCTAAAGATGAAGGATTATGATTGTATCCTTGGTCTGGATTGGCTAGAGGAGCACTATGCGTTAGTGGATTGTCGTAGGAAGAAGATTGTTTTCCGCATTCCTGGTGAGGATGAGTTCTCTCATCCCTTGCCAAAGAACTTAGCGGGAAAGTTAGTTATCTCTGCCATGAAGGCGATGCGCATGGTGAACAAGGGTTGTGACGCATTTCTTGCCAGCGTTATGCTAGTACCCGATGCTGGTTCGTCACTGACTCTTGCAGAGAGATGTGGTGCAGGACTTTCCAGATGTCTTTCCCGATGACTTGTCTGGATTGCCACCGGATAGGGAGATAGAGTTCACTATAGAGTTGCTTCCAGGCACCTCTCCTATCTCGAAGGCCCCATATCGGATGGCCCCTGCAGAGTTAGCCGAGTTGAGGAAGCAATTGCAAGAATTGCTCGATAAGGGATTCATTCGCCCTAGCGTTTCCCCTTGGGGCGCACCTGTATTATTCGTCAAGAAGAAAGACGGGTCACTTCGGTTGTGCATTGATTATAGAAAGCTAAACCAGGTGACTGTGAAGAACAGGTATCCCTTACCTCGGATTGATGATCTGTTTGACCAGTTGCGAGAGGCATCAGTCTTTTCCAAGATTGACTTGCGATCTGGTTATCATCAGTTGAGGATTAGGAGTGAGGATGTGTCCAAGACGGCATTTAGAACCCGTTATGGACATTATGAGTTTTTGGTTCTTCCTTTCGGATTGACCAACGCCCCTGCAGCGTTCATGGATCTCATGAACGGGTGTTTAGTCCGTATCTAGATAGCTTTGTTGTTGTGTTTATTGATGACGTGTTGGTCTATTCTCCGGATGAGGCCACACATCGTCAGCATTTGAGGTTAGTCTTAGAGGTTCTCCGTGAGCACAAGCTGTATGCGAAGTTCAGCAAGTGCGAGTTCTGGTTGCGCGAGGTTCATTTTCTCGGGCATGTTATCTCCGGCGCTGGTGTTGCAGTTGATCCAGCAAAAGTCCAGGCAGTTATGGATTGGAGATTCCCAGGACCCCTTCGGAGATTCGTAGTTTTATTGGGTTAGCTGGTTATTATCGGCGATTCATTGAGGGTTTCTCATCCATCGCCGCCCCTTTGACAAAGCTGACCGGAAAGGTGAGAAGTTCGTATGGTCTGAGGCATGTGAGCGTAGCTTTCAGCTATTGAAGGCTAAGCTTACTTCTGCTCCGGTATTGGTATTGCCTAGTGGTCTAGAAGGTTTGCCATTTATACGGATGCATCTCAGATTGGTTTAGGCTGTGTGCTCATGCAGCAAGAGAGGGTAGTGGCTTATGCTTCTCGTCAGTTGAAGGAGCATGAGAGGAACTATCCGACTCATGATTTAGAGCTCGCAGCTGTGGTTCATGCACTAAAGATCTGGAGGCACTATCTTTATGGTGTCAGATTTGAGGTGTTTACCGACCACAAGAGCTTGAAGTATCTTTTCTCCCAAAAGGAATTAAACCTGAGGCAGAGGAGATGGATTGAGTTCTTGAAGGACTATGACTTCGACCTTCAGTATCATCCTGGAAAGGCGAACGTCGTAGCGGATGCTCTTAGTAGAAAGAGGTCTTCGCTCCAGCAGGATTGGAAGATGTTGGAGGATGCAGCGTGCTCTATGACCGAGTTAGAGCCATCGTTGTGTCAGGCTTTTGTAGCTCAGCTATCCCTTAGATCCTCAGTCTTGGATGAGGTGATTGAGCAGCAGAAAGCCGATCCTAGATTGTTAGAGTTAGTGGGTAAGGCGGGCATTGCTCGTGATGAGGACGGTGTGATTAGATTTCAGCACCGTGTTTGTGTCCCCGATGTGGTAGATGTCCGTGAGCATGTGTTAGCGGAGGCTCATAGATCGCGATTCTCTATTCATCGGGTAACACTAAGATGTATCAAGACCTGAAGAGATCATTTTGGTGGTCCGGCATGAAGAAGGATGTTGCGGATTATGTGTCTAGATGTCTAGTATGTCAGCAGGTGAAAGCCGAGCGGCAGCGACCATCCGGCCTTATACAGAGGATGGATATTCCCGTATGGAAGTGGGAAGCTGTCACTATGGATTTCGTATCGGGTTTGCCTCGATCTAGAAGGGGCAATGACTCGATTTGGGTAGTTGTAGATAGATTCTCGAAGACTGCTCATTTCTTGCCTATGAAGAAGAAGCAGTCAGTAGAGAGTTTAGCTAGATTGTATGTTAGCGGTATCGTTAGATTGCATGGTGTGCCGAAGTCGATCATTTCGGATCGAGATCCGAGATTTACTTCGAGATTGTGGAAGGGTCTTCAGGATGCGTTAGGTTCGGAGCTTAAGCTCAGTTCGGCGTTTCATCCCCAGACCGATGGACAGTCCGAGAGGACTATCCAGACGCTCGAGGATATGTTGAGAGCGTGTGTTCTGGATTGGAAGGATGATGGGAGCGTCATTTACCTCTTGTGGAGTTCGCATACAACAACAGCTTTCATGCTAGTATGGTATGGCTCCATTCGAGGCGTTGTATGGTAGGCCCTGCAGATCTCCTTTATGTTGGGAGGAGACTGGTGATAGGCAGTTGATCGGACCGGAGGTTCAGGAAACTTCGGATAAGATTCAGCTTATCAGGAAAAGGCTTGTTGCGGCACAGGATAGGCAGAAGAGTTATGCCGACAACAGGAGAAAGGATTTGGAGTTCGAGGTTGGCGATCATGTCTTCTTGAAGATATCGCCTACTCGAGGTGTTGTCAGATTTGGCAGGCATAGCAAGCTAAGCCCTAGGTTCATTGGCCCATATGAGATTCTCAGACGTTTGGGCAACGTGGCGTACGAGCTAGCTTTACCCCCAGCTTTGGCTAGCGTTCACCCTGTATTCCACGTATCTATGCTCAGGAAGTATGTCCGAGATCCGTCT
Source organism: Colocasia esculenta (assembly GCA_014218235.1). Lineage (NCBI taxonomy): Eukaryota > Viridiplantae > Streptophyta > Magnoliopsida > Alismatales > Araceae > Colocasia > Colocasia esculenta. The sequence goes on from CM024761.1 coordinate 134,893,731, forward strand.
CATGTGATTAGTCATGAGCCCGTGGAGATCCAGCCAGATCTTTCGTATGTCGAGCAACCAGTAGCCATTCTTGACCGGAAGGTTCAGCATCTCCGGAACAAGAGTATCGCGTCGGTGAAAGTTCTATGGCGGAACTTCTCACGTGAGGAGGCTACGTGGGAGCTTGAGGATGCGATGAAGAAGAAGTATCCCCTTTTGTTTGAGTAGTGTCGTTCTAACTTCGGGGACGAAGTTTCTTTAAGGGGGAGAGGGTGTAAGGCCCTCTAATTTCCGTCGTATTATTGCAATTATGTGTGATAATTGTGCTTGTGTATGTATGTACATATTTACGTACGTTTAATTAGTATAATTACGTATGCATGTGTTTATATTAAGTATAAATAATGTATATATTGCATGATGATAGTGTGGATATAATACCATATACATTTGCATGTATATATGCTTGATATGCATGGTTTTCTGCATAAATTAGGGTTCTGGCCGAAGGCCACCTTGGCGTCAAGCCAGGCCGTTGAGCTGGTGTCAGCGTCCAGACATGGACGCCAACACTAACTCCGGCGTCCAGCGATCTGGACGCCAACTTCTCTGACCTGCATGCGTTGCAGAGCCAGAAAATCCGGAGCAAGGCATGGCCTCCATGGGGGGATGTCCCCCAACGGCTCTAAGGCTGTCTAATCGGTATGGTGAGTGGGTGAGGGGCTCTCATTAGGTCTGAACCCGGATTGGCCTCTCCCATTCTCATTTCACCTTGCAAGAGGAGAAATAGAGGAGAGAAAAACCCTAGGTGAGCTGTGAGAAAAACCCCATTTTAGAACCCCCAAATCCGACCCCTTGGAGCTTGGTTTGGAGATCTACTGCGACAAGGAGGAAGCTGGAGCAAAGGAGAAGGCATCCCCATCATCCCCTCGGCGTGGAGATCACCCAGGAGCCGGAGGAAGGCGATCTAGAGGGAGGTTCTGCAACTTCTTGGGACTGCCCAAGGAGGTCTTCACCAAGCCTTTAAATCCCTTAGAAGAATTTTTGAAAGGCAAGTGACCTATCTATGGTGTCCCCGTATGAGTCTAGGTGGTTTTTGTGATTTTTATGGATTTTCCTCGAGTCCTAGACCCTCCAATTCACCCAAGTTCAGAGCTCGGGTCTGTGTTTTCTGCACAGACCTGGTTAGACGGCAAGGTCCCTGGACGTCCAGTTATGCTTGGCGTCCATCGACCATGCCGCTGACCCTGAGTCAGCGGCCAGAGACCGCCGCCTAGTTCTTCTGGACAGAACAGTGAGCTGTTCTGTCCCCTTATGCAGTAATTTCGGTATGTTTTATGCGATGAGGATATATGGTAAAGCTTATACTCTATGTATATGGTTAGTTGTGGTGTGTGAATGAATGTGGGATGTGATGGTGAATGTGGGATAATGATATCTTGTAAACTTGTGAGCATGACTTGTAGACAATTTTGCAAAATCCATGATTCATGATTTAGATTAGTGTGAATGCCTTAGTTTCGGTTTGATCATGAAGAATAGTGGGTCAGCATATGTGTTTGCAAGTTTTAGTAAATTATCCATGCTTGTGAAATTTGTAAATAAGCTCGGTTCGGTAAAATGAAAACATGCGAAAATGGTTTGTGATAATTGATCGATAGATGTATGAATTAGGGTAATGTGGTATTCTAAAATCATACATATATTAGTAGTCTCTGTACAAAACAGCAAGTGGCTAAATTACAAGATGTGTTAGACCCATGTTAACTTAAGTTGTTAATAGCATGCTAATTAGGCGTTTTATTTTCTGTAAATTCTATGTAGCTCAGAAAAATCTGAAAATTTGGGAGTATGATTATGAACCCGAAAACAGCATGTGGTAAAATTTCAGGTCATTTGGACCCGTAAATAAAAAGTTATGTGTTTTCATGTGAAATGTGAATAATTCGTACATATGATCGAAATGTGATTAGATTTTGTTTAAACCCAGCATGATTAGTGTGTTTACTGTGTGTTAAACCTTGAAATCTGTAGTACCATGTTAGGAAAAACAGAGGATTATGTGAGTGAGAAAGTGAATGTGATGAAAAGTGTAAAGTGTAAAACCATGTGTAAAACGGTAAATGTGTAAAAGTGGTAATTGTGCCAATGTGATACTGCTTCCGAGAAGGCAGTGGAGCCGTATCAGGGAAAAGTCCCCCTGAGAAAGTTCATTGTGTTAAGTGACCCTAAGGGCATTAGGGGGAAATCCTGGAGGTGGACAAGTACCACTGGTTAGGGTGGAGACTTGTTCTCCGGTCTGCGCAGTCCAAGAGTCGCCATTGTATTGCCTAGATGGCGTCTATGTGATGTGATGTGTTTGTGTCCTTCTTTGGTGGTTTGGACTATGTGTCACGGCACCTAAATATGTGTAAAGTGTAATGTGAAATGTGTATGTGACCATGTGTAAATGTGTAAGTGACATGTGAATGTGTATGTGTAAAGTGTAACCACGTGAAAAGAGGAAATTTGTGTAAAAAAAATGTGAAATTCTCGATGTGTAAATGTGTTATTGAAACCATGTGAGACTAAATCTGAAACCATGTGAATTCAGAAAATGCATGTTATTATTCTCATGTTATGTGTACAAAGTGTTTAGAATCCATGGTAGGGACAACAAATGAATATGTGTGCAAAATGGCATGATGGATTGTTCATATGTGAGGTTTTAAGCAACGTTGTAGCTCTCATGTGTAGATTTATAGTCATTGAACCATGTGAAATCAGCAACCTAAAGCATGTGAAAAAGTTATGTATGCACTTAAGAATATGTGGAATCCATGCAAATTGTGTTCCCTTTTCATGCATGTAAATTGTCCATATGATAGCTCTCATGTTTGATTCTGTAAAAGATTAAAGTTCATGAGTAAATGAATGAATAGAGACCATGTGATAGGTGGATTTTATTTTAAAAATCTGAAAGCATGAGTTATGTATAAAATTGTAGAACTTTCATGATAGGTTGAAAACTCGAATTGACTAGCATGCTATGTGTTGCTAATTGTAATGTGCATGTAGAAACCACTAGGATTGTACGTGTATATCATGAATAGTGTTGCTTGCTGAGTCCCTGGACTCACTCCTTGCTTCGGCGTACAGGTATAGTTGGTGACACAGTACCCTTGGAGGAGGCAGCAGAGACGGACTCCGAGCGTGGAGACTAGTTTTTGGAGTTCTTTGTGATGTGTACTTCCTAGTATGTACTTGGAACATTGTATTAGAATTATCATGAGAAGAATGTATTATGTGGACATTATGTATTTCCATTTCAGTAATTTAATTATGTGAACTTGGTTCCTTTTTGCAAATTGTAAACTGCATGTATGTTTAATGTGGATGATGAATGAATGGAGATAGTTCTCTTTTACTTCCGCTACTCTGTTGTATATTCGCGTGTATCTCAGCTGTTTGTATCGTTGGGTAAATGTCCCACTGTGGCAGCACTTGTTATACCGACGTGGGTTGGTATAACCGTACCGGTATAATGAGGGCCGTCACAGAGATTGGTATCAGAGCGAACCGGTTGAGATGCACCCGCATGAATATTACTTAAGTAATATCCCCATGCATGCTAAGTTGTCAACATGTTTAGTAGAAAACAAAATAGGACATGAAAGAGAGAACAGAAAATGTTAGAAACTTTAGTAACCTAGCTCTAATTGGTGGCTGAAATTTCATTACAGCCATTGGCTTACCGTGGACGACGTGGGGTGTGGCAGCTCGCGACGACGAGCAGAGGGGTGCGTGAGGATGGGAGCGAGCATGCAGGCCCATGGCCCCACAGTGGCCATGTGCTTCCCCCACCACCGCAGTGGACTATGGAGTATTCATGCAAGGTCTGGTGCAACCATGCAAACACAAGCCCCCCCAGGCAGACTCCAGGCCCGTTGGAGGCCCAGGTAGAATAATAAAACAACCTAGTAGTTTGCTATTTAAATGATGATATTGTGTTTATGTATATTGTTATTGTTTAATGTAGCAGGCTCAGGCCCCAGCTCAGGACATGGTGGATTCCATCATGGAGCGATTCAAGAGGATGACCCACCTCTTTAAGGGGGAGAGTGAGAGTGATCCGCTATTAGCAGAAAGCTGGATGAGGGAGACGGAGAAAATCTTCGAGCTATCAGGTGTCCTGACGAGGACAAGGTGACCTTAGCCACCTACATGACAGGTATGTTTTGGTTTATGCTTGTATGTTGTTTGTCAAGTTAAGATTGTTAGTTAGTGCTTATGGAGAGTGTATTGCAGGAGAGAGCTGATGTATGTGGTCCTCCACTACTGCTACGCGCTTCGAGGAGGAGCAGTAGATGTGGCATGGGACGCGTTCGTGAGGCTCTTCCGAGCCAAGTTCGTTCCAGAGCATATCCAGGACAAGATGGAGCAGAATTCCTTTCCCTGACGCAAGGATCGATGACCGTCCGGAATACGAGGCAAGTTTTCTGAACTTTCTAAATATGCACCGCATATAGTAGAGGATGAGCGCAGGAAGACCAAGAAGTTCGTGATGGGTCTCAAACCATCACTGAGGACGAGGCTCGTGGCGTTCGACCACCGCACGCTAGACGAGGCCCTCAGCGCAGCCTGCAGACAGGAGGGAGAATGGAGCAGTATCTGGAGGAGAAGAAGGCTTTGCAGAAGAGGCCGGCAGCGACATTCCAGCGGCAGATAAGAGGAAGACGGTGTACCAGACACCGTAGAAACAAATGGCAGTCAGCAACTCTCAGGTACCCTCTGTACGTTCCCCCGGTGCGAAGAGAGAGTGTCCCCATGGTGGGAAGACCCATGGAGGTTCCGAGTGCTGGTTAGTAGCGGGTAGATGCTTAAAGTGTGGGAGCAGCACGACCACAAGATCAAGGATTGCCCAAGACTTCAGCAGGAAGCTCAGCGAGGAGCGCCAGTACCAGTACCAGCAGTAGCGGCAGCCCGCCAGCTACAGGACGACCAGGAAGGCCTCGAGCCCCAGCTCGAGTGTTTGCGTTGGCTGTGTGAGGAGTCGAGCAGGCGGAGCATGTCACCGAAGGTACAGTTTTACTTTTCGGTGTGCACGCTCGGGTTTTGTTTGATACAGGTGCTACTCACTCGTTCATTTCTGAGCGGTTCGCTAGGCAGTTAGCCCTAGAGTCAAGCGTAGAGTCTGAGGAGTTAGAGGTCCCTTTGTCCGTGCACACCCCTGCGGGTACGGTATCGACTAGGAAGTGCATTCCGTCGTTACCTGTGTGCATTGAGGATAGATTCCTAGATGGGTGTTTCTTCTTGCTAAAGATGAAGGATTATGATTGTATCCTTGGTCTGGATTGGCTAGAGGAGCACTATGCGTTAGTGGATTGTCGTAGGAAGAAGATTATTTTCCGCATTCCTGGTGAGGATGAGTTCTCTCATCCCTTGCCAAAGAACTTAGCGGGAAAGTTAGTTATCTCTGCCATGAAGGCGATGCGCATGGTGAACAAGGGTTGTGACGCATTTCTTGCCAGCGTTATGCTAGTACCCGATGCTGGTTCGTCACTGACTCTTGCGGAGATCGATGTGGTGTGGACTTTCCAGATGTCTATCCCGATGACTTGTCTGGATTGCCACCGGATAGGGAGATAGAGTTCACTATAGAGTTGCTTCCAGGCACCTCTCCTATCTCGAAGGCCCCATATCGGATGGCCCCTGCAGAGTTAGCCGAGTTGAGGAAGCAATTGCAAAAATTGCTCGATAAGGGATTCATTCTCCCTAGCGTTCCCCTTGGGGCGTACCCAGCTCAAATGTGTGGATCTTGATAGTGGGTGTTCAACGGCACATGATTGGTGACAGAACCAAGTTCTCATGTCTGATTGAAAAGGAAGAGGATCGGTCACATTGGGAGGTAAAAATAAAGGGAAAATAATTGGATCTGGAAAGGTTGGTAAATCCTCCTCAAACTCAATTGAGAATGTCTTGCTTCTTAATGGTCTGGACTACAATTTACTTAACATTAGTCAATTGAGTGACAAAAGTCACAAGGTTATTGTTAAGTCAAATTCTTGCAAAATAATTGACTCTTCATCTGAAAAAATAATCTTTTTTTTGGAAAAAGAGTGAACAATGTTTACTTGATAAATTTTTACAAAACTTTTCATGAAAACATTTGTTTGGTTGCTAATAAAAATGAAATTGCATGGACATAACATAAGAGAGTTGGTCATGCACGTTTCAACACTTTGAATAAACTCATAAGGCTAAATCTGGTTAAAGGACTCTTTGAATCTTTTCCTAATGTTGAAAATCAAGTTTGTGGGATATGTGCTCAAGGAAAACAAACCATAAAATCTGTTAAGATCTTCAATGATGTACTTACTTCTAAGCCACTATAATTACTTCATATGGACCTTTTTGGGCCAACAAGAATTCTTAATTTTAATAGCAAACGTTATGTATTTGTCATCATTGATGATTTTACTAGATACACTTGAGTTATCTTTCTATCTCACAAAGTGATACTTCTTAAGAATTCAAAAATTCTATGATACTGCCTTAATGAGTTTTTCACATAAAATAAAGTCCATTTTGACTGATCATGGGGTAGAATTTGAAAATAAAGTTTTTCCTAATTTGTCCTGAGTTGAGTATTTTCCACAGATTCTCTTCTCCAAGAACTCCAGAATAAAATGGAGTTGTGGAAAGAAAGAATAGAACTCTTATGGAAATGACAAGGTCTATGCTCTTGGAAAGTAAATTACCCAAATCTTTATGGGCTGAAGTTGTAAATACAACAAATCACTTTTTGAATAGAGCATTGGTCAGACAAAAAATCAGAAGAAAAAAAAACCCCCCATAAACTTTTTAAAAACAAAAAATCCATTGTGTCTTACTTTCAAGTTTTTAGTTGCAAATGGTTTATACATAACAACAATAAAGAAAATCTTGACAAATTTGATGATAAAAGTCTTGAAGCTATTTTCCTCGGTTATTTTGAAAATTCTAAAGTATATAAAGTTTACATTCTTAAGAATAAAATTGTGGAAGAATCTCCACATGTAGTCTTTGATGAAAACTCTTATAAATCTGATGGTTCTACATCTTGTAGGACTCTACAAAATGCAGAAGAAGATGATTTCATTGTTAAGTCTTCACCAATTGTTGAGGAGCATGAAGGGACATCTGAAAATTTGAACAATTCAGTACCTATCACAAATGGATTAGGTAATATTGCTTCAGAACTACATGAAGCTAATGAGGTAACATCTAAACCAAGAATGTTAAAGGTTCATCCTGTAGAGAATGTAATTGACAATTTGCAAAATAGAGTTAGAACTAGATCATCTTTTCAGACTATCATAAATGAAGACTGTTTGGCACTACTTTCCCTAATCGAACTTAAGTCCATTGATGAAGCTCTAACCAATGAAGACAGGACCAATGCAATGCATGAAGGACTTCATCAATTTGACAGAAATAAAGTATGAGAATTAGTACCAAAACCTAGTAACCAGACTGTTATTGGCATTAGATGCGTCTTCAGAAATAAATTGAATGAAGATGGACAAGTTGTTCGAAATAAAGCTAGGCTAGTTGCAAAGGGGTACAATTAAGAATTTGAAATTGATTTTGAAGAATCTTATGCCCCTGTAGCTAGACTAGAAGCTAAAGAATCTTTCTTGCTTTTGCATTATCCATGAAATTTAAAGTCTATCAAATGGATGTGAAAAGTGCTTTCCTAAATGGCATCATCAAAGAAAGTGTTTTTGTGGGTCAACCTCCTGGTTTTGAAAATGAAAAATATCATGATCATGTTTTCAAGCTCAATAAAGCTCTTTATGGTCTTAAGCAAGCTCCAAGAGCTTGGTATGACCGTTTGAGCTCTTTTCTTCTAAATAAAGGATATACAAGAGGTAATATAGACCAAACCTTATTTACAAAAATTGTCAATATCAGATCATTGCTGTTCAAATTTATGTTGATAACATAAATTTTGGTTCTACAAATAAAGAGTTGTACACTGAATTTGCTAATCATATGCAAACTAAATTTGAAATGAGTTTGATGGGTGACTTACAATTTTTTTTGGGATTACAAGTACATCAAACCAATGAAGGAATATTCATAATTCAAACAAAGTATGTGAAAGAACTTCTAAAGAGATTTGATTTTCAACACCAAAAATATTCAAGCACACCAATGGCAATAAATGTAAGATTAGAGTAAGATTCATCTGGTAAGTCAGTAGATCTAAAGACCTATAGAGGTATGATTGACTCTTTACTTTACCTCACTACCTCTAAACCAGATATTCAATTTAGTGTGTGCATATGTGCAAGATTTCAAGTCAATCTTAAGAAAAGTCATATGTTAGCCGTCAATTTTTTTTCAAATATCTTGTGGGAACATGTGAACTTGGCATTTGGTATCCTTTTGGTTGTAAATCAGATTTAATTACTTACCGTGATGTTGATTATGCTGGTTGCAAGCTTGATAGAAAAAGTATTAGTGGTTTGTGTTTATATCTAGGTGGATGCCTAATCTCTTGGGCTTCTAAAAGGCAACATTCAGTAGCTCTATCCACTGCAGAGGCTAAATACGTTGTGGCTGGTTGTTGTGGCACTCAAGTTCTTTGAATGAAACACCAGCTCCTAAACTATAATCACAAATTGGGTTGTATTCCTATTCTATGTGATAACACTAGTGCAATTAATTTGTCTAAAAATCTAATTCAACATTCACGAACAAAACACATTGAAATAAGGCACCACTTTTTAAGAGATGAGGTTGCTAAGAAATCATTTGAGCTTCACTTTATTGAAACTGAATAGCAAATTGCTGATATTTTCATTAAGCCTCTTTTAGAAAATAGTTTTTCATCATTAAGAAGAGAGCTTGATTTGTGCAAATTACCATATCCTTGATATCTTCCATCTCCTTTTTGCAAATAAAAGCTTTTTCTTCTTCTTGCTAATAAATTCCTGCCTCTCATATTGCATTGGCACTTTTTTATTCAAATCCTCTTCAATAATTTCCATGTTCACCCTGTGAGAGGGAGTTGCATGATAAGGGAAGTAAATTTGAAAAGATTAAAAATGTCTTTGAAAAAAGTCAAAACTTGTTGGAACTTGAACACCACAGAAAAATTGCCTTTGATCATAACCAGTCAACACACATTTGAACATGTGTCGACACGAGTTGTTTTTTATCCTCATCAAGTCAACACACATTTAAACTTGTGTCGACACTAGTTACTCTTTGCTGCTCTGTGCTTGAGATTTAATGCTCTTGTGTTGACACACTAAAGGTCCTGTGTCGACACTTCATCAACTACTTTTGAAATGCACATATTCAGGGGGAGCTGATTTTTTTTTTGGATCACCATGATAACATCCACTCAAACTTATGATTGAAAAATCAGTTTCCATTCATTTCCTGATTCAATATCCTTTACCTGCCATATCTTTCATTCCAGTCTTGTATCAGGATAAATGAGTCTTTATGATATTCTTATATGAGAGATTTCATACATAAAGAATAAAATAATTGTGCACTTAGTTTAGTCTTAAAGATATAATCTAAGAACAAGTTTATGCCAATTTTTAATGCTAAGCTCATTTAAACTGAGTTGCAAAACACTTGTAGGCACATGTGTAGCTTTAGTGTTTAACATGTGTATGTTTTAAAGCTTTATCTTTAACACATGTTAAGAATAATCTTTCTACACTCATGATCATGCCTATCCTAATTTATGTAAATCTGTTCTTGAAAATTTTCAAACAAAAAGTGTTCAAAAAAATAGAGAGATATAGATAGAGCAATGAAAACTTCATTTTAACACTGAGTAACCGAGTTCATTTCACCTAATCCAGTGTTTTAACTCGCGTCAAAAGGTAACAAACAAATTGTTTCAACTCTGTATAAGATAATGAAGGTTAAACCACTGAGTAATCGGAAGGTCTTGCATTGGGTAAATGTGACCTCTTGCACTGAAAGGTGTGACGACCAATTTATTCTTGTATTCTCTCTCACAAAATGAAAGAAAAATTCAAAGTATAAAAAGAACAGTATATGCATTGACCTAGATGAAGTTCATGACCACAGAGTTTAGAGTTATTATTCTACATTGTGTTAAATGTTTAGCTACTAAACTCATGTGATAAACACTTTTGTCAACTCATATAGGTCACTTCAATCACATTTGTTTCATTTTTTTAAATACCTTCAGGTTATTAAATTTTGACTTATGTTGTGATTGAGTGTGTCTTTATTATTAAACTTTATTGCACAATCAAAGACACAATAATTTCTCTCTCATATTTTAATATATAATATCTCATGGATTCTGATCATTTCTGATACATCCATCTCCCAATTCCACTCCTTGCTTTCATGTCACTCATACTTTAATCTCCACCCATTGATGTCCTTTGGTATCACATCTGTGTGCTTTCCTTTTACTACTTATTCTATTGGTACCATCACAGGGGGAGAATGTTTTGCCGTAGGGGTGACTACAATTATCCTTGAATAAGGGGGAGAGAAAGTCTTTTTTTTTGTTGCAAAAAGGTGGAGAAATTTCAATTGTTTAAGATTGTTGAGATTGTTTTGTCATCATCAAAAAAGAAGAGAACATGCTTTTAATCACAAGTTAGCCAGATCGAAATTGGAAATCGAATAGGGAATTTCCTGATTCAATTCGATTGCCTGTATCGGGTCCGAATCAGATCGATACATATATATATATATATATATGCAGAAATATATACATAATGATAAATTATTGGTAAATATTTTATTTATCTAAATATTATTTAAATAAATATTTATATTTTATTTATTTAAGATATTACATGTAAATAAGAAAGTACTGTTATTTGAATCTAATAAAAATATTAAAACAATTATATCTCTTACTAATAAAAAATCAACTCTCCTATTCAAGAAGAAAATCACGATTTTTGTGATACCATTAAAATATCGATTTATAATCTCTCATAATTTGGTCTAACTAACAATTTCATAATTCAAATAAGGCACATAGAATATTAAAAATCTAAAGTCCGATGAAGTAAGTCAAATGTACACTTGCCTTCTCAAAAAGACCTACTCTCCTACTGGCAGTGAAATAAGTATGTCAATAAGAGAGTGATTCATGTAGAAAAGTCTTATGTACGTTTGACTTATTTCATCGGATTTTAATTTTTTAGTATTCTATGTGGTTTATTTGAATTATAAAATTAATTAGCTCAAATTATGAGAGATTAGAAAGTCGACATTTCAATGAGATCACTAAAATTACGATTTTTTTTAAATGGGAGAGTTGATTTTTTATTAATAAAAATATGATTTTTTTATATTTTATTTAATTCAAATGAGAGTACTTTCTTATTTACATATAATATCTTAAGTAAATGAAATACAAATATAAATATTTACTTAAATGATATTCAGATAAATAAGGTATTATACATATATGAAAGGAATCAGACGAATTAGAAATCGATCTTACCCTGATTTGCGTTGATTCGACTGAATCGAACCTAGTTGATCCGATTTGACACGTAGTGTAGCAACCTGAATTTTTGAGAAAAATAAAAATTTAAATAATAAATAAAAAACTCAGCTAAAGGGATATTCAATGAAAAGAGTATTAAATAAAACCCATTAAATGGAAAAGAGTAATGGGCTTTGCTTAATGGATCCTCTAGAACTTATTGGGTCAAAAATATGAATTTACAAAAAGAGAATAATAAGAAAATACCCTAAATTCAGAGTTTAATTATCTCCTAATTGGAAATGAGTTATTTAAAGTAATAAAAGTGGCAATTAGAGTTGGAATTGGATTCTTAAACCTACTCCATATAGTCTAGCACGAATTTAAATACTATCCTAACCCAATTAGAGATTAGAAAGTAAGAGAGGAAAGGTGGAGTTAGGAAATCTCGTAATTAAGAGGAATTTGAGTAGTAGTAGGAATAAGAACTTTTATTTATATAAATACACCTCTTAAACCCTCATGGCCGGCCCTAGCTCGTGCAAAGGGGTTCTTGGACATAGAGAAGAGGCCAAGGAGGAGGAGAAATCGAGGAGAGGAAGATCCATCAAGCTTCTTCCTTCGTTCTTGGAGTTTTAAGTCTTAGAAGATAAATCGAGTCAAAGGTAGGTATTCTCACGAGCAAAATTAAATTAAATTCGTCTGTAGGTAGTTCCAATCACCAGGAACAAAAGCCCTCTTGATTCCCTCTTTTTCATCGAGCCAATCTTTTATTCTTGATTTTAGAAGATCTGCAAACATGATAACCCCGAGACATCATGTTTAATTCAAATCTCTATGAATACTTGATCCCATGCTACGAAATTCTTGTTGTAGATACTTCATGTTGTTAGGGATATTTTGCCCCTAAAAGCCCTAAATTTCATCGAGCATGCTGATCGAATTTAATCAATCTTTCTCTCTGTGCCATGTTCTGAATAACTCATTCTTGCTCATATTCAAACCCTATATGAACCATGCTCTCTCTCTAATTCCGATTTACTGGAAGTACCCTTACATGTCTACTTTAATTTGCAACTTGTTTCATGATTTTTCATCGACTATGTAATTAGTTATGATTTTTCAAAGTACCCTGTGTCCAAACAAGTCAAGTTGGCACGCAATCCGATGTAGAACCTTTTTCTCGCTCGAACCCAGGTGAAGTACCTGAGAACGCGACGGCTTGACACGCCGCGTTCTCAGAGCTGTCGCGACCATCATCTTGTCGCGTTCTGAACGCGACAGGAGACCCCGTCGCGTTCTGGCCGCCTGAGCAGACAATCCTGTCACGACCCGTACAGGACCCTGTCGCGTTCCATCATGACCATGTCGTGACCCTTACATGGGTACGTCGCGATCACAGGATTTTGCATGAAAACCCATAAAATTTATTGCTCTCACTTTCTACAATATTCTTACACCTTTTTAACAGTCATACACGCAGTGTAAACACCTGTTTTAAAATAGAGCTATATTGAATGCTTTAAAATACATATTCACGACTTCTTTTCTATCTATGATTTCTCTTACACATGCACACACATGAACCATCCATATATGGCTGAAATTTGGCATAAAATATCTCATAATGTATTTGGTAATTTATTGCATTAAAGTATAATAACTGCCCTATTTTAAAGGACTTGTATTCGCTCCTTGCGTTGTTTATATACCGATATCGACGCTCCACTGTTCTAGAATTCCTCTAGAATGTCGAGCACCTATTTTTATATACACACTTACTTGGCTTGTGGTGAACTCTCCGTCGGATATTCCTTTCGCCGGACTAGTGAATCCTTGCACAAGGCCTCCGTAAGTCTCCTCTGATTATGGATTCCCACATGGTCGACGAGCCGGTTGTACCCTAACACCCATTACACCTTTAGGGATCGATATGATCCAAACGGCTATTAGAAGTTCGCTCTTACCTTGAATCACGTCGGACCTTTGGACTTGTGCATAACATGGCCAGCAGGAAGATCGTGAATTCCACCTGACTGCCAATACGACGTGCGCGTGTTGTGCAACCGTTACTATCGCTTGTTACTCATTATTTTACGTGTTGTACCCTTAGCTCTCATCTATACTCTACTCGCTCGTCTATTCACGTTTTCTCTACTATCTCGTCTATTCATCTAGTGCTCTTAACTATTCTTGGTACTCTATATTGGCTATTGACTGATTGTCTAAAGATACAATATAACCAATGCCTGGCAATATATAAAGGGCCCGATCTGGTCCTGGGATGTGCGCCCGAAAGTGCTAGTGCCCATGGGAGTAAAATGATCAGAGTGTTTGGGATTACACTCAAGTGCTATCTATCTCGACTATCTATATGACAATCAAAACAAAAAACGTGCTATACTCTCTCGATGTCTAGAATGACAACAAGTGCTATACTCGTCGTGCTATTATTATACTTGTGCTAGTTGTGCTATGGCCATCCTGCTATTCGTGCTATACTCGATACTTGTGCTATTTTTGGAAACTATACTCGATCTCGTGCTATTGTGCTATCCTGTTACCTGTTGTGCTATCTCTTGCTATATTTTGACTCTCTTGTACCTGCTATCTTTAGATACTCTGTCATTAAATGCGTTAATTATTTAAAGCCTGCTTGAGCCTGAGATTTAAGTCCTACTGGGCGTTATCACTCACCCTACGTTATTGATGTTGTGTTCTCATGTGAGACCGATGATGACACATACACTCACGAGGAAGGGAATGACCAAGAGTGAAGCCAGAAGTACCCTCGAGTCATTATGTTATATTAGAGTTGTAGTTAGTTATTTCCTTTTATTGCAATGTAATTGGGCCCTATAGAATGGCTCTGATATTAGTGGTTGTAACTAGACATTTGAAAAGTTATTAATGAGAAAGATTTGCTTTAGTATTATTCAATGTGCAATAGTTTGATGTCTATTATTCGCTCTATACCTTTTTCTTGCAACTGCCTTCGCGCTCCGATATTCCGCGTCGGGGCTTGACACATAGGAACACACACCAAAAGAAGTTGATTTTGGTATCTTCAAAAATCATGCTTTATAAGAGGTAATTTAATCATTTTAACCTCAACTTCAATATTAGCAAGAGCTAATACTAGAACATATCAAGTAGAAAAATCATGGCGCATCTTACAAAATCTCTTTTTTCAGTCGACAACAAATATTGAGTTATAATATGTTGAAAGTGAGCAATGTTGGCCGTATCGTGAGGATTGACCGTGCCGAGTTTCTACTGGCACGATACGATATGATCCATATCGTACCAATTGGTTGGCCGAAAATGTCAAGTCGGTCGGTCGATTTTTGTCTCTCTTTGAATATCAAATAGAACAAGATATATGGATATCACTCCAATAGAAATCGGTCATCCGATTGAATCGGTCGATCGATCAGAAGAAGTCGGCCGACCAATTGTGACCCAGTGAATTGACCGTGTCAAGGCTCGCAAATGACTTATCACAGTATGGTATGACTGTGACACTACGTAAACTTGAAAGTGAGAGGTTGTAGAGGGTGTATTTGCAAATAGAAAAGAGAGTATATTTTTGAATAAATTGATTAAGATGATATAATTGCACTTTATACTTTGACATGAGATTTTCCCTAGGGAGCTTTTAATTGGTGTACTATCAGTGAAAAGTATTGGGCTACTAGGGTTTGCCGTATCGCACCGTACCAATGTGATATGGCCGTGTCAGATTATGCCTGGAGATTTGCAGCTCCAGGCATGGTTGGCACAACATGCTGGCAAGAGGGGGAGTGGGGCAGCGAAGGGGGAAGAAGGGGGGGAGTCGGAGAGGACTGCTCTGGTCGGGAGAGGGGCGTGCAGTAGAGGGGGAAGCAGAGGGGGAAGCAGAGGGGGAGGACCCAGGTGGGGGTGCAGGGGCGGCGCGACATAGTGTGCACCGGAGGGGGAAGGGGGCGCGCCTATGCAGGGAGGGGAAGCGGGGGTGGGGAGGTGGGGGCACAGTGTGGGTCAGAAGGGGGAGTGGTTAGCAGGCTTCTGTGGGGAGCAAAGACGAGGAAGAAGGGGGTGTGTGGAGGTTGGGGGGTGGACCTGGAGGGGGAGGGGGCTCTACAAAGGTGGGCGGGTGGGGGAGGGAGATCTAGAGCGAGAGAGGGGTGCGTAAAGGGGAGGGGGACTGAAGGGAGAAGGGGGTGCGCAGAGGTTGGGGGGGGGGACCCGAAGGGTGGGCCGACAGAGGGGGTTGGGTAGTTCTGCAACTAGCGGGGAGAGGGTGGTGCGAGGAGGATGAAGCGGGGGTGGGGAGGGGGTGTGCCAGTGCAATACAGATCATACCGTACCGTGCTACAAAGAATTCAGCACGGTCGATCCGAACGGCATGGAGGTGCATAACCTGAAATACATTAGATTGACTTTGATAATTGAATTATATGGACATATTTGTTGAATACTTGTTTTTTTGGACGGAGAACTTAACACTATTTGTTGGGACTCAAGCCGGGGCACCCAATAATTTAAATTCGAATCGTAATTTTTGTATCTACTATTTAGAATTTTGTATTACTAAACTTCGAATATACGGCCAGATATTGTGCAGAATATATCAGATAACTTTTCACTCACCTCTCGTCCAATTTGAACATACAATTTCCCAACTATATGGGAGGATATAGAACCACTCGGTACGAGAATTATTCCCATAGTTGGTGAATATAACTTGATACAAAATATTTTGTTGAAAAAAAAATGCATCGTAAGGCCAAGCACTGGTCTGCACCAAATAAAACTATTTTCTTGAAGTTACGTGCAGCTTTTATTGTGAAAAATGAAAAAATAAGTCCAAAAGAGTGTTGTACATGGTTTGCATATTGGATCGGTTCCATACATTCGGCTTATACCGTGTTTAGGATCTTGCGGTCCCAGACAGGTCGATTTGGTTTAGTTTTTTTTTTAAAATTTTTAATTACTATTAGTATATATTTAATATAAACTATACTAAATTGGAATATATTATAAGTTGGCCAGTCTAATCTAATTTATCGGACGACTAACTTTGATGTTATATGCAAATAATTTAGAGTTATTATTTTTTATTTTATGTAGCCTTTTACAATTGATTTTTCCCTATCATTATCTATCTCTAATCTAAGAAAGTTAAACTTTTTGAAACTAAAAGTTTGTAGAGGTTAAATCTAATTTTTTAAAAAATAATAAAAAGTAATTTAAAATTTTAGATTTAAGAATAAATAGTCAGATTATATTTATAAAGATAAAAAAGTAAAAGTTTATAACGACTACAAATTTTAAAAACTAACGATTTTCCTGTTACGGTACATTTGCATTTTATTCGACTCACAAGCAGGGTTGGTTGTACCATCCTGTACTATGGCCGTACAACCGACCCGTATCATGTCATGGCTCTTGCGGGTCTCCTCTTTTTTTAATTTTTTTTTCCAATCTGACATATCTAAGGGATCTAAATGATGTCTAATTGAGATGGAATTTTAAAGAGATGATACAAATTATGATGATTTTTAATTTAATTTTTTATCAAGTAAAAATTACTCAAAAATCATTAGATCGTCTTAATTTCAATATCTATGTATCAATAATTCTTGATATTTATGTTTTTAGAATTAATATAATTTTCTCATAATTATGGTGACTTTAGATTTGACTTTAGAATTAGATGTCGTCCTTTCGAAGTGCGCATAATCAAAGTAGTACTGAAATACAATGACTTTATCGACGACCAGTTGTCAGATTTCAACTACTGACAACCAACGAGTTGTTACATTCCAACCACCAGCAACTGATGAGCCGTCAAATTCCGACAGACTTTCTCTGAAATCTGACGACTTTATAGAGATTGACAAATTTTTTTATCAAATAAGATATTAATTTATATTTTATTAAATTAGTGAATAGAATTAATTTATATGATATGCATAGAACATATAAAAAAACTATAAAATCTCAAAATAATAAAAATAGAACATAAAAATTAAAAGAAGACATCATTTGAATTAGATTGGCTTAGACTGCTGCAATATGATATAGTACCATTCATTCCATATAATAATATTAAATTATGAAGGCCCATTCTTAGCAAATTTTCTTGGTGACGGAGGGATATAAATTTTGTATAATTAAAGAATAAAATTTTTAATTGACATCCATTTCGTATACTTAAGGTGATAGATCACAATACTAAATGATTATGTTGAATTGACTTGAATGATTAAATGGAGTTTTTTATATATTTCAACCTGATGTTTTTATGTTTTATTTTTTTTTAATTTACTCATTCTAAATATTAATCAAATCATAAAAAATAAAAATTTTCCATTGTATGTTAGCGGTATAAAAAAGGTACAATACCGTACTATGAGAAATGAATCACGGTCGAGTCGCAAGATACACAAATGACAACCCTCCTTTTTGCTCCTGTGCAAACGGAACAGCGGGAGGGATAGTCAAAAGACTCAAAACGCTGCTCGGTGGATCCCGGTGGGGCAAAACAGAGATCGAAAAACCCACCGGAGAGCTCTTAGTTTGCTTTTTTTCTTCTTGCTGTTGACGAGCCATAGATCCTACGGAGGTCTCTGCCGCGTCTCCACCCAACATAGACCCCCGAAGCTTCTCATTTCTGCCCGTTTTCCCAGCTTTCTTCGTCACAGTTCCCGGCAATGGAAGCGGTGGTGGTGGACGCGGGTTCCAAGCTCCTTAAGGCGGGGTTTGCGGTACCTGATCAAGACCCCGGCCTGGTACGTTTCTTAATCACTTAGAACTCATCTCATCTGCTGCGCTTTTTTCAAAGATTTGATTTTGGAAGAGAGAAGGGATGTCGAATTCTGAATCTTCTTTTGCGTTTCCTCGAAGGTGATTCCGACTAAGATGAAACGGGTGCCGGAGGAGGACGGGGACATAGCGGACGGGACGGCGTTTGAGGAGGTCTCGGTGGACCCGGTGGTGAGGGGCTTCATCAAGGATTGGGAGGCCATGGAGGACCTGCTGCGCCATGTCCTGTACACTGGGCTTGGATGGGAGGAAGGAAATGAAGGGCAGATACTGTTCACAGAGCCACTCTCCACCCCCAAGGTCGAGCATAGCATGCTTGCCTTTAATCCTCCTCGAGATACTGCATAAAACGTGCTTCTCTCTCTCTCTCTCTATATATATATATATATATATGTGTGTGTGTGTGTGTTTCCGATTATTCTGGGAGATAGCTGGTATGTTGAGTTTAAATTATGGCTGAACAGTACCCATTCCTACACTGCTTGGGGTCGGCTACATGAACCTTGTTCCGGCAAAGATTTTTATCAAGTGTTATATTCGTATTTAAACCTAAGAAGCCAATGTCCGTCCTAATAACTTCTCACCATCTCATTTTAGACCTTCCCCAAGCTATTTTACTAGTATCCACTAAGATTTGTCACATCTTTTAACCAGTGTTGAGTTAGGGAGAAGGTGCACGTGTCCAAACTAGTTGAGTCTATTTTCTCTCATTTTACTATCAATTGGAGCTATCCCCAAGTCCTCAAAGAAGCACTCATTCCTAGTCTTATCTTTCTTAATCTTACCACACATTCATCTCAACATCCTTATCTCTACTACACATATTTTGTTAATATGTTCCTTTCATACTGTCCAACACTTGGTACGATGATGAGAGAAATTTTATAGAGTTGTTTACATAACTTGTTCATCTACTTTTTCCCTTTTTGAGAGCTGTCTGGAAGGGTGCATAATTCAAGCTTGTGTATATCCAAAGTGAAAGGCCAAAATGCAGGTTTTGATGTGAGGAAATCAATGTTGTTGAAGTGGAGAGGCAGTGAGGCTACTAGTGGTTGCGGATAGCTTCTTCCCTAAGTGTCATCATAATAAATCTTAGGTTCTCTGAGCAAATATTCGTGCTTTTATATTGAAAGTCCTTCAAAGAATACTGCAAATAAAGTTGGTGAAGTGGTTAGGAAATGGTGGGCACTAAGAAACCATTAGATGGCCTCAAGGTCTACGAAGAGCTGATAGCAGTGGCTCAGTGGGCTTGCATAGGAAGAAGGAGCAGTCAGGGGGGCCTTGAGATGGTGTCCTAGGGTAAAACTCTCCTATGCTTAATTTAGCAGCCAAATTGAGAAAGAGTGAGGGCTTGGTTGAGGGCTAGAATGCATACCTTTCCCTGCTGTCTCATCTCATGTTTTTGTAGAACCATCATGGAGGGATCCCGTTCCTTACTGGAATTAGTCCTCCATTCGTTGAAGAGATTGTGGCTTAATGGCTCTCCTAGGGTCCTTAATAGCTGTAAAAACTTCCAATCATCAGGTGAACATGGGAGACTGTTGTAATGGCTCACATGTCTGGCCGCCAGCTGGTCTACCCTAAATTTCAATGATTGAGCTAGATCAGCTGTTTCTCAGACTGGTGAGGCTTTCCTGAGTTAACCAGTTTAACCTGGCCTGGGGTACAGTCTGCTGTATGCATGGACCCAAAGATGGGCCCAACTGATAGAATCTACATTTGAATGAATGAATTGAGATTAGAAATTTTACAAGTTCCATATATGTGTTTTTGTCATATTAAAAAATATCATCTTAAATGCCCTTAAATGCCCTAGGCCACTGCCTAGACATTTGAGGCCAAGGTGACCCCTCAATCACCTCATGTGCCTCTTGCCACTTACTACATAACCTGGGTTAGTCTTCTGCTCTTCTGTGGACATTGTTGGGCTGGCCAGCTTCTGAGTTTTGAAAACCCCCTTCTTCAGTTGATATTAACAAAAATACAAAGAAACATCTTGTAAATTAATGATAAATCAATCCACAAAGTGACAAACTAAGAATCCATGTATATTGTTAGTGATTAAAATGTTTATTATGTACTCGTGGTACCTAATTGTAATGACTGATTGCTGTTTTGTTATAAATGTTAGAAATGAGATGAGCTATCTAAGGAAAAAAGAGTAGCTTGTTGCGAATGTGGCTTGAAATTATGATTTGAACCAAAGATACATAAAACATTTTCACTAACAGAATAATTAAAACAACAGAAGAATGTTTACAATGTGCTATTTTCCATCTTATTGAATTCTGTCTTGAAGGTAAGTCCATTTTCTCACATTTGATGTTTCTGTCTCTTTTGAATTTCCTCATTTAACATCTTACTAACAAGGGGATTAATATCATGATTGTTGTCAAATAAAACATTGAAAATATTGATTCCTTGCTGATTATATCCATAGCTTTATGTAGTATTTTTTTGTTGATACTATTTCCTTTTGCAATGGTTGCTTTTGTCTGTTGAATGAATGCCATTTATTGATTCATCTCTTGCAAATGTGCTAGTATGTCTCTTATGTTTCAGCCCACACATCAGAACCCAAAGTTTCCTCTACACTTAGGGTAATACCATGTTAGTCAGGTCAATAACTGGCAGTTTTGCATTATGATGACTTCCACTTAATAAGATGGTTCAGTATTATTCATGATGACAAGTGACATAACCCGACCCTAAATTTCTGTGTTCATTTGCTATGCATGCGTTGCTTGTGTTCACATGTTTTGTGGTACTACTTGCTCATTGATTATGGATCTCTGATGCCTAATGGGATTTGAAGCTATAAATAATCAAAATTGCTTCTCTGTGATGATAAGGGACATTCTGGCATCAAATTAACATACAATGTAACTCTTGATAGCATGCATGAAGCTTGTCCTATTTGTCCTGGCATTTCTTGAAAAAAATACATGAATCAATTTTACTTGTATTTGTTTTAGCCAAGTATTCTAAGCATCTTGATTGATGATTCTCATTGTCATTTTTCAAGGCTCTCAGGGAACAATTGGTGCAACTGATGTTTGAGAATTTTAATGTATCGGGTTTCTATGCATCTGAACAAGCAGTACTATCACTTTATGCAGTTGGGCGCATATCTGGGTGTACTGTTGACATTGGACATGGGAAAATAGGTACGATTTTGATTTAGTAGTTCATACATACATGTCTGCCCTATTAGATTGACCCGTTATTGTTGAAACTTGAAAGTGGACTTGAAGTGGCAGAAAATAATCCTGCAAATGATCACCAGTGCAGACAAAAGAAACGGATTGATTATGTAGGATATGATTGTGCATTATGTGAATGGGAGTACATATTTTATGCACACCCGAGATAAAGGCCTTATAATGATGCCCACCTAAAATTCTCATCATTTTCTCTATAATAATCATTATCATCCAACCAAATCCCAATGTTGGCAAAGCAGATCCTATGCTGCTGTTGAACCCATCCCATAGATGTTTTTTATGGAAAAGAAAAAAAAGAAAAAGATAATAAATTCATGCACAGTCATGAGGACCTGTGGTGTTTAAGAGGTCTGAAGAAGAGGAAAGCACCTCAGCAACCAATGTCCTGTCAAACTAGTTGAAGAACACCCCTTTCAGGCCAAAAGCTTCCTTGAGGGCGCAACAATTGGCCTCTTTCCTCCTTTGGTTTACTCAAAATAAGGAAATACATGGTCCCACACACTTTTTGGCCTTTTCAAATCCCTGCTGGTGCATGACATCGATGAGATTCTAAATAAGGAAATACACATGGTTGGTTGAATCGGGTTTTCATGGGACGGTAGGGTACCGGGCGTACCGTACTGGTCCGATGCAGTCCAAAAAAACCTAGCTTTTAATTATAAAAATAATAAAGAAGAGATAAACAGTGTTTGTGTCGAACTGTGCCAGAGTCTAGAAAATCCCTAGCACAGTATGGCACAATCAGTAGGAGAGTGACTACTATGGAGAAGTAACATACACGTTTGTCTTTTTTCACTGGATTTTGGATTTTTAGTGTTCCGTGGGGTTTATTTGAATTATGAAATTTTTAGATAGGTCAAATTATGAGTGATTAGAAAGACACTATTTTGATGGAATCACCAAAATCACGGTTTTCTTCTTCAATGAGAGAATTGACTTTTTATTGGTAAGAGATATGATTTTTTTGATATTTTTATTGGATTCAAATGGGAGATACTTTCTTATTTACATGTAATATCTTAAGTAAATGAAACTACAAATATTAACATTTAGATTCGGCAAACCATGGTATTGGGTTGGATCAAAGCCTAAATTGCTCCATTGCCATCAACATCAGGGATGCAGAACATCCACCAAAATCTTCCTCCAACCTCTATGAAGGAGGACGATGGCAATGATGAAAATGATAGCATCACATCAGAAGGGAGGCTACGACCATTTAAGGTTGAAGCCAAAATCGACATCTCCACATATGATGACACCGTCAATGTAGAGAAGTTAGATGCGTGGCTCGACTAGCTCGAGACCTACTTTACTCTATACAGTATAGTAGTCAAGATAAGGTTGCACTTGCACATTTAAAGTTGACGAGTCATGCCTTGGCATGGTGGAATGGCTACCTGCGGAGCCATGGCGATGAGGAGATCACTTGGAGTCTTTTCAAACGATTCATCCGTCAGGAGTTCTACTTTATAGGGTACATCGAAGATCGGTGGAAGCGTTGGTCTTGGAACAACCTTCAACAAAAGTTAGGGCAATTAGTGCAAGAGTACACCACTAAGTTTCGACGACTTGTTATGGCACTCGACATCTCACTCGATAATTATCAGACATTTATGAAGTATATATCTGGGTTACATGAGTATATAAGTGTTGAGTTGACCCTCTTCAAAGTGCATGATATCTCCAGTGCCAGCATCACCGCCATAGCCATCGAGAAGAAGAACCAACACCGAGGTGCTAAGAAGTCTCATGAAGTGAGTGTCTGTGTGGTATTTGGGCCAGAGTGTAAATTAAGTTGCCAAGAGTGGGACCAACTCAGATGACTCGTACCATATTTGGAGTCTTGGACCAGATCGTCCAACTTGTACCAGATCAACCAACTTGTACCATGGTTTGCAATCTCCCATGAATCTCACAAGATTTCTCGAGATTTTATGTTTGTCTGGCTTGCTGAGAGTTGACATGTCTGTAATACCTAGCCAAAGACATAAAGTACAGGCAACTCACATGGGTAACAGGAACTTGGACCAGTTGATTTGTACGAGGTAGAAAAGGCCCTTCCCATTACTTTAGCTCATTCAAGTCCAAAAGTTTTGAGGCCCCTCTCTTTCCTCCTCCCCTCTTATGGCATTGTTGTGGTCTCCATTGAGCCACCTATTATTAGGAGGGAGCCTAGTAACCATGATCAACCTATCCACTGGTCGTCAACCACCTATAGGCCAAAGGGCAGGATCTCCCGAGATATCTCGACATCACTCCAATATCTCTCCTCTCCAACCCCTTTTGAGACAGAACCGAGATCTAATGTAACATTCCTTAACTTGTACCATATCTGCGCTTGCTGAGCCAGCCAACTTTGCCAAAGAAACATCTTGGGAATGACAAATTATGTTGGGCATTAGCTTGAAGCTTATTTTTACCCTCTTCACATAGATGGACTTAAATGGTTATCGGCTAATAAGATCCTATTCCTAAAATCTAGCTATTCAAAAGTGTGCATACACCATCTGGAAACACATTTAACAGTGGGTGAAGCATGGTTTGCCGCATCGCCGATTCAGGAGGATCGGACCGATTCGCATGGGAATCGATGAGAATTGGTCCTATTCGCACGGGAATCGGGAGAATCGGGAATCCTGTGATATGCTCTGATTCGCCTGAATCGAACCGATTTGCTCCGCCACGGCAAACCATGGGGTGAAGTTCCGTGCACATTTGTCTAACGTAATAAAAAACAAAATGGAAAGTGTCTGAGTAAAAGTGATGGTGATAACCTTTTAAAAAACTTATCAAAAAGCTTTGTGGATACCAAATGACCATAAGATTGTTGTTGCTATTCTAAGTAGGTTGTTTCATAATCAAAGCTCTCTCCTGAAATTGTGGTTATGTTATGGAGTTACTAGTTTATATTGGGACATTTCTTAAGTTTCATTTGCAAATAACTGTTTTTGTATATACATAAGGGAAATCTTTTCCCAAGTGAATTATGTTGGGGACATTAGTTTTATTCCGTTCAGAAAATGCCAAGTATGCTATCTTCTTTCCTGCATGAGCTGAATTTAACCTGGTAACCATTGGGCATAGCACATATGTAAATATGATCTTATAGATTCTGTGAATTTAGGAGTATGGATATGTTGTTCAATGAACTGATAGCTTACGTCATCCATACGCGACCAGATATTGCACCTGTTCTTGAAGGTGCTGTTCAACACATTGCTTCAAAAAGATTTGTGATCGGAGGTATTGATCTGACGAAGTTGCTTGCTCAGGAACTGCACAAGTCCAATCCAATGGTAAAAGTTGACATTTCTGATGTCGAGAAATTGAAAGAACAGTATGCAGTCTGTGTAGAAGATTCATTTGCTTATGAAGAGACACACAAATCTTGTCAGGCTGAAAAGCATACACTTCCCGATGGTCAGGTTTGTTGCTGTTGCAAATACCAAGACCTTGACTTCTATTTGCATTTCTGTTGCAACAAAAAATGGCCGATGGAAATTAGAGTAGCATGGTGAAGTAAAATTTTCCCATAATTTCTCCATTATGGGAAATTTGCATGTTCCAAAATTTTCCATGGTTTTGTTTTCCCTACTGATTTTCACATATTTCACAAACACATGAAAATGATAGTTAGGTTTTTTCCCCTCAGATACTGACTTTTTCCCTCAGATACTGACCACACCTCCTCCAAGGAAAATGTTTTTCTGGAATATATTCTCCCTCCCTCTCTCTCTCTCTCATATTAAACTTGCATTTCATTTACACAATATTTCCCATAAAAATTGCAAACACATGGTTTTACTTCATCAAGAACTATTCCCTGTGAAAATTTTCTTCCTGGGAAATTTCCTGTGGTTTCTTCTTGTTGTGTCATCCTTCTCACCATTGCTTGGGAAATTTACCTTTATTATGTGGATCTCTTCTAATTTCATGCTGAGCTTTGGGCAATGTTGATTTCTTTCAAGGTATTGTTTTTTTAACTTGTGATAAATTGGCCTGTGGGAGCAGCATGGACGTATGCCTTTGTTATGTTTTTTCCCCCCCCCTCATAGTGGATGTCACCACATTTCTATGAAAAGAAATAAGATGACAAGATCATGAATGCTCACAAAGTAACCCAGTCCCGACACTACATTCAGGATGCACTATTTTGCAGAAGGAATTTTCATATCAGTACAGGCCCTTACAGACTTACAGTCTCATAATCCCATTCTCTATTGCAGCCCATCCTTCCTCCAACCAAGTAAGAGAAACAAAAAAATGAAACATGGTTGGCTATGCCACTGTATTAGATCAAATCGGAATCTTGTGGGATAGTACGAATCATACCATACCACACACGTGCGGAATTACATTTCCAAGAAAGGAATTTTTTTCTCTCTCTAGCCTTTCCTGGAGAGAGAAGCTCTGGGCATGGTGCTGCCCTCTTGGCCGAACTGCATTCCTTTGGGTGGGGGGGGGGGAGGGGAGACTCCTTTGTCAGAACTTGCCTGGTGGTGTTCGGGCTTCCATGGCTTGGGAGGGGGGGGCGTAGAGATGAGAGTGCCAATAGGCTATGGATGAAGAAGGTGGGCCGTATCAGGAGATATGGTCCTGTTCCAATACCTAGGTCTCCACTGGCAAGAGGAGGCTATGGGGGGGGGATAGGTCCTAAGTAGACGTTGTCTAGGGGCTGATGAGTCTTCTGGATGTTGGGGATTTCCCAAAGGACATTCTTTGACAGCATTTAGAGTGGGCTAAGACGTTGCCTGGCTGTCTCCCCTTTGAAAGGAGTAGTGGAGTCCATCGACATTAAGTGACGCTTGAAGGTGGTGTCCAGAGGGGTATGGGAGGTGTCAAGGGTCTTGAACTGTCTTTTTGGCAATGGGAAGTAATGAGGAGGCACTGGGGAGGTTGGCAGATGCCAGACTGCATGTTGTGGGTATTTCGAATTTGAACCACTTGGATTTGTTGTCAGCTCCTATAGGGCAATAATTCTTGCATCGGGCGGTTGGAGTTGACCCTTTGGTGGGCACTTCGAATTCGCACCACCCTACCGCTCGCATCCCCCCTATCAGGGCGGATAGGGGCTTGGATCGGTTGTGTGGTGTTGTGGGTTGTGAGGCGGGTTCTGGGCCGGATGGTCCTTCTCAGGTAGCGGTGGATTGCTTAGCGGGTTCGCTGGTTTAGATTGGGTCAGGGCAAGTGACCTGTCACTTACTCGTTAGCTTGCTGGATTGTTGTCTTGGGTGGAGTGGATCCGTTACGGGTCTCTTCCTAGCTCGATAGTCGTTCCCTCGTTGGGGTCCTACTTGCAGCTTCCTTCGACGATGCTCGACTCCCTCTCAATTCTTGTTCGGCCTCAGTCGGTGGCCAGGGCCGCCAAGCTATAATGGGTGCTTCTACGGTATCCTTGGAGGTCGACGGTGTCTCCTACAGAAATGGGAAGGGCAAGACACCAGGGCAGTTGCAGCTTGTTGAGGCGCAGGCCAGAGTGGAGGAGGATGACTGGGCCGAGCCTCAAGGGGTTCTGTCTCCCCAGCGAGATCCTTTAGTGGCGACCCCCTGTTGGATGCATAAATTTTTTTTATGAGATTTGATTTGATTTTTATTATGGGGCGTGTCAGCCTGCCAATCAGACAAAATTTGTAATCCGCTTGACGCGAAAATTTTTTATGTCCATGTATTGGACGAGTGCGCCTATTGTTATTTTGTTAACACATTTGTTCCGCGTGTTTTATTTTATCAGGCGATTAGGGTTACGTGTACTGGACCCTTTCTCCATCGATTGGAATCGATGTTAATTTATATCGGATTAAACCCGAACACCCTTGATAGTAAAGTCGATGTTTACATTTTTGTAGAAAACAAGAGCACACTATATTTTTATTGGACGAAATAGGGTTTTTAAAAGGGAGCATGGACTCTATTTATGAGTTTAACATGCAATTTGAAAGACAAGTAGGCATAAACCCGAAAATTTATTTATGTTTGAACGAGTTGTGCTTTGAACAGAGTTTCCGCATGGGCATAGTTTCTGCACAAAGACACACACAAACATATATATTGCGGACATATGAATATGCCTTGGTCGAAGTCCCTGCTCGTGCAGAGTCTCCTTATAAAGGCATGCATATATGAACAGAAACATATTTTTACCCTTGTGGAGTCTTGCTCGACATAAGGAAAAAGAAATATGAGCATGTTTAACTGTTTATATCAATGGAGACTAACTTGATATGGAAACATTTGAACATGAGAAATTTTATTTACGTCTATGGAGACTTGCCCAACATGGAACATAAACATAGACATGTTTAAATATTTTATACCCATGGAGATTGACTTGACATGGAAAATATTTAAACACTGGAACATATAAACATGTTTAAATATTTTGTATCTATGAAGACTAACTCGACATGAAAATTATTTAAACATGGAAACACATGATCATATGAACATTTTCATCTCCATGGAGACTTACTTAACATGGAGATACAAACACATATATTTGAATTTTAAAGCCCCACCATGGAGTCTAGCTCGACATGGGGGAAATTTACAAAGATTTTGTAGTCGGAGGGGGACGACCTTGGCTTGCCGAGGGCGAGTACCTTCACGCCAACCACGAGCAAGATTTCTTTCAACCGGATCTCCTACTTTCAGAATCTCCGCTTCAATTGACCATCCAAGTCCCCCTAAATCCGTCCCCCTCCCCCCCATTGGCCGTTGGGCTACATGGGTATTTATAGGGGTTTTCCCCCCTTTTACATGGGAAGAGAGATAAATAACTGGAGGGAGGTCCCTTCGGTTAAGGCCTTAACCGGAGAGGGGTCTCTCCGGTTAAGTACCTTAACGGGAGAGGGGTCGGAGGGAGGTCCCTCCAGTTAAGGAACTCCTTAATTGGAGAGGTGCCTTAACCGGAGGGAGGTCCCTCCGGTTAAGGAACTTCTTAACTGGAGAGGTTAAGGGTCCTTTAACCGGAGAGAGGTCTCTCCAGTTAAGGGGGTTTTGGTATTTTATGTGCCAACAAATGCCCCCCACGGGATGTACGCTGAAGTCGAAGGCAGACGTCCCGTGCGATTTCCAAGCTTTACCCCTAGTCTTGATGACTTGGCGAGGAATTGGATTGAAAATCATAGCCATAGTTAATGCGCTTCAGCATTTGCACTGTGTCGCCAGCGACTTTGGACAACAATTTGTTATTATGATTTAAGCTGCCGTGCTTCTTGTGCCGAGCCATTGCCTCCTATTGCTTGTACATTTTTTTTCAACTCAACAATTCGCAGAAGGGGACTTAGGAGAGCGCACATCATCTCAGAGAAGTGATATGGACCTGCTCCACCAAGTCAATCTCTCGGCTGAGCTTCATTGAAGAATCGCTCCTTTGATTTGCTCGGAGCTGACTTCGGCCTTCTTTGCTCGAGTTGTCTTTCTGACTTTATTCGGAGACTTTATCTCGACATTCTCCTTTCGAGACTTGCCTTTCTAGCTTCGCTTGAGGACCCGATTCGATTAGAGATTTGACCGGTGAGACTTGTCTTTCTGACTTTGCTCAATGATTTGATTTGAGATTTTCTCTTGAGACTTGTCTTTTTGACTTTGCCCAAGGTTGGGTTGGAGCCCAGTTGCTGTGCCTTGCTTTTCTGGCTTCGCTCAACGGCTTTTTCGTATTTGAATTGCTTAACAAGGGTGGCCCGTTTACTTACTGGTTTTACTTCAGTAAGAATGACTCCCTTTCCTTTGGGGGGATTTATAGAGTTGCTATCTTCTTCTTTGTCTTTCTTTTCTTCTCTCATCATTTTTTTATTTTCATCATTTTTAATATCATTTCCATTTTTTTTTGTAATTCTTCATCTTTTTCCTTCCTCTTTTTTTTAGGCGCTTCTACTTCAAACGACGGTGAGACGGATGAAGATGCAGATAACTCAGCAACTTCAGATGATTCTAATCTTTTGTTTAGGGATTCTCCGCCTTTTCATGATAGAGAATATGAGACTTTTTCCCAGGCAGTTGAAGTGTTCTCGCCTGAGGCCGAGGATGATAGAGACCCTTAAATGTTGGACATCAATAATGAGTCGCCAATTCATGGCGCCTTATTTGGAATAACGGCAATGGATGGTGATAATACCATCTTTTCATTTGCTGATTTAGGGCTTCCGGTAGAGCAATATCCTCCTACCACAGTTGAGGCGTATGTTCCAGTGGTAGTAGGGGAATTCCCTGCTGGAGGATCAGTTTCCGAAGGTACTTTCCTCTGAGCCAAAGTGTGGCCCATTTGACTTTCTTTATATTTGTTCGTCATATTGACTTTCTCCTTGCTCAGGTGTCTTGGATTTTTTCAAGACGATTTTCTCGGAAGGGGAGACCATTCCATATCCCGCAATTGAAGCTAGCTCCTCTCTCCCATTTTTGGAGTACACGAGAAGTCATTTTTTAGAGATGCATGCCCATTCTGCCTTTTAAGTGGGCGACACCGCTGGAGACGAACATGATTTCCAGGGTAGAGAGTATAATTCAGAGACGTCTGCTTTATTGGCGGACGCAGGGGGCTTTCATTCATATTCGACGATCTTCTATCTTCATCTCATGGTCCTTATGTCGAGAATTTGGGCTTTCTTCGACCCTCAGGCCCCGAGACAAAAGAAAGAAATTCTTCATCGGGTAAGGAAGAGGAGCAAATTTGATCTTCTTCCTCCCTCTTCTTCTTGAAGCTTGTATTTCTCTTGCTTACTTTCTTATTGATTATTTTTCTTTTACTGTTTGTTTATGTATTTAACAAGTGCTTCACTGCAATCTAGCGATAGAGGATTTTGGCCGCCTTTCCAGAACATGGTGTGGAATGGCCGACCGGAGTCCAACCTACTTTGCTCCCCTTAAGCGAAGGTTTTTTTGATTCGCTAATTGGGAGGGTGAGAGTTGTAGTGAGGGCGGAAGATCCCCCATCTATTGAGGCTGTAAGACATGCCTTGGAGCAAAATACCGCTGTTACCTTTTATATGGGGCTTTCCAAGGATCCTTGGATGATTGAGGTTGAGCCGTTGAGGAAATTTGGGACGAAGTACGTCGTCTTCATGCAACTGTGGCTTGGGAATCATATAGTTGAAAGATCCAAACCTTGGAGACCGACTTATGCTCTTTGACTAGTGATACCGATGAATTGGACTCTCGTGCAGATGAGACGCAAAAGCGCTGGAAGACGTGGGAGTCAGAAGCAACTGAAGAGATAGATAGGGCTGTAAGGCTGCAATGCGAGATAAGTGATTTGAGGTCTTTTGCAGAAAAGAAGGCCAAACATGCTAAGGATGCATTGATGAAGGAGGCCGCCTTCTCTGAACAGCGAGCCAAGTTTCGCAAGTCCATTTCTTCTAAAACTAGTCAGATTGAGAAGCTGAAGAGGAAGAAGCCCCGTTGTCTCTATTTTCCAATATAGTATTTGTATACTGTTTTTTGCTTGAGTTGTACATTGTTGTTGTTATCTTTTGTAAGTTTATAATAGAATATTTTGGAACTTTGTAAATATAGAAAAGGAGAACGATTTTGAAGAAGTCACTCTTACTCCATTTTCTTTTTCTTTTTTATTTTTTATTTTTATTGTTGTTTTTTTTTTACCAGCTCCAGTGCCCTCTCGAGTTTTTACTGAAACTAGCCCCCTTTCATTTTTTCCAACGCGTCTTTTCGGGTTTTCACGTTGATGAGTTGTCCATTTTTACTTGAGGCGCCCTTTTGGGTTTTCACCTCAGTCGATTTTTTTGACCTTTTTACTCTTAAGGATACAATAAGCTGTATACTTAAGTTCGTCGGGGTATCTTTATTTTTAACCCTTTTTTTTTAACCTGGTATTTGGGTTTGGGTCTTTTGACATTTGGCTACTTGGCTGATTTATGGTGATTGAAAGGATTGAGATTTGGTTTTGGATATAGCCTACCTTCGTGGTTTGATGGCTAAGGTTTAGATTTGATTTGGGTTAGCCTACCTTTGTGGTTTACTGGCTAAGGTTTGAGATTTTGGATTTGGCTTAGCCTACCTTTGTAGTTTATTTGCTAAGATTTTGAATATGATTTGGCTTAGTCTACCTTGGTGGTTTGTTGGCTGAGGTTTGAGATTTTAGGTTTTGACTTAGCTTATTTTCGTGGTTTATTGGCTAAGTTTTGGGATTTTGGATTTGACTTAGCCTACTTTGGTGGTTTGATGGCTAAGGTTTGAGGTTTGATTGGGCAATGATGAACAATGAAAAGTGAGAGACGTGAAACGACTTCCCAACTTTCATTTATTCGCTCGTTCCTTGTTCAAAAACACTCATTAGCTTTGTTTTGTACAAAGAGTGACTTTGGTTTCACATTCTAACAGAATTCGGGGATTTGGGATTTAGGCTGTATAATGGAAATAGGGGTTTGATTTCTTTGTCCCTATCTTTGACAAACTCCTGTTTCAACACCGATCCTTAGGGAGGGTACCTCTCATTCTTCTTCGGCTTTCTGCCTACTTTGGTAGTTGGGTTTTCCCTTTGATGATTGGCCAGAGAATTCATGTTTTGTCGCATGGTATAGCTTTAAATGCATTCCATTGAGTGGAGGAAATGGCACGATGTCTTTGTGGTCCACCAGCCTGTATGCGCCTCCTTCATATGCTAAGGTGACAATATATGGGCCAAGCCAAATGGGTTGCAGTTTGCCACTTGACTTCCCTGCCATTACTTCTCTGCATTTAACCATGAATAGATCTCTTTGCTTAAATGCTTTGGGTCTTGCCAATTTGTTAAATGCACGAGCCATTCTAGCTTGATATGTTTGGAGACATTTATATGTTTCAAGTCGTTTTCGTTCTAAATTGGAAAGCTCCTTGAGTCTCCTTTCTATTTAATTTTGTTCTTGACTTTGCAGTCCAACTTGTATTGCCACCCGATATGATGCCATTTCAATTTCTATGGGTATCATAGCCTCTGCTTCATATATACCAAGGAGAAAGGTGAACAGCCGGTAGGGGTCTTATACATTGTTTGGTAAGCCCATAGAGCTTCATGAACTTTTTCTCTCCATTCACGCTTTCGACTTCCAACTATTTTAGCGAGCAGTTTGCAGAGTGTTTTGTTAAAGGCTTCTGCTAACCCATTGGCTTGTGGGTTATAGACTGATGACATCCTCCAGTCAATATGAAATTTAGTTGCCAAGGCATATATTGTCTTGTTCCAAAATGGCGTCCCATTATCAGACATGATTTTGTAAGGGGTACCAAATCTGTATATTATGTGTTGCTTGACAAATCTGGCAACAATTTCTCCTATCACTTCCCGCAATGGAATAACTTCTGCCCATCGAGAAAAGTATATGTAGCAGCCAATATGATTTTGACCTTGGGATGAGGGTGGGATGGTCCACAATATCCATTCCCATCATTCTGCAAAGGCCAAGTGGTGCTGTAGTGTAATGTATTGAGTGACTTTCTAGGCACAGGGCCGAAAGTCTGACATTGATGATATGCACGGGCATAATGGATGCAATCTGCGTACATGGTGGGCTAATAGAAGCCTTTTAATTTGATATTGATTTTCATCTTTTCACTTGTCTGGTGTGCATCACACAGTCCAGAGTGAACTTCTTGCATGATAGTTTTGGCTTCTTTGGAGACAAGCACCTGAGAAGAACTGGCTTCTCTTTTTCATGAAACAATCTATACAATTGATCCGCTATTAACTAGTATGATCCAGCTCTATGCAAGAGCTGAACTTTTTTGGGCTCGATCAAAAGGTAACCAGCCCTTCTTTATTTTAATAATTGGCTCACGCCAATCTTCGTATTGAATTGCTGCACTTTCTTCTGTACTATTTACTTCCATAATTGTGAGATTGGACTCACTATCAAGAATATTTGGCATGACTCTTCTATGTCGGACCATTATGTCCCCTTCGGGAGGTAATTTTATGGTAGAGGCTAACTTCGCTAAAGCGTCTCCCTGTGAATTTTCACTTCTCGGCACATGGGCTATATTGAAGAAGTGAACTTTTTCTTTGAGTTTCATAAGTGTAGCATGGTATGGAACCACTTGTTGTTTCCGGACTTTATATTGGCCCAAAACTTGTCGGATGACCATTTGTGAGTCACCATAAACTTGTATGCTTTTAACATCCATTTCGAGAGCCAGTCGGAGCCCAATAATTAGAGTCTCGTACTCGGCTTCATTGTTGGTTAATGGCTTCATAAGAGCACAAGAATTATATAAAATTCCTCCTTGTGGAGTGACAAGGACGATACCTACTCCAGTGGTGAGGTAGACGGAACCATTTGTAAAATGGAGATACTTTCTTCTGTGCTCCTACATTCTTCAATCCAAAGGGCATCCTTTTATAGTTGAAGATTCCCTTTGGTGACCTGAAGGCAGTGTGATTTTTATTCTTGATTGCCATGCGAATCTAGTTGTAACCTGAAGACCCGTCCATAAAGGATAATGCCTCATGGCCGGTGGTCATGTCCACCATGGTTTCCGTAATTGGAACGGGAAAATCATCTTTGGGACATGCCTTGTTCAAGTCCCTGTAATCAATACAAATCCGGACTTGACCATTCTTCTTCTTTACTGGAACAATATTAGCGAGCCAAACTGGATATATGCATGACTCGATGAAGTCTACTTCAGAAAGTTTGTCAACTTCATTATTTACTTTAAGTTCCAACTCATGCCGCATACGCCTTTAAGGTTGTTTGATAGGCTTGGCTGTATGGAGTATGGATAATTTATGCTCAGCCACTGACGGCTCCAGCCCGGGCATTTCTTTGTAATTCCAAGCAAAACAATCCTTGAACTCCAGCAGGAGAATTTTGTAAGATTGCCTTTTTTGTTCATTAAGAAGAGCATTGATGAAGGTTGGTTGAGGGTCTTCTTGATCTCTAAGATTGAGCTCAATCAATTCATCAACCGTGGCTTGTCCGCCATCCTCAAATTCATGAGGAGCCGGCTGTAAGTTCACGAAATCTTTTTCGTTGTCAGAGTTGGCAACTTAGACCTCGTTGTAATTTATATCTTTGGGGTTTGTTGGTGAATCTTGTTTGTCAGATTCTTCTGATGACTCTTCACTTGGTGGCTCTCTTTCGGGAGAGAGAACATTTTCTTGAGAGTTGGAGTTGGAAGACTCTGGGCTGTCTTTTGGATTGCAGGTCTCCGACAATAGCCCAACAGTATTGACTGTGAAGAAGATCTTGTGGTTATAACCTAGCCCTCTTATATCCTCTTTGAAGAAGGGAGGTTGTCCTCGCACCTGGGGAGGTTCCCCTAGTTGATTGAAGAAATCCCGCTGGGACGCATTTTACACCTGAGGGATATTATGCTTCTTGCACATTTCTTTGGTATTTTGTGACATATCAACCATCTCTTGTATAGGCTTGAGATAATTTTTGGGCTTATTTTCCCAGTGAAATCATCCTCTGGAGGTTCCTGAGGTGTTGATTCCCCTTTATAAAAGAATTGGCTTCACAGCCCTTTGTCATTTTTTTTCCTTTCTTTCCTTTGATAAGTAACGATGAACGTTTTCAATCGCTCGACGATTTGTTCTTACTTCGGAAAGAGATTTGC
The DNA here is from genome assembly GCA_014218235.1 of Colocasia esculenta. Taxonomy (NCBI): domain Eukaryota; kingdom Viridiplantae; phylum Streptophyta; class Magnoliopsida; order Alismatales; family Araceae; genus Colocasia; species Colocasia esculenta. Next base: position 134,928,774 of record CM024761.1, read on the forward strand.
ATGCACCTAGGAGGCAGAGAAATGCTTTTGTCGATGGCCTGACTTACATGATCAACCTCATAATTGATGCTCCGCCTTACTAGGCGGGTTGACTTACTCCGGGGATTTCTCTTGTGAAGCTTGGCAAGGCTTTCATTTATCACGAATAGCTCGCTAGTTTCACTGTCTTCTTCTATGCAGCCGGTTTGTTTACCCTTCCCTTTTGCTTGGGCAGAGGGTTGAGGGGCTGGTTCTCCAAGATATAGCAAGGCATCGGTCAGGTTGCATTCGTCTGACCGAAAGGGAGCTTAATCAGCAAATACTGTCTATTGCTTTCCTTCTTTTGCATATTTGATGTATTGATGGAGTGTTGAATGGATGACCTAATTTTCATGTAACTAGGGTCTTCCGAGCAATACTTTGTACTATGTTGTATCAGCATCAATAATATATAATGTCACCTTGGTGGCAAAGTCACCCAAGGTTAAATCCACAGTGACTCGGCCTATGGCTTCCTCAAAATCCTGATTGAACCCCGTCATTCTTACATCATTTACTTTTTGCATGTAAGGCATGAGGTATAAGGATTCAAAAGTCTTGAAGGACATTATATTGATGGATGCCCCCAGATCAACTAGAATCCAATTTAACTCATTGCCGTTAATTTGCCCCCTCATATATAGAGGATGATTGTGGCATGAAGACGACAACAACATGTCTCCGTCTGTGAAGGTGACATTCACTGTCAAAGCTTCATATACTTGGGCCTGCAAATCGGCCATATGAGCTCCATAGATTTCTGGCTCTTGGGATATTTTGACGAGAGTTTCTCTCAAGTCTTTACTCCAAGCATTAACCTCCTAGATAGTAATACTGACGGGAAGTAACTTCAATTGTTGAAGGATTTTGTGATCAGCTTCGTCACGTCTCTGATCCAATAGGGAGGATACCCTTATCAAAGACTTAGACAGCTCCTTGGACTTTTTGCTTTGCTCAGCTTTTAGCTTGACGAGTTCGTTTTGGAAAAGTGAACTCGGTGGCTCTTCATATTGAGGGAGAGGAGCGTTGTTTGGCTCATTGGATAAAGTACACGGACTTTGGTCTCCATCCTTTGGTTGAGAGACTGTATTGGGAAACCCCTCTTCTTCATCTGAAGGGTCGAAGATATAAGAATTTGCCCGTATTTCAATTTCAGGCAAAGGTTTTGACTCTTCGCCACGGAAGAGTATCACTTTGTCTGAATTTATAGCACCAGACTTCTTGGCAGTGGTGGACGTTGTTTTTTGCCATTTGCCACGTCCTTTACCACGATTGTGATTTGAATTATTTGTAGAGCGGCGCCGATATGTCAACGTTGCTGGCTTGTCTTCAGCTTTTGTAGTAGTACTCATTGGGGAGACTTGTAACCCCTTAGGTGGAGGTACGAATACTATATTGCAAGAGAAGGTGTTGAACATCTCCTCTAATTTTTCAACAGTAATTTCTTCATCTTCATAGAAGATTTCTAATTGTTTTGGGAAATGAAGCTTCCCTTCTTCTAGTGCTTCTTGCTGTATTTGGCGAAGCCAATTCTTGAGTCGGGTTCTTCGCTCTAGCTCCTTCCATGGGATGTATTCATCGAGTGTAACCCTTCTAGAAGGTTTGGAAGGTACATATTCTTTCAGCTTTTCTATCAACTTCTTAAGTTTTTGAAGAGGAGTTAATTCTCTAGAGGCTTCTGCAACGACAGCGCGCTCAATTCGTTTCTTCAATTTTTTTTTCTCATTCTTCCTTCTATTCTTCTCTTTATTTTTCATTTGCAAGACTTCAGCTGAACTCATTGCTTTTTGCTTGGAAAGCGGCTTAGAGACACTCCTTTTGCTAGAGTCACCTCTTGGCATGAATTTCTTGAACATTTTGGAGTTAGTTGACCTTCGAGGGCCCACAGTGACCTAACCGGCCTCTAAGTCTTGTGTTTCGAAGGTTGCATTGATTGCTTTTTCAACAATTTCAGGTGGGAGTTGGTAGAATTCGTCCACAAACTCCTCTGCTTGTTGCGAGATTGGCTTTGTCGCAACCTCTTTTCTTATTTGATTTGTATTTTGCAAGATGTCAGGCTTGTGTTGTTTCATCTTAGCCTTGCCTTTGTTTTGTTGGATGCCAAGTTGAGATTGATAATATCTGTCTTCACTTTGGTTGCCTGATTGGTAAACTGGGTTCACCATGTTTTGATTGAACATTTGTTGTGACGCCTCACTTAGGTGTTTTTAAACCAGAGAATGTCCAAACTGATCAATTTCCCCATCTTAGATGAGCATTTCAATCCAGTCTTGGACCTCCAAACAATCTTTGGTTGAATGTGTTGAGCAACTATGAAATTATTTAAGACTTTAAATTAATTTAATATGGTGATTTTGCTATGACAAAACTTTTTAAAAGACTTTCTACAAACAAATCTATTGGAATATATCACAGAGAAAATATTTTGTACAATACTATCTTGAAAATTTTCCAAGTCCACAGACTACACTATGTATCATACTGACTCCGACTGTGGACTCCAACTTCATAAAGTCGAAGTGTTGAAATCCCTGTGTTCTGGACTCCAACTCCTAGAAGTCGAATTCCACTCTCCGACTCTCGAAAGTCGAAGCATCTGTATTGTCTTATCTAACTTCAAGGAAGTCGAAGCATTCTCTCCGACTCCTTCAGAAGTCGAAGTATGACCTATTGATGCATATCACTCCGACTTCCTAAAGTCGAATTCTTTGGTCTCACTGCAACTTCTGAAGAGTCGAATTTCAGTTTGTTTCTCATGATTCTGTCTCCGACTCCTAGAGTCGAAGTACATATCTTTCTGACTCCGACTTCCCTGACAACTTCTGTACTTTCACTTTTTCTGTGCAGATAGTATTTTATTACTTCATGAAACTTTGATTGATTGATATTTCATTTGCTCAATATAATCTTTGCAGAACACATAGTACCTTTATGTCTTTCAAAAATAATATCCTGTCAAGTTACTATTATTTAAATATATTCTAACAGATAGATATATTATACTCAAATCAATCACAAAAATCTATCTGTGTAGATGTCTGAAATATTTATTCAAATTAATCTCTTGCTTTATGTTAGAAGTTCAGATGTTTATTTTTCGATTAGAAGATGTCTTGCAGGTAATGCCATCAGACGCATGGGGGTATCTGACAGAGGCTCACCTACCACTATCAGAACCTCACCTTACTTTCTGATGTAACTGTCTATTTGTCTTTAATTGCCCTGAACATCAGTCTGTCCGAAGCTTCCATACTTTACATTTATTTTTGACTCACCTACCTCAGAAAGTATGGAGGTATCTCTTCTTTTGTCTTGTCCTTGTTGCAGATCATTTATTAGGCACATTTTCAGCATGAAACTTTCACAGAACATTAATTGAAGATTGACCTCTAAGCTGTGAAGCTATAAGCATGGTCTGAAGTCGTTGGAAAGCTAAAAAGTTGAAGAACTAATGGACAACAAAATCTGATCTACATCCAAAGGATCCAAGGTCACTCCTCAAACGGCTAGATCTCTAACGGATAGTTTCAAACGAAAAATTCTCTGAAGATATATAGAAGCCGAAGTTTAAATGAGAGAATACACCAAGTGTGTGAAAATAGCTAGCAACTCATTCAACTCACTTCTGCTTTCTGCTAGCAAGAGTTTCTACAAGCCTTCTCTTGAGTTGCAAGATGGAGAGCTTCTTCAGTCAGAAAATCTCCAAGCTCTCCTCTTCACAGAAGTCTTGTTGTGTGTTGGGTGGAATTTGTGTAACTAGATATTTTTTTGTCCACCCTTCCTGATTTAGAAAAGGATCACAACTGTAGTTCTTACTTTTATTCCTTTCTGAATTTCCTGTGTTTGCTCATTCTTTGGAGCAAACACACAAGTGTTCTTACAATTCTGTCTGTGTAAACCCGCAGGAGGTTTGTTTCTGCTGTATCCCTTTTGTGAAGGGAAGACCTTGTGAAAGGTAGTCTTGTACTCCTGTTGAGGGAAGACTTGCTTGGGAGCAAGTGGGCTTGTAATACCTCTCAAGGGTGAGAGAAGGCCAAGTTTTCTTGGCAGTTAGTGAAATCTCAAGTGGTTTGCTTGAGACTAGACGTAGGACTTCCATCTGGGAAGGGCCTAACCAGATAAAATTTCTTGTGCAATTGTGTGATTGTTTCCACCAATTTACACTTGAATCACACACTACACTAAACTCTAACAGTTCTATTTAGTGTTGTCTAATTTCAGAAAAATTTTAAAAGCACAAGAAGTCCTATTCACCCCCCTCTAGGACATTATTATGCCATTCGACCAACAAGTGGTATCAGAGCGAGGTCTTCTAAGAAGAATCGAAAGATTTGAGAAGAGATGACAACTGAAAGTCACAACTATGAAGGTCAGTCTGTTACAAGGCCACTATTCTTTGATGGTGAAGATTATCAATATTGGAAGATGCGGATGGAGTGCTTCATCAGAGGCACAAATTTTGATCTGTGGCAGGTAATAGAACAAGGTGATTTTGATATTCTTGGTGAATCTATCTCTGCTCTCTCCATAGTTGATAAGAGGAACATGTCCTTGAATTATAAGGGTAAAAATTATTTATGCTGTGCCCTATCCAAAAGAGAATTCAATAGACTATCTGCTTGTAGAACTGCTAAAGAAATGTGGAATAAACTACAAGTTATATATGAAGGAACTGATAGAGTAAAACAAACTAGGATAGATATTCTTGTTTCTCAATATGAACAATTTAAAATGCTTCCAAATGTTAACATAACTCAGATATACAATCCTTTTTCAAACATAATAGTAGGACTGAATTCTCTAGGAAAAGTTCTTACAAATGAAGAAACTGTAAGAAAAATCCTAAGATCTTTAACAAATGTTTGGACCCCTAAGGTCACTGCCATTGAGGAAGCACATGATCTAACTCAACTTTCCATTGACAAGTTAATTTGATCCCTAATGGCTCATGAAATTAACATGGAAAGATTTTATCGAAAAGGAAAATGCCAAATGCTTTGAAGGTTGCAGATTCTTCTTCTTCTGAAGACTCAAAGGAGAAATCAGATGACAATGATGATGAAGCTATGCTGTCAAGGAAACTGCAAAGGATCCTTGCCAAGAAAAAGAAGTTCGGTTCAAAGAGATTCTTTAAGAAGGACAAGAAAAAGGAACCAACCTGCTACTAGTGCAATCAACCAGGACATTATAAATCTGAATGTCTCAAGTTGAAGAAGAAGGATCAAGTAGAAAGATCTGAGAAGAAGAAAAGCAAAGAAAAGAAATTTAGAAGATACAAGAAAAAGGCAATGACAACAACATGGGATAATGAAGAAGCCACTAGCTCAGACTCTTCAAGCTCAGAATCTGAAGAAGAAAAGGTAAATCTAGCCCTAATGGCAGGACTGGATCAGGTAAATTCTGAAACCTCTTTCACATCATGTTCTGAATCTGATTCTGATAGCCTTGAAGATGCCTTTAATGAATTATATGAAAAATATAAAACAGTAGTCAAGCAATGAAAGTAGTTAAATTAAACTTGCTTATATAAGAAAAATCTAATACTTTTCTAAAAAATGAAGTAGAAAGATTATGACAAAACCAAGTGAAACTAAAAGAGCAAATGAATTACTGTGTGAAGACTTAAAAAATAAAAACAGTAAAATCATGGAAATAGAATCAAATCTAAAAGAATTAAAGGATGAAGAAAAATTAAAAGAAGAAAACAACTACTTAAGAGCTACCGTAAAGAAAATATTTAACTGTAAAACATCTTTGTTTGTTAGACTAAAAGGTTCTAGGACATGTAAGAAGAAATATGGAGTATGATATACACCTCCACATAATGAAGAAGACATTGTGTATCCTAAAAATTATCCAACACCACAGTTTGTAAAAGAAAAGGAATAAAAATCCTATAAAGGTTAACCAATATGTCTACAAACAAAAACAGAAATATAACAACACTGTACACATAAAATGCTTTTGATTTATGCTGTAGTCACTGTAACCAGCTAGGACACTGTCAGCACATGCACAACTAGACATTTACGCTGGATCCCTAAGACTAACCATTAAGGACCCAAGAAAATTTGGGTACCAAAAGTTACAACTTAAGTTTGTTTGCAGGGTCACCTGAGAGCATCCAAATGGTATTTGGATAGTGGGTGCTCAAGACATATGACAGGTGACAAGAAGTTATTTACAAACTTTAGAGATGAAAGTGGTCAGGTCACCTATGGAGACAATGGAAAAGAAAAGGTCTTAGGATGTGGAACAGTAGGAACAAAAGAAAAGAATCTGATAGAAGATGTCATATATGTAGAAGGATTGAAGCATAACCTCATTAGTATCAGTCAACTGTGTGACAAGGGTCACCTAGTAAAATTTCAGAATGACAAGTGCATTATTCAAAAGGATGGAAAAACAGTATTTGAAGCTTAAAGAGTTGAAAATCTGTACACCTTACAGTTAGTAGAACTAAAAGAAGTAAATTTATGTCTTGCAATCACCAGAGTAAAGAAACTGATTTGTGGCACAGAAGATTAGGACATGCAAGCAATTCAGTAATCAAGAAATTAATCAAGCATGATCTAGTTGAAGGTCTTCCGAAGATGAAACTGAAGAAGTTTGGAATCTGTACAGCATGTGCAAAGGGAAAGCAAACCAAGACATCATTTCAGTCCAAAACAGTGGTCACAACTTCCAAGCTTTTAGAGCTTATTCATATGGACTTATTTAGACCAATAAGAACAGTTAATCTTGGAGGAAAAGTATATGGCTATGTAATTGTAGATGATTACTTAAGGTACACTTGGGTGTCCTTTTTGAAGCCAAATCAGAAACATTTTCAGCTTTTTTGAAATTTAGCAAATTAGTATAGAAGAACCAGAAGTTTCAGATAATCAGCATCAGATCTGATCATGGTGGAGAATTCAAGAATGAAGAGTTCGTGAAGTTCTGTGAAGAAAGTGGAATAGAACACAATTTCTCTGCACCAAGAACACCTCAACAAAATGGAGTAGCAGAAAGGAAGAATAAAACATTGCTAGACATGGCCAGAACTACGCTTACAGAGTACAATTTACCAAGATACTTCTGGGTAGAAGCAGTCAACACAGCCTGCTATATCATCAACAGATGCATGATCAGACCAATCCTAAAGAAGACACCTTATGAGCTATATAAGGAGAAAAAGTCCAACATCAGTCATCTTCGACCTTTTGGTTGTAAGTGTTTTATTTTGAATAATGGTAAAGATAACTTAGGAAAGTTAGATGCTAAAAGTGACGAAGGTTTTCTGTTAGGATATATTTCAAAACCTAAATGATATAAAGTGTTTAATAGAAGAACTTTAACTGTAGAGCAAACAATGCATATCTTATTTGATAAGACTAACCCTTCTATTAAGAGAATATAAGAAGAAGAAAATTGTGTTGAAGATCTGTGCAGGGATCTAGAACAAACATGTCTTGAAGAAGGAGAGAAAGAAGAAGAAAAGGAAGATCCACCACTAAAGGAACTTCAACAGCAAGAAGAACAATAAGAAGGACTGCCTAGAGAATTGAGGTATCACAGAGATTATCCAAGAGAAAACATTATATGTGATCTTCAAGATAGGGTAAGAACAAGAGGTATGAACATTCCTTGTGATTTTTCTGCATTTGTCTCTCAAATTGAGCCTAGGACAATCAATGATGCACTGGCTGATGAATCTTGGATCCTTGTCATGCAAGAGGAACTTAACCAGTTTCAACGCAACCAGGTTTGGACTCTTGTCCCTAGACCTTCTGACCATCCAGTTATTGGGACCAGATGGGTCTTCAGAAACAAAATAGATGAATCAGGAGTGATCACCAGGAACAAGGCCAGACTTGTACAAGGATATTCCAAGAGGAAGGCATTGATTTTGATGAAATTATGCTCCAGTAGCTAGATTCGAGGCAATTAGAATTTTATTAGCATATGGATGCTCCCTCAACATCAATTTATTTCAAATGGATGTTAAAAAGCTTTTCTGAACGGTTTCATAAAAGAAGAAGTTTATGTTGAGCAACCACCTGGTTTTGAAGATACTAAATATCCAAATCATGTTTTCCGTTTAAAGAAAGTATTATATGGTCTGAAACAAGCTCCAAGAGCTTGGTATGAAAGACTTAGTGTTTATCTTATATCACATGATTTCATAAGAGGTAAAGTAGATAGCATATTATTCATTAAGAAATTTTCAGAAGGAATCTTAATAGTGCAAATATATGTTGATGATATTATTTTTGGTTCTACTAATGAATCATTTTGTAAATTCTTTGAAAACCTTATGCAAAGTGAGTTTGAGATGAGTATGATGGGTGAGTTTAATTACTTTCTTGGGTTGCAAATCAAGCAGACCAAGGAAGGCACTCATATTTGTCAAACCAAATATATTTCTGATTTACTCTCAAAATATGGTTTTGACAAGTGTAAGCTCTTAGGAACACCTATGAGCTCAGGAATTAAGTTAGATAGTGATCCGCTTGGCAAGAAAGTAGATCAAAAGATCTATAGAGACATGATAGGATCATTACTCTATCTTACTGCCAGTAGACCAGATATAATATTCAGTGTATGTTTGTGTGCAAGATTTCAAGTTGATCCTAAAGAATCACATGTTAATGTTATTAAAAGAATTTTTAGATATCTTATAAACACAAGTAAATTGGGTTTATGGTATCCCAGATGTTCTGATTTCAAATTAATTGGATATAGTGATGCTGACTATGCTGGATGCAAAATAGATAGAAAAAACACCAGTGGTACTTGTCAAATACTTGTAGGATGCTTGGTTTCTTGGTCTTTCAGAAAGCAGAATTCAGTAGCATTATCCACAACAGAAGCAGAGTACATTGCAGCTGGAAGTTGCTGCACTCAACTGCTGTGGATCAAACATCAATTGGAAGACTATGGTTAAACACTTCTAGAAATTCCAATGCTGTGTGACAACACAAGCGCGATCAATTTGACCAAAAATCCTATACAGCATTCAAGAACAAAGCATATTGAGGTTAGACATCACTTCACCAGGACTATGTAGGTAATGATGATATTTTACTTGATTTTATCTCTACAAAAAATCAATTAGCTGATATATTACTAAACCTCTTCCTGAAGATAGATTTACATCAATTAAAAGAGAAATAGGTATGTGTAATCCTGACTAAGTTGCTGTGATAAATCCATTTCTGAAGTGTATGTTAAAAACTCATTGCAAAATTTTCTAAGTCTCGGTTCTGCGACTCATGAAGTCGGAGTGCAGACTGCGACTCCTCAAACTCGGAGTCTACCACGACTCTTGAAGTAGGAAGTGTGCACTGCGACTCTGGAAGTCGGAGAAGGCACTTAGACTCCTCAGAGTCGGAGTCTATGAAGTCGGAATTCACATTAATTTAAAAATAATAAATGATAATAATTTTAAATTTAAAGAGGAATTTATTACAATAACGGTTCATTCTTTTAATCACAGTCGTTCATCTCCTCATCTTTGGTCCGTTACTTTTCCAACTTCTATATTAGGACCACCCCTTCCTTTTCCCAAAGCACCCGTTTGAACTCTCTCTCCGACTCTCCTGTCATCTTCTTCCTCTTCCCGCGCGTACTGTTCATCTCCTCTGGAACCGTTTTCAGAGCAACTGAAGATCTCTCATCCCCTCTGAAGAAAGGTAGGTTTCTTGATCTTTGAACCAAGGTTTGTTGGAGCGCCGATTCGCGCCGATTCGGGGCGAATCGGATTGTCCTTGATGCGATCCGATTCGCCCCGAATCGGGTCGATTCGGCTGGAATCGGCTAGGCAGTGTTGGTTCTGCCCCAGGTGTGGCCAGATTCGCATGGATTTGATGTTTCTTTGGCTGATTCTCTGTTTAAAACCTCCTGTGAAGAATTTCATGTATAAGTGATGATATTTATGCCATGTAATACTACACAAACATCCATTTTCATTCAATTTTATTAGAAATTGAGTACAAACTACAAAGTACAAACATGAAACTCAATTCTAATTGAAAAATACAATGAGACTCGTAAAAAGTACAAACTTGAAACTCAAATCCAAATACAAAGTACAATGAGTCTAGTAACCCTAATATCCCTGCTGATATGGATCATATGTACCCCACTGGGGCTGGACAAACTCATCTGACTCTGAGGGCAGCTACCCAATAAGATGATAACTTTTAGTTTGAGACACAAATGTACGAAACTCATCCCAAGTCATCATGGTGTAGTATCTGGTCCGAAACTCCCTCACAAAGTGGTCCCACACCTCGTATCCAGGACGGATTATCCTCAAACTCGCCATTTGTACATCCTCTGCAGGAGCATAAATCTGCTGAACAGGAACATGAACATGAATAGACGGAGGTGGATGAAAATATGGTGCAGGGTAGCCTGTGGTGGCTATAGCCACTATAGCCACTAGAGTAGCCTGTGTTGGATGACTCTGGCTGATAACTATGTCCCCCATACGATCCCACAGACTCATGTGTGCTCATTCTCTCAAAATCAGATACCATAGTGTTATAGCTATCACTATCCACTGCTGAACCTTCTGCACGACCACCTTTCACAAACTTCTGCCTTCTATTGTACTGCACTGGGCCGCCATGATCGGTATCTTGGGTGCAATGGCCACCATAATGCTGCTTCGCTGTGAAATGTATCCCACCACCGCCGCCCCCTCCCTGTCCACCCTCACCCCCGCCCCCTCCCCTATCTCCATCATTACGACCGTCCCCTCCCCCATCTCCATCACCTCCCCCTACAGACCCACCTGGTGAACAATAGTCATGGAGTCATGGGAGCGGCTGCTGGGTAATCGGGGCGAATCCTCGGAAGTGTTTCTTCTGCATTTGGATCCAAAGTTTCTAAATTGCAATATCAAGTGGATCCAAAATAAGGGCAGCCATTTTTTTCCCTTTCTTGGATCCCCAGGAGAACCAACTCTTCTTCTTTTGTGTGGGGGCAGTTGGCTCTCGTATGACAATGCCTTTGGCTGGGCCACCTGCTTGACCTATGTCCTTCCCCTTTTCTTTCATTGGTTGGGATGTCGCCACCGCCTTTCCTTTTGCAGCTTGGGATGGAGCAGCAGATTACGTATGTGACCCCTTCTTGGTTGAGGAAGCAATTGCAGGTGCTTCTCTCATAGACTGTGAGCGGGCTGTAGGGCCTAGCATCAATCTTTCAAACTGCACATCATCATCAACATTTGCACCACCTGCAATAGTCCCCAACATCACAAATTATGGTATGGACAATCACAAAATAATGAATGAACATGTTTAACAAATGATAACTAGTGTCTCACCTGTAGAAGGCATGGCACGTTCCATTCGTAAGTCGCCAAGAAGATCCACCTCATCTTCTTCTTCGGCTTGAAATTGAGAAGAATGTGGTTGTCTCCCTCCTCTCACATCTCCATCACCTCTCTCCTCCTCTTCTACAGCTTTTATAGCCCTAGCTAAGAATGTGTTTGGATGAGGTGGATCTTTAGGATCATCTGCCTCCTCATCTAACTCGTACTCTCTCCGCTCTGTTGTCGCTCGTGCAACCCATGCAACCATTGGGTTTTCATCATCTCGTAGGAACCCAATGTCAACTAGATCATACTCCACCTCCCCCCTCTTTGGATCATCTATAAATGTTTCACCCTCAACCTCATATTGTAATGCACATACACCAAATTGTCCAATCGCCTATGTGACAACCTGTTCCGGACTTTGGTGTGTATCAATGCAAATGTGCTCTAGTTTCTCTCACACCCACTGGAGGAGGAGGTCTGTGACAGGATCTTCACTGCAATTTTCCTCAATATGGGTGTCGAGTGCCCAAAGTTGAACCACTAATCAGCTGTAAAAAAAATTAGTGTTACTCAAATAGTCAATCGTTGTGTTTACTAATATCCAATTATGAAAGGGAAAAACATTACCGCCGTCAATGCGGTCCCGATCAGCAATGGCGGATGGCTCCGCAAAACTCCTAACCCCTTCTCGAAAGCTCTTTATCTGCCACAATGAAGTCCATTAGAAAAAAATTTAAGTGAATAATTGACATAACGTAGGGAGATTAATGCTCGCCTGATCAATAGTATCTGCTGCATCCAATGGACTCCTTAACAGTCTTTCAATAACCCGCGTAAAGGCGGCCGTCAAGTCATCCTCGTACGATAGCTCCAACGCATAATGGTAAGCAGGATGGAGATAGTAAGCTGCAATGAGGGTATAAAATAAATTAAAGGACAAGAACTAAAATCAAAACCAACTTGAAGTAAAATTTTCTCACCCGCCATATGTAGATCTCGACTCATTTGTCGATCCCACCGATCCTCAACAACGTTCAAGACCAAGTGTGCATAGCGAGGGGACACCTCACGGATCTTCTTCGCAGTTTCAATTTTTGCATAAACCAACTCTATGGTTGGTCTCCTATCCCCATCAACAACCCTCAAAACCTTATAAAGAGGTTCAATGATTTGCACCAGTTTGAAGACTCGGTCCCAGAAATTAGCGTTGCAGACGATCCCTTCAATCTCTTTACCATCAGAAGTCCCTGCAAAAGTGCTCTGCATCTATCTGTCTGTCCTAAACATGCGTTTTAGACCATCTTTGTGCTTTAGGAGACTTTGTAAGGCAATGAAATTAGTTGCAAAGCGTGTGATGGCCGGTCTCAACAACTCTCCACCAGTAGACTCCCTCATCCATGCCAGAACAACATGATGATTATAAATGTACCTTGTGATTTTCTGCCCAGCCTCCACCACCGTCCTCACGGGTTGCAATGTGCCAATCTCTTTCAACATCAAATCTACACAGTGTGCTGCACAAGGAGTCCAGTAAAGATGGGGATAAAGAAGCATCAACTCCTCCCTTGCCTTCTTGTATGCAGAGCCATTATCGGTCACCACCGGCACAATATATTACTCTCCTATCTCATCCGCAACCTCCCGCATCAAACTTAAAATGTATTCAGCATTGTGCACTCTTTCGGATGCATCAACAGATTTGTGGTAGAACACCTGTCTATCACAATACACAAGAAAGTTGATAAGGCTGCTCTTGGTGGTACCTGACCAACCATCACACATCAATGTGCAACCATATTTCTCCCACTTTTTTTTGAAGCTTTAGATATATGACTTGATCTCATGCACTTCTTCATCTAGATATCTCCTTGCCAAGTCTCTGATGAGGGTGGTTGCACATGAAGCCCATGTCGTTGTACCTCTTGGATCATGGTTTTGTAATATGGGCTATTAGCTGCATTGAATGAAATGCCCGAATGATGCCACCATTTTGCCACTGTACGACCCACTTTATATCTAGGCCCTTGCTGGTTATATGCATCATCAATTCTGGTTTGCTTTCCATGCTCCCGAGAATATATGTTAGGATCCACCTCTTCTAAGGTTACACCTGTGGATCTCTTCTGTAACGTCGCACGTTTTTCGGATCCTCTTGGATCGTGTGTTTAGCGCTTGTGGTGGCCAATGTGGCTTGTGAGCCGTGTGTGTTGTGTTTCTGGGGCTTACTGGGCCGACGTTTTGGGCCTGTAGTACCCTAGACTGCTCAGCCTGTCATCGCGACAGGAAGGTCTGTCGCGTTCTTAACGCCACAGAGATGGCCGTCGCGTTCATGTGGCCGCCTTGGTGCGTTGAGCGTCTGCATGTGCGCCACGTGTAGCGCCGAGGGCAGCGGGCGTTGGGAAGGCAACGCTCAGGTCCGTCGCGACCTGGTCGCGACGCCACGATCCGTCGCGTTCCGAACCGCAGCAGGTTTTTAAATAACCCCAGCCAAGCAGAACGCACAAGGGTTCTACTCGGCCAGGGGGAGGAGCTGTGGCGATTTCTGCTGGGTTTTGGCGTCTTCGGCGTGTCCTCGCTGCAGGGAGTCCGGGAGAAGCTGGGGAAACGTCGGGAGATTGCTGCATAACGCGTTCTTCGCGAAAGTAGGTGAACTCTTCCGGTTTTCAGGGTGTAAATCGCATGGGATACGGGTTCTAATCAGTTTAAGGTGTTTCTAACAATAGATAGCATGCTTAGGTATTCACAAAAGCATGAAAATGAAGAATTAAGGGTGGTTTGTATTGTGGAAATGGGCTGTCATGGAGAGAGAGCCCGGATTAGGGTTCCCGCCTGGTAAGGCGACGGGTCCCAATGTCGCGTCCTGAACGCGACACAGCGATGTGTCGCGTTAAGGACCAAGAGGCGACAGGTAAGTAGGTCGCGTTCTGGATCTGAAGGCGACATGTCGTGGCGACGCCTTCTGAAGGCGACTCAATGGGTTGTCGCGACTTGGCCCGAGAGGCTCTGTTTGTGCATGGTTTACGCATGTGATTATCCGATTATCGTTATCGGTACGCTCAGTGTTAGTGAGCAGTGCATTGGCACTTGTGGCGCTCTGAGAAGCGCGTGGTTTACGAGACTAGCTCTCAGGTTACGTAGCTAGCTAGTAGTTTGCCTGTGGACATAGTGTTCACACGAGGCAAGTGGTGTTTACGTGTTGTGGACCGTCAGTACACGAGGTTTACGTGAAGTTTCACGTGGTTTGTGCGGTGCGCACGTGGTTTTTGTGTGCGTGTCAGGTAGTAGACGCCTACCGTGGTTACCTCTCCAGTTGGGTGCCCCAGGTTCTCTGTGAGCCAGGCTGTTAGCTCGGGGCTTTGTCCCGGTATTTGTGCTGTACCGTCGAGGTCTGTGTCGTCTGACCTGGACACCCTCACTCCTTAGTTTGAGTTGTACGTCCGGTGAGGGAAAGACGACAGTGGACAGTGACTCTTGAGTTTGTTTTTAGTCACTTGTAGCGCGCTCTTAGTTGGGGTACGGACACCAGTTGTCGACACTGGTCCCCGACTAGTCATTTTCTAGTGCCTCACTCTAGCGAGCCCAGACAGGGCCTCTAGAGGTGTCAGGCATGGGCTGCGACAGTGTGGTCCGCAGGTAGTGGTGTTTAGTTGGTCTCCACAGTTGCTTGTCTTTTCACGTGGAGCGGCAGTTGGACCTTTCGTCCGTGGCTGCGAGACTGAGAGGTAGACTTGTGTTAGTTTGTCCGAGTCTGTTGCTGGTGTCGCAAAACCAGTTTACGTGGCTCGGGTTGTGGCGGTCTCTACGTAGCTCGTACACGTGTTGGAGTTTGCCGTTTATTTATTACAACTGTTTTACGCAGTCGGCTAGCGGTGAGTTTGTTTATAGCTTAATATACTGTTTAGTTGTGCTATAAATTGCTAGCATGTTTACTGCTTTCGGTACTTGTGTTGGTTTGCTCGGTGTTGGGGGAGTTCTCTACTGAGCCAGTGACTAGCGAGGCTCACCCCTACTCCCCACAGGCGAGGCGAGGAGGAGGTTTCTCTACCGTCGTCCAGTTCGGAGCCGCGAGGTAGCGGTGTTGGCCCAGCGCTCCAGCAGTGTAGCTTTTCTTTCTCCAGTTTGTACCAGTTTACCTCGGGGTATGCCCCAGGCTTGTGTACTTTCCTTTATTCTTTTGAATTGGCTATGTAAAACCTTGTATATTTTAAATGTAAGGTGTGTTCCTTTGTGTTTTCACGGACTAGTGTGTGGTATCCCTTGCGAAGCTTCGGCCGTTCGCGGGAGACGGACTCGGGTCAAGCACGTTACTGGTTTAACGGGCTTGGACGAGGCGTTCCGTCACGTCTTCCTTTGCCTTTGATGTTGGTCTGGGATTGGGATGTCGGTTGGAATATGAGTGAAGTAATCACCCACATTGGAAAACCGACGGGACTGTGCCTCGCCCCCAACTCTGGACCCACTGCCTCCACTACCACTGCCAACCTCAAAACTCCCTCTCTGCTTAGGGACATCAGGCACATACTCTGCATGAATTTCTGGCTCATCATCGTCGTCTTCATCTCGCTGCTTTCCTGAGATGATCCTCTCCTGCATCTCCATGTCCGCCCTCTTTCTTTGCGTCTCGGTCCAAACACCCTTCAAGTGTTCAATCATGAGCCGCTTCACTTCAGCAGACACCGATTTGCAACTTTGCACATCATGTTACCCTGCAAGCCGCCCACCTGCAAGGTGCTTCTTTAGGCGAGAGACGTCACCTCCTTGTCCCGTATGGCTGCAGTAGTTGCACTTGTAATTGTGCCTACTGCCCAATGCAGTCCCATGCTGCCACCCAATGTTCTCACTATTGCCTTTCTTCGGTGCCATCTACGTAAAATAAATAATCATTAAATTTCAGAAAAAAAACAATTTATGTGGTTTCACATACAAACAATTTCTAACAACACATTAGACGTTGTAAGTGACACTAAACACTTGCAACATCATGGTTGCAATTTCTGTTTTTTTTAAAAATAATTTCATAAATTAAAAATTGAAGAAAATGGCCAAATCTATATGAAAATTTGTAGATTCAAGTGAGAAATGGTTGCAAGTGAACACTAAACACTTGCAAGTTGCAACATCATGGTTGCAATTTCTTTTTTTCTTTAAATAATTTCAGAAATTTAAAAATGAAGAAAAGGCCAAATCTATATGAAAATTTTGTAGATTCAAGGGAGAAATGATTGCAAGTGAACACTAAACACTTGCAACATCATGGTTGCAATTTCTATTTTTTAAATAATTTTGTTGTAATTTTTGTTTTTTTTAAATAATTTTAGAAATTTAAAAATGGAAGAACATGGCCAAATCTGTGTAAAAATTGTAGATTCAAGAGAGAAATGGTTGCAAGTGAACACTAAACACTTACAACATCATGGTTGCAATTTTTGTTTTTTTAAATAATTTTAGAAATTTAAAATTTGAAGAAAATGGTCAAATCTATGTGAAAATTGTAGATTCAAGAGAGAAATGGTTGCAAGTGAACACTAATCACTTGCAACATCACTTCCCAAGAATATATTTCCCATACATCAATAAAAAATAGCAAAACATGAAAGATACATGGAGGGTTACCTTCAAAACAGTGAAATGGATGAAGAGAGGGATGAAACCAGCCCAAGAACGCCTCCAAGCACCTTCAAATCCACGTAGGAAACCTCCTTGGGTCTTCTAGAGTGTAGATTTGGGATTTCCTTGAGGTAGAAGGGGGAAAAATGGGGGAGAACGGGGCTGGCAGCGAGACACTTGCGAATCGGGACTGCACAGTCCCGATTCGCAGGGCGTCGGGCGACTCTTAAGGCGTCGGGGCGAATCGGATCGTGGCGGATCCGGCGAATCGGGTCGGGTCGGATCGAATCCGACCGATTCGCCAGGTCTGCGGCCAGCTCGGCGCATCCATGCGGAACACGCATCGGCCGGCCCTGATTCGATTCGCTTCGCCTTGCCAAACCTTGCTTTGAACATCATTTCTTAGAATCCTTTGATAGTTCTCTGAATCTTCTCTGTCGCTTTCTGTCTAGATGGCCTCCTCTAGGGCTCCTGAAGGAACTATGTTCACCCCTAAACAGTTCCAGCGTCTTTCCTCTACCAAGGTTTCCATCTGTCCGGGAAAGGTTGTAGATTTCAACCAGTTTCATGGTAGTCTAGTTTGGATAGAAGAAACCCTAGCAGCAATGGGTTGGTCTAGACTGTGTCAGATTTCAGAACCAACCTTCGAAGGTGCCCTTAAGGCATTTTTTCTGTCTCTTCAAGTTACTTTAGAAGGCTTAGTGACAGGGTTTGTAAAAGGCACCAAGGTCACAGTTTCAGAAGATCAGTTGGTGGAACTATTGGATTGCCCCAACTCCGGTCATAGAATCAGTGAGATTGTGCCCATGGATAAGCAAAAGATAGGTGTTATTGGAAGCCTAGGGACAGTTAGAAAGAAGGGTTTGCTAGTGAATGAGTTGTCTGCAGAAAAGAGGATCATCCACTCAATCATCACCAACATCATCACACCCAGGGCTGGCACCCACTCCATAACTGCCTGAGATGTTAGCCTGTTATTTTGGGCTATCTAAAGATATAGGGTCAACCTGCCCTCAATCATCTTGGAAAGGATGGTAGGATCCAGGAATCTGCAGGAGTCCCTCCCTTATGGACCTCTGCTGACCTGATTTTCAAAAAGTTTTCAGTAGATCTGAGTGGAGAAATTTCAGTGGCCGTGAAGGAAAATATTGTCTTATCTACACTGAGAAGAAGCCATTACAGTTTGGAGAGCAAATCTCAGAATTTGTGGATTAAGAATTCTGTGCCCCAGTGCACTCATGAAATCTTCCCTGATGAGGCACAAAGTTCCTCATCTATTCTAGTTATTCAGCATGAAGAAGTTAGAGAAGAAAGAGTTGAAGTTCCTGCTCAGACCAACAAGAGCAGCAACAAGATGAAGAGCAACAAGGTATTCCGCAAGAGCAAGAACCACTGCAACAAGAACAAATTCCTGCCCCATCTTCTGAGCATGATGCACCAGAAGAGACTGTCAGTCAAGTGCTCAGAGATTTGAGGGGCAAGGAAGTAGCACAAGAAGAAGACATTCCAAGGACCAGGTTTGGCGCATCGGCGATTCGGGCGAATCAGGTTTTGCCTGATTCGGTCGAATCAAACCGATCGGTCGATTCACATGGATTCGGCCAGAAACATGGTTTCTGGCCCATTTCTGGCCGATTCCCTTGAATCTGGCCTTTTTTGAATAATTGTCTGGTTTAGGCCTCTTGTAAAGTGTTTTCATCATATTCGATGAGATTTATATCATGTAATTGCTATACAAACATTTATTTTCAAAAAAAAAAGTATTAGAAGAGTGAAAACAAATTGAAAACTCATTAATAAAAAGATATTTACATTGCACAAAGTGAATACAACTACCAAACTCTAAATTTCAATACAGAATACAATGACTTACTCTATATCCCAATGCCCTTGCTGATATAGATCATATGCTTCCATTGGGATTGGATAGGCACGGACTCTGACTCATCTGACTCTGAGAGAAGCTCTCCAATAAGGTGATGACCTTTTGTTTGAGACAAAAACTACGATACTCATCCCATGTCATCATGGTATGGTATCTCTGTCGAAACTGACTTAGATAATGGTCCCACACCTAGCTGCCGGGACGGACTATATTCAGTTGTGCCATCGGACATCCTCCAAAGGAGCAAAAACTGAACTGGAACAGGAACAGAAAAATGCGGAGGAGGATACATATATGGAGATGGATCAAGGTAGTCTGCTGTGGCAGTGTACCCACTGTACGGTCTGTACCCACTAGAGTAGTCTGTGCTAGTGGACTCGGGGTGATAGCTATGGCCGCCATAGGATCAACAGACTCTTGTGTACTCATCCTCTCAAAGTCTGATATCATAGTGTCATAGCTATGGGAATCCACTAGTGAACCTCTTGCTTGACTGCCAGGTCTAAACTTCTGCCTTCTATTGTACCGCATTGGGGCCATGACTAGTATCTTGGGTTGCACCCGAAAAAAATTGCTCCTCTGTGAATGCCATCCCACCACCTCCTCCTCCTGACCACTGTCACCATCTCCTCCTCCTGACCATCGTCACCACCTCCACCTCCACCGTTACCACCACCGTCACCTCCAGCATCTGAAGAAGAACCACCTGCAAATGCAATATGATTTAAGATAGGTTAGCACAAATACAAATACATTTGAGGTAATGTGCAATACAAAATGAGACCTACCAGTAGTCATCGAATCATGGGAGGCGCTATTGGGCAATCGGGGTGAATCCAACGGAGACGGTGTGTCATCCTCTGCATTTGGATCCAAAGTCTCTGCATCGGCAATGTCAAGTGGATCTTCAACAAGGGTAGCACCTTTCTTGCCTTTCTGGATCCCCAACCAGAAAAACCAACTCTTCTTTTTTTGTACTAGAGGAGGAGGTGGCTCTCGTATAACAACTCCTTAGTTGGCGGGACTCTGTTGCACCAGTTTTTTTTCGGCGGGATTCTTGAGCTATTTGCTTCCCTTTTGCCAATTGAGATGATGTAGGAGCCCTTGTAGATTGTGAGGGAGGGGCATCTTGGGTAGATGACCCTCTCCTTCTAGATTGTGTGCGGGGAGGCCTTCCATTAACCTCTCAAAATGATCATCATCATCACCATGTCCTCCACCTGCAATAGCCCCCAACATGATACATTAGCACAAATGCAATTGATAAAATATGTAAGATGAAAGAAAGAAATTACTCTCCCACCTATAGTACGCTCAACATGCTCTAGTTCTATGTCCCCAAGAAGATCCACCTCAGCCTCTGGATTCATCTCATAACGAGGGGAGTATGGCTGTCCCACATTCCCACGATCTCCCTCCTCATCTGCTGTTGCTTCTGCTACTGCCCTTGCCAGGAAAGTGTTAGGGCGAGGTGGATCTTCATGATCATCTGCCTCCTCATCTAACTCATACTCCCCCCGCTCTGTTGTTGCTCGTGCAACCCATGCAACCATTGGGTCTTCTTATCTCGTAGGAACCTAATGTCAACAGGATCCCACTCTACGTCCCCACGTTGTTTTGGATCTTCTGTTTAGATGTTTGACCTCAACCTCATATGTAGTGGGCGTACACCAATTGGTCCAAGCGCCTATATGACAATCGATTCCGCACTTTGGTGTGTATCAATGCAAACGTACTCCAGTTCCTCTCACATCCACTAGATGAGAAGTTGCGATAAAATATTCACTGCAACTTTTCTCAATGTTGGCGCAGTATGCCCAAAGTTGAACCACCAATCAGCTGCAACCAAATTCAATTAAGTCAATCAATCCTCAACCATCAAGTTGCAATGACAAGAAATGAAAGGGGAAGCATATTACCGCCCTCTACACGCTCTCTACCAGCAATGGCAGATGGCTCAACAAAGCCCCCAATAGCCTCCCGAAAGCTCTTCATCTGCATTTATTAAATTGATCATCATACTTATGAAATTCAAGTATTCGTTTTGATGGAAGTGATAATCTATACTTGCCTTATCAATGGCATCTGCCGCTTGCACAAGACTTCTGACAATCTTCGACAACCCTTGTAAAAACAGCCGTCAAGTCATCCTCATATGCCAGCTCGTGTGTGTAATGGTATGGTATGCAGGTGGAGAATAAATACGTAAAAATCAGGTTGTATAAAAATAAAAGAGAAATAAAAATAAGGCACTTACCATCATTCATTATGCCCTATAGGGTCTCTACTCATCTGCCGGTCCCATCTATCCTCAACAACATCCAAGACCAAGTGTGCATGCCGAGGTGAGACTTCACGGATCTTCTTCTTCGCGGGCTTCAAGCTTTGCGTACACCAATCCTATAGAAGGTCTCCTATCCCATAAACCACCCTCAACACCTCATTAGAGGTTCAATGATCTGAACCAGCTGAAACCCGATCCCAAAAATTTGAGCTGTTGACGATGCCTTCCACCTCTTTTCCATCTGATGTTCCAGCAAAATTGCTTTGCAACTATTATCACCCTGAACATGCGTTTCAACCCCATCCTTGTGCTTCAATAGGCTTTGTAATGCCACAAAATTTGTTGCAAAGCAGGTGACAACCGGCCTCAACACTCTCTCACAGTGGACTCTCTCATCCACGTCAACACAAAGATGATGATTGCAGATGAAACGTGTAATCTTCTGCCCTGCATCCACGACCATTTTCACTGGTTGTAGTGTCCCAATCTCTTAAGCATTAAATCAACACAGGGGTAGCACATGAGGTCCAGTAAAGATGAGGATAAATCTTCATCAACTCCCCCCTGCTTTTTTGTACGCAGATCCATTATCCGTCACCACCTGCACATGTATTGCTCACCAATCTCCTCAACACTCCCGCATCAAACTCAAAATGTATTCATAGTTTTGTATTCATCAGATGCGTCAACAGATTTGTGATAGAAGACTTGTCTATCACAATACACGAGGAAGTTGATGAGGCTGCTCCTGGTGATGCCCGACCAACCATCACACATCAAGTGACACCATACTTCTCCCATTTCTTCTTAAAACTGTCAATATAAGACTTGATCTCATTAACTTCCTCCTGAAGAATTTCCCAGCCAAGTCCCTAGCTGTAGGAGGCTGCACATGTAGCCCTCCACGTTGAACCTCTTGTATAGCAGTTTTGTAATAAGGACTGTTTGCTGCATTGAATGGTAACCCTGTATGGTGCCACCACTTGCAATTGCTCGACCCACTTTGTATTTCGGCTCCTGCTGGTTGTATGCATCCTCAATCCTGTCTGCTTGCCATGCTCCCTAGGATACACATAAGGGTCCACGTCCTCTATTTGCACACCTGTGGGTCTCTTGCTATGCCTTCCTTGTTCTGGTAGTTATGTTTGTGTGGGAGGGGGCCGAGTGAAATAATCCCCCACATTTGAAAATCGACGGGACTGAGTTCCGCCGGCGCCCCTACCATTGAGCCACTGCCACTGCCACTGCAGCCTCATGCTGAGCTCCATGAAAACTCACTCTGTGGCTGCCTTTGATCACTTCCCATGCCTCGGCCCTGCTATGTGCTCTGGCTTGCCTTTCTTGCACATCAGGATTAGACACATTCTGCATACATTTCTACTTCATCCTCAATGTCTTCATCTCGTTCCTTTCCTGATATAATCCTCTCTTGCATCTCCTATCCACCCTCTTTCTTGTGTCTCTGCTCGAACATGCTTAAGGTGTTCAATCATAAGCTTCTTCACTTCTCTGGCACCATTTACACCTCTGCGCGTCATGGTAGCCTGCTAGTCGACCACCCGCAAGGTGCTTCTTCAAACGGGAGACCCCACCTCCTTGTCCCGTAAAGCCACAATAATTGCACTTGAAGTTGTGCCTATTTTCCAAACTGACGCCAATGCTGCCACTAATATCATCAGAGCCCCTTTTTGGTGCCATCTACAAGGACAAAAATAATATCTAAAAGTAACAGTAAATTAATTTAAATTCAGAATTTTAACACTAAAGAAGTGTTCTTACTTCTTATATGATAATTTTTTTATATACATGAATCACATGATCACATAAATCCATTCACACCTCATATACATTTTCTGTAATTTCAAGTTTTATTAATTTTTAAAATAATTATTAATAATACGAGAACATAAATTAATTCTAATTCAACTTCTTATGGAATCAACTTCTAACCATGATATAGAAGTTATACAACACATTCCTATCAATTTTTGGTTCAATTTTTTTAAGATTTCAATTTTTTTTCTTCAGAAAATCAGATTTTAGAGAAAATCTTCAAATCTCATGAAAAGCTTGTATCTTGATGAGAATTGTTGCAAGTGTACACCAATCACTTGCGCAACATCATTCCCTAACAAGATCTAAGCCATACACCAAGAAAAAAATAGAAAACCTTCAAACCCCTGTAGAAACTCCAAAAGACTTTGAAGAACAAGGCTTGAATGCCTCCAAATCCACCTCCAAATGGATGCAAACTCACGTAGGAAGCCTCCACTTGTGGACTGGTGTTGTGCCGGATTTTTGGCTGCCTTCCCACATAAGAAACAAAAAAAGAACAAACAGAACAAATGTACAAAAAAACATAGAAGGGGGAAGAGGGAGGACCTCATCTCCATCCCCAACCCGTTGGCACTTCCGCCTGCACTAGCCGCTGCTTGGCCTTCACCACCACAGAAGGAAGAAGAAGAGATGAAGGAGGAGAGGGAGCCGCCGCCCTCCTCACCTCCCTAGGCAGCAATCACTGCCGCTGTGGCCTGCACCTTCCCCAGTCGCCCCCTCTGCTTGGCCTGGCCACCGTGGGAGGAAGAAGAAGCGGAGGAGGGGAAACCAGCACCGCTGCCGCTTGGTGCTCCTGCCGCCGCCGCTGTTGGCCCCCACCGCTGAAGCCGTGAGCGCGGACGGTGCTGCTTGGGCGTGCCGCCGTCCCCTGCCTGCCGCCGCCGCTGGGCTTCTCCCTCGCCGCCGCCGCTGCTGTTGGGCCTCTCCCGCCGCCGCAGCTGCCTCTCCCTCGTCCCTGCCTCTCCCATGCGAAACAGGAAGGGCCCAATTTCGGAAATCAAAAGGAAAAAACAGAAAGAAATAAATCAAGCAAGGGGAAATTTGCAAAATAGCCAAAGCTAAATGACCGGGGAGGGTCTGTAAATGACCGGGACGATGCTTATGGCAAGTACAATGCAAATGACCGGGACGGTGCAAATGACCGGGACGGGGCTTCAAATGACTGGGACGGGACTTCAAATGACAGGGACGGTGTCTTCTCCACCCCCTATAAAAGCACATGGGGCGCCCCAAGCCAAAGGGGAGATTTTCTGAAGTTTGAACATAGAGCAAGGCTATGAGACTGCAAGGCGGTCTGGGGAAGAGGGTCTGCAAGGCAGCCCTAAAGAATATTGTGCTAGGCACAATTTGAACTTTTCAAGTCTTAAAAAAAAGTCTATTGGATTCCTTATTGGGCCAAATTCCGTACTGAGCCATAAGCTGCTTATGGGCCGGACTTGTAATTTCCATGATATGATGAATTAAATGACCATGTTGCTTGATGCTTAATGGGCCCAATGATGGTTAATGGCCGCCTTGTGATATATTCGTGCATGTGATGTTTAATGGGCCCATTGGGCTAATTTATCTCATTAATCACACATTATACGAGTAATTACATGTGGTCACGTTTATTTTAAACACTTCGCTACTTGGTTCTTAACTAAAACTAACTAATTTTTCAACCAACCTTAACAAATATTTCACAAACATTGTTATTTAATTTTCAATAACATAAAAATAACAAACAAGTCATGTCCCAGGTTATTTTTGATCCACCTTAAGTTAATCACCTTTTAAATCAAATAAATAAATGAAAACATTAATTAATCCACATAATCATAATTTAAATAAATAAATAACGAAAATATTTAAATAAATGGAATCAATAATTTTAAAATACCCCAAAAATGAAAAATGAATTAAAAATCAATAAAAATGAAATAAATATATAAAAAAATTCCAAAAAAAAAGATTGCATGCTTGCAACTTTATCTTCTTTCATGTACAATGTCATTCAAGTGAGTCACGCTCTTTGTTCAAAGGGGTTGTCTGATGGTTAATCAAGGGTATTCAGCCTTTGTGCTGATATATTAACACTAACCGAGGTTAGTGGGGGAGGTCAAAGAACTAAATAAGACCATGTCCAAGTAAATAAATAAAAGCCAAATAAATCAAACTCAAGATAAATTTAAATTAAAAATTTTAAAATATTTAAAAAACAATTCTCACAATTGGCATGCAAATCTAGGGTTTTTTCTTGGAAAAAACTGAAAACGGGGGGGGGGGGGGGGCGAAAAGGGGCTGCGGCTGCTGCGCTGCGAATCGGACTGTACAGTCCCTTTCGCAGCGCATCGGCCGACACCTCGGCCGAATCGAACCCGATGCGCCAGTATCGGATCGGATCGTGGCGCATCGCGGTCGATCCGCCTGTTTAAAGAGGATCTGGCGCATCGACCCGAACCGCGCATCGGATCTTTTGTGATTCGATGCGATTCGCCCGTATTGGGCGATGAGCCACGATCCGCCAAACCCTGCCAAGGACTACTCCATTTGAGCAAGAATTTGAAGAGCAAAAAGGTATTCAGCAAGAGCAAGAACCACTGCAGCAAGAACAATCCCCATCTCCTGAGCATGATGCACCAGAAGAGACTATCAGTCAAGTGCTCAGAGATTTAAGGGGCAAGGGAGTAGCACAAGAAGAAGACATTCCAAGGACTACTCCATTTGAGCAAGAATTTGAAAGAAGTAGAGCATCATTCCTCCCTCCTCATTTTGAGATCTGGCCAAGGACTCAGGGGGAGAGTAGCAGCAGTACCAGCATGTTGATGGATATGCTGATGAAGCAACAAGAGGGCCTGTCAGTTCTTCAAATGCAAGTTCAGCAAGTGGATGTCAAGTTTGATTTCCTAGCTGAGGAGGTTCAACAAATGAACGATCTTCTGGTTCAGTTAGTGTGCCAACAGGGCACTAGTCAGCAATCTGCTCCACCCTCTACTCTTCAAGAAGAGCAGCAGCCAGAACAACATCAACAACAACCAGAACAACAGCAACAACAAAAGGAACAAGAGCAACAGCAGCATGAACAAGTACAACAGCAAGAGTAATAGCAGCCAGAGCTAGAGCTAGAGCAGCTTTCAGCAGTAGTTGAGGCAGATCAGCAGAAGCAAGAGCATCAGCAACAGAGATCAGTGGTAGTTGAGCCTGAGCAGCATCAGCAGCCCCCTCAGGAGTCTAGGCCTAAGCGACCTCTAGAGTCTCAGGATTTAGAGGTAGATGTCAGGTCCAAGGTCAAAACCTTTAAGAGGAAGGTTAGGAGGAAACTCCATAAGAATGGTCAGCCTGTATTCCCTTCTACATCCTTGACCACTTCCTCTCCTCCTCCCACTAGTCCATCTCCTCTGCTCCTACTTCTATCACTGCCCCTACACCTGTGTCTGAGCAACAACCTGCATCCTCCTCTCATCCTACTGCTCCCACTGCTCCTACACCTCCAGCTCCCTCTGTGGATGAGCAACAACAACAACCTCCACCTCCTCCTTCTACCTCATCTGATCCTCCTCCCTCTACCTCTTTACCAGAGGATCAACCCCTTGCCTTTGACAAGGTTAATTTTTCAATTTATCCTTTGAAATACTATTTCAAACCCTCCAAGGTAAGCATACCCACTCTCCATACTTCAGCTCCTCATTTCTTTTTCTCTCTTCCTACATCCTCCACACCTTTGGCTATCAGATCCACTCTTTCCCTCTCAGAGATAGTACCTAGTGTGGTACTTTCTTTTAAAGGTGGTCGCCAATTGAAAGACAATCCTGCCAAACAACTTCCTCCTTTTTGGTATGCTTTTATCTACCACTCAGAACACCATATGAACTTATTCAGGGAATTTCTGTCTATCAAGGCATTTCTTGAAGTCCATGAAATGCTAGGTTTCACTTTTGAGGACTAGCTTCCCTCTCTCCTCCATAGATCTCAAGTTCAGTTGGCTGATCTAAATCTGATTACTCAGAAAAGCCACAGTTTGTCTCCCAAAGAGTTTCTTGAACTCTATCCTGGTGAAGCCACCAGATATCAACAAACTCAGGCTAGAAACCAATTTATGGATATCATCCTTCACCTGAACCTTAGATTTTTTGACCTATTTGGCACCCTCCTTAGAGAGTCGCAGGCCAAGTACACAAGAATGAAGGAATTCAATGCAGCTAGGTTCAGATTGGGTTTGCCTGATGTAAACAAAGGTCAATGGGAACACATCATCCAAGGTCAGAGGCAGATTTCCCCTTCTATGTTTATTGGACTATCTTCTGGTCTGCACCCAAGCCTTGTTGGTGCCATTTCTGCAAGGAAAGATTTTGCTCAACTTGTGTTTAATAGACACATCCGCATATCCACCAGGTTCAGAATCAAGTATAACCTGAGCTTGTCATTCCATAGGTTTGCCCTTATGCAAGCACCTCAGAACTCCCATCACATGTTAGATTTTCAGATCTGTTTTGCTGAGTCTGAGAGGTTCACTGAAGACCAATGGGCAGCTGCATACCCCAAAGATCATATAGATTGTGAGAAATTGAAGATCTCTGTTGTTGAGTATCTCTACAAAGGATATGAGACTCTTTGGAAGTCTATTGCCCATAAGTGGAAGCAGAGGTACTTAGTCTACTACCAAGCAAAGGAAGCTGCAATTCATCAGGGCCTGCACTGGAACATTACTGTTCATGAGTTTCTCCATTTAGCAGCCTCTAAGAAGTTTGTCCCTCTCAAGATCCTTCTGCGCCCTAGTAATTATCAGAAGAGACTTACCTGGTTCCATAAGAGACATGTAAAGTCTTATAGAAAAATCCCCTCCATAGGCCCTACATATAGGATAGAATATGGTAAGTTTCTGAATTTCTTTCCTGAGAATGAGAAGAAGTTTTGGGCTCTTCTCCAGCCTTTCCTTGCTCAGATCCCTCCTCTGTATTTACCTAGTTCTTTGTCCTCTTCATAGATATTCTCTGTATTTGAACATTTCTGTTATATGAATGAAAGTTCTGTTCCTCATATCTATGGATCTCTCTCTCTCTCTCTTAGTTTCTTACCTTTTCTGTTAATGCCACAAAGGGGGAGAAAGAAAGTAAGAAACAAATAACTCAATCTATAGGAGGACATACTTTTGCAACTTAAAGTTTATTTTTCACTGTCTATTTAAAAGTTTTTGTCATTAACAAAATGGGGAGAATTGTTGAGCAACTATCCCTAAGAAAATTATTTAAGACTTTAAATTAATTTAACATGGTGATTTTGCTATGACAAACTTTTAAAAGACTTTCTACGAACAAATCTATTGGAATATATCACAGAGAAAATATTTTGTACAACACTATCTTGAAAATTTTCGAAAGTCCACAGACTACACTATGTATCATACGACTCCGACTGTGGACTTCGACTTCATAAAGTCAAAGTGTTGAAATCCTGTGTTCTGGACTCAACTCCTGGAAGTCGAATTACCCTTCCGACTCCGAAAGTCGAAAGTATCTGTATTGTCTTATCTAACTTCAAGGAAGTCGAAGCATTCTCTCCGACTCCTTCAGAAGTCGAAGTATGACCTATTGATGCATATCACTCCGACTTCCTAAAGTCGAATTCTATGGTCTTACTGCAACTTCTGAAGAGTCGAATTTCAGTTTGTTTCTCATGATTCTGTCTCCGACTCGTAGAGTCGAAGTACATATTTTTCTGACTCTGACTTTCCTGACAATTTCTGTACTTTCACTTTTTATGTGCAGATAGTATTTTATTACTTCATGAAACTTTGATTGATTGATATTTCATTTGCTCAATATAATCTTTTGCAGAACACATAGTACTTGTATGCAAGGTTTGGCGCATCCCCGATTCGGACCGGATCGGGTTTTTCCTGATCCGATCCGATTCGGGCGGATCGAACCGATTCGGTTCGATCCGCTTCCATTCGGCCAGAACTCTTATTGAAGGGATCCGGGCGCATCGGAGCGAGCCGCGCATCGGATCCTCCCTGATCCGATGCGATTCGGGGGGATCGGCCCGACTCGATCCGGCACGCCAAACCATGCCTGTATGTCTTTCAAAAATAATATCCTGTCAAGTTACTATTATTTAAATATATTCTGACAGATAGGATATATTATACTCAAATTAATCACAAAAATCTATCTGTGTAGATGTCTGAAATATTTATTCAAATTAATCTCTTACTTTATGTCAGAAGTTCAGATGTTTATTTTTCGTTCAGAAGATGTCTTGCAGGTAATGCCATCAGACGCATGGGGTATCTGACAGAGGCTCACCTACCACTGTCAGAACCTCACCTTACTTTCTGATGTAACTGTCTGTTTGTCTTTAATTGCTCTGAACATCAATCTGTCCGAAGCTTCCATACTTTACATTTATTTTTGACTCACCTACCTCAGAAAGTATGGAGGTATCTCTTCTTTTGTCTTGCCCTTGTTGCAGATCATTTATTAGACACGTTTTCAGCACAGAGCTTTCACAGAACATTACTTGAAGATTGACCTCTAAGCTGTGAAGCTATAAGCATGGTCTGAAGCCGTTGGAAAGCTAAAAAGTTGAAGAACTAATGGACAACAAAATCTGATCTACATCCAAAGGATCCAAGGTCACTCCTCAAATGGCTAGATCTCTAACGGATAGTTTCAAACGAAAAATTCTCTGAAGATATATAGAAGCCGAAGTTTAAATGAGAGAATACACCAAGTGTGTGAAAATAGCTAACAACTCATTCAACTCACTTCTGCTTTCTGCTAGCAAGAGTTTCTACAAGCCTTCTCTGAGCTGCAAGATAGAGAGCTTCTTCAGTCAGAAAATCTCTAAGCTCTCCTCTTCATAGAAGTCTTGTTGTGTGTTGGGTGGAATTTGTGTAACTAGATATTTTTTTTGTCCACCCTTCCTGATTCAGAAAAGGATCACAGTTGTAGTTCTTACTTTTATTCCTTTCTGAATTTCCTATGTTTGCTCATTCTTTGGAGCAAACACACAAGTGTTCTTACAATTCTGTCTGTGTAAATCCGCAAGAGGTTTGTTTCTGCTGTACCCCTTTTGTGAAGGGAAGACCTTGTGAAAGGTAGTTTTGTACCCCTGTTGAGGGAAGACTTACTTGGGAGCAAGTGGGCTTGTAATACCTCTCAAGGGTGAGAGAAGGCCAAGTTTTCTTGACAGTTAGTGAAATCTCAAGTGGTTTGCTTGAGGACTGGACGCAGGACTTCCATGTGGGAAGGGTCGAACTAGGATAAAATTTCTTGTGCAATTGTGTGATTGTTTCCGCCAATTTACACTTGAATCACACACTACACTAAACTCTAACAGTTCTATTTAGTGTTGTCTAATTTCAGATAAAATTTTAAAAGCACAAGAAGTCCTATTCACCCCCCTCTAGAACATCATTAGTGCCATTTCGGTCCAACAGAATGTATAATCTTGGCCTGATATTCACAATAACATATATGACTCATTTCTCTTTTAGTGATGTAGGGTGACGGTGAGTGCACCGACATTCGCCTTTGTTCCATGAGAGTATCAAATATTAGCTTGGTATTCTCCTCAGGGAAGGAGCGCTGATGAGTAGGATGCCAACTCGAATACCATCGTCTGGGTAGGTCTTGACTTGAATTTGACTCCTGCATCCCTGATTCGGGAAAATCAGAGACTAGAGGTGCATGAATAACATTTATTGAATGAGACATAAAGTTGATCGGTTTATTCGGAAGGTGTCAGACATGGTTGTGAAGGGTTGACCAGAGAGTCACCCAAGTCAATTACCCTTTGCCTGATCATAACTTTCACGTCATCTTTAAAGTCAGTGCAATCTTCGATAACATGACTTGCTGTTTGATGAAATAGACAGTAGTTGGATAAAGCATCTGGCGGAGCAGAGAAATCCATAATCCGGCTCGTAAGCATAGCCGGAAGAGTGATAATGTTTTATGTCGAGGGAAAGAATATAACTTCTCTGCCTCGAGAAAACTTGGAGATCCTTCAGATAACTACCTTATTGAGTCTGAGTAAAGTGGCATTAAAGGCAGCTCCTGCGTTGTTTGCGTATGAAATGTGGGTGGTTTGTGGAACATGGACTTCCTGAGGGGAAGTATCCTGGTGTTCCTCCACACTTTCTATAATTTGCCGCAACCCTTGCTGGCCTTGTTGTAGTCTCCTGAGTTACTTTTTAACTTCCCGGATGACTTTCCATATCGTTTGACGCCTAGATCTTGGCGGAGAACAATCCCCGGGATTATCCTGAGGTGGGTCACATGAGGGACCGACCTCGGAATCATTTGAATTTGTGGTAGATTCTGCCGCATGTATCACATTGACTGACTGTTCCGGTCGATCCCAGGCATAAGGTTGAGGAGGGTTGACCAGACCGCCTTGCATGGATATAATGCCACTTTGAATCATCTTTTGAGTATCATTCTTGAAGATGTAACAATCTTCAATTGTGTGCCCCATCATACGGTGATATGGGCAATAGTTGGGCTCGTTGATCTTGTTGACATCTGCCGGCTTCTTTGGTTCTGGCAGTTTGTTGTTTAGGCAAAGACAAAAAAGCTTCCTGGTATGTTCCTTTTTGAAGGAGTAAGGAGCTTTCATATGATCTGCCAATGTTGTTATTGGCGCTTTTGATTCTGATTTTTTCTTTGGAGTGACTGACATCACCACTCCTTTTCTTTCATTGCCAGGTAAGAAATCAATAACATTGACTTCTTTTCCTGTTGCATTGCGCTCTTTGGGGAGCTTGCCTTTGTGAGATGCATGAGCTATATGATCAGCTAAGAACATCTCGATTTCTGCCACGACAAAATTTAATTGATCGAAACTCTTGATATTTGATCCCAAAAGTTTCTCACTAATTACCGTCGCCAGCCCTTTTCGGCAGATAGTGATTGCATCTTCCTGGGCAGGAGGGTTGTCACATTTCATGCTAAACTCTCTCCACCTTTTAATGAAGTCAGAGTGCCGACTCCCCTTTCTTTTGCTTAAGAGAGCATAACTCGGCAACAGAGACTTTTCTTTCAGCCATTTGGAAACTGTTGATGAACTTCTTTTGTAGATCAGCCCAATCAACAACTGAATTAGGCTTCAATTTTGAATACCATTGAAATGCAACACCAATCAAGGAGGTTGTAAAATATCAGAGAAGATAGGACTCCTCGAAGGTGAGACCACCCATGACAGTTTTATAATATGCCAGATGTTCCTGAGGTGACCCATGTCCATCAAACTTTTGTAGTTTTGGGACTTTAGGGCACTCAGGTGGTAACTTCTTGTATTGGTGTATGGGATATGAGACAGTGTATAAGTCCATAACCGAATCCCTTCACCTTGTTGAGCAAATTTGTCTTCAACATTTTTTTCGATGATATGCCTTTGTATGGCCTATTTTGCATTGCCTCTTTTGAGGGGATATAAATATTGGACGGATCAATGATCACTTGACCCGTAGCTCTAGGAAGAGGGCCACTCATAGAAGCCGTCAGACGATTTGCCGGGGCAGACCCATCTTGACGCTGACTTTGTTGTTGATTTTGAATAGAGACTAGCTCCACAGATTGCTGAAGGCTGGTGGTAGCTAGTC
Source organism: Colocasia esculenta (assembly GCA_014218235.1). Taxonomy (NCBI): domain Eukaryota; kingdom Viridiplantae; phylum Streptophyta; class Magnoliopsida; order Alismatales; family Araceae; genus Colocasia; species Colocasia esculenta. The sequence continues at coordinate 134,961,301 of CM024761.1, forward strand.
GCTTCATTTCATGCAGAAGTGTGGCCATTTCTGAGTGCCACTGCTGCATGACTTGATATTTATCATCGTCTGGCATTGCCTGGAAATCCGCCCTTGTAGGTAAGTCGACGACGGGATCAGTAATTGACGTAGGAAGCCTGCCTTTCTCATCTTGAGCAATTTCTTCCTTAAAGAGAGGGATTTGAATTCCTTCATGTTGGGGCTCGACATGAGGAGGAGTTTGATCAGACGTCCCTGCCTGCCCACCAGGGGGTACCTGGCGGTTCCTTCTGGCAAATTGTCTGGTATTGCGATGAGTAGCTTCAGCATGAATGTTTGGATTGGCCTCCGCAGTTTGTTCCGCTGGCTCGCCGGAGTCCTTCTCAAAGACATGACATGAAAAGATCTTGAGGCTGGGTTTCTCTCCCACTGCCCAAGTGACTCGCCGTCTTTTTGACGAGCGGGTACCTACTTTGAGAGTTGCCCCTAGCCTGTCGAAGACTGAAATTCGCATTATTCGATCGAGGACCGATACATGAGGTTTGAATTGTTGAAAATAATTTGCTTTGACTACCCGTATATTCTCCGGGTCTTGAGGGGTATAGTTTGATTTTTTGTACACCATTTTTTTTTGTCCATTGAGTTGTTTGAATCCAGCATGTTGAAGAGAAGTGCATTTGGCGTCACTCCTCCTTTCAACCACCTTGGCTGTAGCATCTTGAGTTTTTTTGATTCTTCGGGCCTCCGTTTTGGGGACCCAAACTTGCTTGACCTTGGCGGGCCGCCGTATCTTTTGTTTGATTCTGGCTTCCACCTCGGAGTCTTCTTGTTTTTCTCGAAACCACCGCAAAAGTGAGAAGCAGTTCGAGGTAGAAACTGTAGGAATATGCCTATCACGATGAATGATAGGCTGGCCCTTATCGAGCCGCACTCGCAAGCTTCCGACCATCACAGACTTGCCGGATCGAGAGGTGGCAGCCGACGGCTTCTTGACTTTATGATTTTTGTATTACCCCCATTGCGAGGGGACAACAGCTACAACTTTAGAGGAGATTACTCGAACAGAGTAACTCTAAAATCGAGCTGGGTTGGGTTTGACCCCTTTTGCAGCAACATCTTTCGAGGGTATTTTGGTGCCTTTGTTGACGATAGCAGGACGAGCTTTGACATGCCCACAAGTCCTGCTAGCCCTCTTTGTTGATTTGTTGGAGGGAAGCTTCTGAGTAGCACCCTCCTCTTGCACAGTCGGGACTACCCCTAAGAAGAAAGGGGACCCGACAACGGCTGGAAAGTCTCTGAATACGATCGGAGTTGCCAAGTAGCAAACCTGACGTGATTGTTGATGACGAGTGGTTTATAGTTGACCGCCATCTCCTTTTGACGCCTTGTAGACAAGAGCTTGAGCTTTTGATTTCGTCCGAGTTCACCTTGAAGGAAAACACCGTTGTTAGAGTTTTCATAAGAAAAATGTTTAGACCTCGACTCTTACTATGAAACGGCAAGAAAGAGTCCCACCGAGCATGCCGGCTGTTGGACGTGGAATTTTTTTTTATGAGATTTGATTTGATAGATAGAATTTGTGATCCGCTTGACGCGAAAATGTTTTGTGTCTATGTATTGGACGAGTGCGCCTATTGTTATTTTGTTAACACATTTGTTCCGCGTGTTTTATTTTATCAGACGATTAGGGTTACGTGTACTGAACCCTTTCTCCATCGACCGGAATCGATGTTAATTTATATCGGATTTAACCCGAACACCCTTGATAGTAAAGTCGAGGTTTACATTTTTGTAGAAACCAAGAGCACAGTAAATTTTTATTGGACGAAATAGGCTTTTTAAAAGGGAGCATGGACTCTATTTATGAGTTTAACATGTAATTTGAAAGACAAGTAGGCATAAACCCAAAAATTTATTTATGTTTGAACGAGTTGTGCTTTGAACAGCGTTTCTGCATGGGCAGAGTTTCCGCACAAAGACACACACGAACTTATATATTGAAGACATATGAGTATGCCTTGGTCGGTGTCCCCGCTCGGGCAGAGTCTCCTTATAAAGGCATGCATATATGAACACAAACATACTTTTACCCTCGTGGAGTGTTGACACGAAAAATTGACAACAAATGAAAAAACCCCCGATTTCCCAAAAAAACCCAGCCGGACACCCCCTGCGGGGGTGTGCTCCCGTGCAGACACCCCCAGTGGGGGTGTTCTCACTCCAGAAATCCCCTGCGGGGGTGTGCTCCCGCGCAGACACCCTAGCGAGGGTGTTCTCGCGCCAGGCACCCCCAGCGGGAGTGTTTTGGCGCAGAACACCCCCCGCGGGGGTGTTTTGGCGCAGAACACCCATCACGACGGGCTCCCCCGCCGCGATTTCAGACAATACTTTGGCATCCGATCATGTGATGATGTTGTGTTGATACGCAATTAGTGCTTGCTAGATAGAGGTTTATTTACCGACACAACTCAAGAACCGTCCCATTCATATTGCATGTATGTATATAGTGTATGTATGTTTTTGTCAGAGCCTCATCGATCCATCCTTCTCTTGACGAACAGCACAGGCGCTCCCCATGGGAAGTACTTGTCTGGCTCTTGCATAGGGCCACCCCCTGTGGGGTGGTCCCGAGCAGAACCCTTTGTTTCCCCCCTGTCGCCGGGCCCCGCAGGGCCCTTTTTGGGCCACAGCACCCCCTCCCACGGGGGGGGGGGGTTCTGGCCCCTCAAATCCCTATAAATAGGGGGGCCAGGGCCATGAAGAAGGAAGGCTTTTTCTACTGGGCTGGACCCTTTGGCTGGGAGATAAAGCTCCCTTCCTTGGGGGGGGGGGGAGATGTTTGTTCTTCAAAATATGAAGACCCTCGTATGGACCCCAATTTGTGTAAAATTACACGAAGACCCCTAAGGAGATGAAGTTTGTGCATGTGTATTAAATTATATATATGCCCCATCCATGGGAAAATTGCAGAAATACCCTGCTGTCTCGAAAAATTATAGAAATACCTTGCTGTCCGAAAAATTGCAAATACGCCCTACTGTCCTGAAAATTATAGGAATGCCCATGTTCTCTGAAAAATTACAGATACATCCTTGTGGCGGAAAAAATGGCAAAACATAATCCGACAGTTCGTGCCTTTTGTCTAACCCGGTGGAGCAGGACCTACGCCACTTCCATGAAACGGCGCGCGCTCTCCTGGGTGTGACTTAAAGCGGAACACATTGGAAATTCTCAGAAAACGTCAACAAATGGCAGAGAAGTCCAAGCAAGCCGACAAATAGCTTGAGGATCCAGGAAAGTCAATAAATGACGGAAATACCCGGAACTGCTCCGAAAAGTCAAGAAATGACCTAGAGGCCTAGCTCATGCCGTTTGCACGGCCCGGTGGAGCGTGACCCACGTCGTTTCTATGAAACGACGTGCGCTCTCCTCGGTCTGGCTTATGGCAGGCCACTCCAAGTCTTGGGACTGTCAAATAACGGCAGGAACCCTTGAACATGTCGATATATGGCCGAAAGTCCCGGGAGGTCAAGATACGACAAAAAAAAATAATCCCGAGAGGTCGAGAAATGACCGAAAAGCCCCGTGAATAGCCTTGGGGTTACTAACTTCGAACACCTGAGATAAACAGGTTCAAAGAAGAGAGGATCCGAAGGAGTTCAGCCCAAAAAATTCCGGAAAGGAGGAAAGTCCTAGGGAGTTCGTGCTTGAAGGGATTGTTGGGGAGAATACCTCTCCGAGTCCCCGTCGTCCGCGCGTGCTCCATCCTCGTGCTCCGTCCGTGCTCCGTGACGTGAGAAGAAGAAGACACCGCAGGTCTATATATAAGACTGTGAAGTTTTGTAATTAAGTCCTTCCGTGTTTTAAAATAACACGTATGTGAAAGTGCACTTATGTAAACACCTAATGGAGGCACATACGTCCATTAAGGACATGTATGCAAATGTGACAAATAAATATGTTTGAGGATATTTGTGGATTTTAAAATGTCATCTAAATTTCCTAATTTCGGCAAGGTCTTTTAACAAACGTATCGTATCAAAGGTATTCGGGTTTTCACCCGATGTAAATGAAACACCGATTTCGGTTAGTGGGGAATGGTCCAGTACACGACCACCCCAATCGCCTGATAAACGGACGTGTGCAGAATAAATATACGAAATACTCGAGGGCTTAGGGTTACCCGAGGCATCTCATAAATATTAAATTTTTGTCTGTTTATTTTTAAACAGTCTGGCACGCCCATGCATGGTTATACATGCACGCATATATATATATATATATATATATATATATATATTCCCACATAAATGGGTAAAACAGACCTTGAGTCTTGTTGACATGAAAAATTGTCAAGACCCCAACACCCCATAAGAAGAGACATATGGGGGCCTATTTATAGGCAACCCCCCCCAAGTTCAAAACCCCAACCGATGGAACATACCATCGGTTAAGGGGTTTAAGCCCCCTCAACCGATGGAACATACCATCGGTTAGGAGGTTTAAACCCCCCAACCGATGGAACATCCCATCGGTTGAAGGGGTGTTCCATCGGTTGAAGGGGAGTCCCCCTCAACCGATGGACTGTCCATCGGTTGGAGGGGCAATTCCCCAACCGATGGAACCTCCATCGGTTGGAGGGGCATTTCCCCCCCAACCGATGGACTGTCCATCGGTTGGAGGGGAGCTCCCCCCTAACTGATGGAGGTTCCATCGGTTAGGCCTTAACCGATGAGACTCTCCATCGGTTAAGGGGGGATCCCATCCCCATCCCACGCAATGTACAGGGGCTAAACCCCTATAAAAGTGCATGTAGCCCCCTAGGGGCAAAGGATGCTTGATGCTTGGTTGGATGCTTCATGCTACCTTTTTGAGGTTTCCACTGAAAGAAAAAAAATAGAGGCAAAAAGCTTTTCCCCTCAAATTCCCCGTTTGTTCTTCAAAGCTCTCCGCTCGGTGTGAAGGTATCGGCTCTTCCCCCGCTCGGTGCGAAGCATCTGCCCTCGGCAAGCGCAAAGAAAGGGAGATCGTCTCCATACGGTATCGACATCTCCCCTATCCCCCCCCATGCCGAGCTAGTCTCCATGGAGGGTTTCTAAAAAAAAAAATCATAATGCAATCCATACCCTCACATCGAGCAAGACTCTGTGGGGGTAATACTCAAGGCGTGTTCTTCGGGGTTTAAATACCTTCCATATCGAGCAAGACTCTATGGATATACGGTATTTAAATACCCTTGTTCTCGTGCTCTAAATGCCTCCATATTGAGCAAGACTCTATGGGTATGGGCATTTAGATGCATATGTTCTCCCCGCGCGTCGAGCAAGACTCCGGGATGGGCGAGTGTTTGTGCTCATATGTGTATGCGTTTTCTAAAGGAAATTTTGCCCAAGCAGTGGTTTTGTCCGAAGACATACCCATATGCTCACAATATTGTGCTCATGTGTATATGTTTTCTAAAGGAAACTCTGCCCAAGTAGAGATTCTGTCCGAAAACATACTCATATGTCCACAACTTCGTGCTCATATGTATATATTTTCTAAAGGAAACTCTGCCCAAGTGGAGGTTCTGCCCGAAAATATATCCATATGTTCACAAAAATATGTTCATGTGAATATGTCTTTTAAAGGAAACTCTGCCTAAGCGAGGGTTTTGCCCAAAAGCATATCCATAAATGTATATGTGCATATGTGCGTATTTCATGGGGGCACCTTGTCCATACAGGGACTCTCCCCTAAAAATTAATACAATCATATGCCCATTGAGTTCATATCCATATATCCGCGCGATAACTCTGCCTATGCGGGAGCGCCGCCAAAATCCACAATATACTCAAATTCCAAATAAATTCATGGGCATACACCCGTTCATTTTCCAAATCATATGTCAAATCCTCAAAAGAAACTCATACTCCTCTTCAAAATAAAATTCTAAAGCAAACAATATATCTAAACACCCAAATAAATTCACGGGTATACACCCGCACATCTCCTCAAATTATATTTCAAAACCTAAAAGAAATCCATACTTCTTTTCAAAAATGAAATACCTTTTTCAAGGGAACAAATCCTTTCTTTCAAATCAAAATCCATTTTGTTCGATAAAAAAATAAGGAAAATATCGTATTACAATTTTCTAGAAAATGCATAATCTCTCGACTTTGCTATTAATGGTATTCGGGTTAAAACTGATGTAAAAATAACATCAAAGGCTTTTAACCCGATGTAAACTAAACATCGATTCTGATCGATGGAGACAGGGGTCCAGCACACGCTACCCTAATCGCCTGATGAATAAAAATCACGGAACCAAATAGTTTAAATTAAAAGTGGCGCACTTGTCCATTTCATGGCATCAACTATTTTCTCCGCATTGCGCGGATTCTTATTTCTGTCTGCTAGACAGGCTGGCACGCCCCGCAAGGCAAAAGAAATAAAAAGAAATAAATAAAAATCAAACCAAACTCAAACCATCCTATAAAGTAAAACAATCGAAAGTTTCCGTGTACCACAGCTGGCACACCCGGTGGGACCCCTTCTCACCGTTCATAGCAAAAAGTCGAGGTTTATGCATTCTCTTATGAAAATTGTAATACTGGTGTTTTCCTTGAAGGTACTCGAACCAAACAAAAAGCAAATTTCAAACTGTTGGAGATGGCCGTCACCTATGGACCGCTCGTCGTCAACAACCATGCCAGGTTCGGCTACCTGGCGACTCCGATTGTGTTCGGAGACTTCCCAACCATCGTCGGGTCCCCTTACTTCTTGGGGGTGGTCCCAGCCCAATAAGAGGAGGGCGCTGCTCAAAAGTCTTCCTCCAACAAATCAACAAAGAAGACCGGCAGGAGCTGTGGGCATGTCAAAGCTCGTGCTGCTATTGTCAAGAAGGGCACCCAAATGCCCTCAAAAGATGATGCTGCCAAAGGGGCCAAACCCCACCCAACTCAAATTCGGAGTTACTCGGTTCAGGTAATCTCCTCCAAAGTTATAGCTGCTGTCCCCTCACAACAGGGGCAATACAAAAATCACCAAAACAAAAGGTCGTCTACTGCTACCTCGAGATCCGGCAAATCCATCATGGTCGGAAGCCTGCGAGTACGGCTCGATGGAAGTCCACCTATCATTCCTCGTGATAGGTATATTCCAACAATCCCTACCTCGAACCGTTTCTCAATTTTGCAGTGGTTCCGAGGAAAACAAGAAGACTCCAAGGTGGAAGCCGACGTCAAGCAAAAGACGCGGAGGTCCACCAAGCTCAAACAAATCTGGGTCCCTAAAAAGGAGGCTCAGAAACTCAAAAAAAATCTAACAGATGCACCGGAGGTGGTCGGGAGGAGAAGCAACACCAAATACGCTTCTCTTCAACATGCTGAATCCAAGACTCCAACCTTCAGGAGGGGCCTCAGGCAAGATGAGGTGATGCAGCTCTAAGATCTTTCTCTCCTCTTCTCCGTCCATCCTATCGACAGAGAGGATGGCTGGGTTTGGAGGTGGGAGAAGGGAGGTTCTTCTTTGGTCAGATTGGTGTATTAATACATCATTTCTGATGGGAGTGTTTGGCACAATTTTCATGATCAGGTTTGAAGACCTAAGAGCTCATTGAAGGAGAAGATTTTGGTTTAGAGGGTCTCGCATGTGAGATTTCCTACTTGGGACAGGTTTTGCTGTGTTCTTCTTGACATTTAGCCGACCTATGTTTTGTGGGTGGACGACGAGACTCTGGATCACTGTTTGTAAATTGTAGGATGCTCCTACTGTGAAAGGGTCTGGCGGGAGGTTGTTAGGAAGACACACAAGTGCATCGGTCAGCATAGAGACATCCAAGAGCTTCTGGTCTGTTGGGATAGGCAATGGCCCCACAAACATGATTAGATGGTGTGCTGGCTCATCCTTCATGCAGCCCTCTAGATACTGTGGGCGGAGAGGTGTAATCGGATCTTTAGAAGAGTTTTGCGCGATAAGGAAGCTATTTTTATCTTCTGTCCGTGTTAAAGTTAAGGAATGGGCTGCTATTTTATGTTATGTGGATTCCTCTTCCTCTTCCCTTTTTGCCTTACTGGGGGAGGGGGGTAGGTTATATCCCACATGGCATTCCGCTGTATAGGTGTTGGGGGGTGTTTCTTTTTTATTTCAGTCAGCCTATACTTATACATTCCTTTCATTTATATACTAGTGGTAGTACCCACTTTTTTTTTTTTAAAAAAAACATGCCATATTGCATCGGTTCGGGCTGGTCCAGCCCAAACAAAACCAAAATTTTAATCATAAAAAATCGGTGCGGTACAACCAACCATGAAATGAGAAAGAAAAAAGTTGTAGTCCCTTAAGTAGTTATCTTTCTTTGTATATGCAAGGTTTTGGGCTGTTTCCCCTGGGATGCTGCACGCATTTGACCTTTGCATCTGAGTTGCAAAGGCTTCTTTAGACAAATTCCTACACGTCCTGCAGATATACCCATGATGTTGCTTTCTTTCGAGTCATCTTGTATTGCTGTATCCTTCTCCTCACATTCAGGTGCTATTCTTGAGTTGCTGGTCTGCCCAACAGTCAAACCAACTTGGGATCTCATGCATCTGTGCTGCCTTTATGGTCTTATCCTCATGTCTGGACGAAACTGACAAATTTACCTCATGGACTTTGTGGGAGACCAGTTCAGGGATTTAGCTAGAACCCCATCTTTGGTAAGTGGAGAACTCCTCGGCTCCTCTGGATGAGATTGTTACTGCTAGCACATACCTCTCATTGTGTTTTTCCATGGGAGCCTCCAGAATGCCACACCCACATACCGCTTCTCCACAGCCCTCTAAAGATCTTGCTAGAGCTATCTTGCCCATCAATTTTTCGTCTTGTTGATCAGGAAAGTTAGCTGATGGTGGGTCATCTGTCTTCAGCTCCAATTCCCAATCTGTTGCCAACCTGACCTCTGAGGCTGCCATTGCTTTTCGCATAGCAGCGTTTGGCGGTAGTGACGGCTAGAATAGAGTTGCCTCTTGTTAATAGGAGTAACTTTAGAGCATTTTGAACCAACATTTCGACTTTTGAAGAAAATCTTCCCTTTGATGCCCACAACAACTGCGGTCAGGGCAGCTTCAACAAGAAGGATTATTTTTGAATTTCTCGCAAGAGTATGAAGGAGTCACAACCTTTATAGAGATAAGGTTGTTCTTTGATAAAGAAACTAAAGGAAGGCTGGCTCCCACCGGACATACCAATTTGTTTCACATGCAGAATTCTTTCTTTTAAAATATCCATTTTGTTGGATAAATATGCATTAATTTCTTTTTGGCATATCATTAATTCCGCATATTTGATTTATCAGACTATTTAGAGTACTCAACCTTTTCCCACCGACTAGAGTCAATATTAATTTACATTTGCATGAGTCTGAACACCTTTGATTAATTGTCAAAGAATGTCTTTGACCTCTATCCGTTGTGACAATAATGATCTTGATGATCGCCTATTATGGGTACATTCTCTTGCAAAGAAATTATAAGATTTTATTTCCTTATATAGATGTAATTTGAATTACAATCGGTCCTTCCTTTACAAATAGCTCCGATTATATAATTAGGTCTTCATAATTACATCCGGTCACAGTCAGACTCTTTGAATTTGCTTCAACTTGCATTTGGATCGATTTACTTTGTTTCTGTCATGATTGGGTCATTGGCTTTGCTTCTGTTCTGATCAGATATTTGACTTTGCTTCTGTCACGACTGGACAGTTGAATTTGAATTTCATCACGATCGGATCGTTGAATTTACTTCATGGTCATGACCTCTTTTGTTATGGTCGGACACTTAATTTGACTTGATGTCTGCAATTGACATTTCTGCATAAGATAGTGGTTTGCATAAGACGGGGGTATATCTATAGCTCCTCACTTTTTTGGGTATTTTTGCAGTTTCATATCTTTTTTGGATATTTTTACTATCTCTTACCCTTTCAGATTCTTTTGCAACTTTTTACCCTTTTTGGGTATTTCTACAATTTTTGACCCTTCTTGGGTATTCTTGCAATTTCTAACCATTTTTGAGTATTTTTGCAATTTCTTACCCTTTATGGGTATTTATGCAATTTCTTACCCTTTCTAGGTATTTATGCAACCTCCGACCGTTCTTGAGTATTCTTGCAATTTCTTACCCTTTCATGGTATTTATGCAATTTTGTACCCTTTTGTGAATATAATTGTCATTTCTAACCTTGCTGGGTATAATTGTCATTTTGATTTTTTCGAGTACTTTTGTCATTTCTTGGCATTCTCGAGTATTTTTGTCATTTCTTGACTTGCCTACATATTTTTGGCATGATGGTTCTTGACCACAGGATTTGCCGTGCCACTGCATGTATCATACCGTGCCAAGGGGAGGCGAGCTCTTGTCATGGTTGATCTGATCCAGCTATTTTTGTTATTTTATTAGTATTATTATTTTTTGTAACTGTATCGTCCGATTGAAGCGTACTTTGATCCGCTCATGCCAGTGAGAGCTTGACATGGCTGATCCTCGTGGCACGACCAACTTTGCTTGACCATAAAAATTTGAGGTAGCTTGTCTTAACACGACTCGAGAGAGCGCACACCGCTTCAAGGAAGTGACATGGGTCTCGCTCTACCGAGTCATGTAAATGATATGAAACAAGGACATTTTGATAAATTTGGGACATGCTATGAGCTTTGTTCAATTTTTGGATTGAACAAAGGCTTTCATGCAATTTTTGAACTCCAATGGCATTTTGGTAATCTTCCCACAAGCGGGATGCTTCTGCAGTTTCTGGATAGCAAAAGGTATTTCTACCATTTCCCGCATTTTCTGAGTTTTATTACAATTTTGACCCTTTCTGTGTATAATTATAATTACCCACCATTTCTGAGGATTCTTGCAATTTATAGCCCTTCATGGGTATTTCTACAATTTCTTACCTTTTCAGAGTATCTTTGCAATTTCCTATTTAGGTATTTATATTGTTTTTACCCTTTTTGGATATTTTTGCAATTTCTTCTACCCTTTTTGAGTATAATTGCAATTTCTACAATTCATGAAAAATTCAACTCGTTGAAGGAAAATAATCCAGAAATTGACTTTGCACAATACTTCTTTTTTATTCATGAAATAAATATCAACTTCCCACGATAAAAGGGCTTATTATCACCCTTAACAACAGCTTTTTTTTGAAAAGTTTCCTATAACAGGGTTTAAGCGCTGTGCGGCAGACTATATATATATATATTTTTTTTTAACACAACAACATGTCTCCAACCAGGGTTTGCCATGGCCGAGTCCTCAGTTGGCACAGTACGGTACGATATGTATGTACCGTACTGATCCTTCTAACCCTCATTCCTGGCTTTCCCCTCCCCGCACCCTCCCGACCAACCCTTCTTCCCCTCGCTATGTACCACCACCACCCGTTCTTTTTCTTCCCTCTCTCCTCTCCCTCCTTCCCCCACCCTGTTGCACTCCCCCCCCCCCCCCCCTCGAGGGCATCCCCAAGCTGCGGCCTGCTCCCCTCTGCACTCCGGCTCCAGCTACAACTACAACTATAGCGACCGGCCGTCGATGGAGATGGCGCTACTTTTCCCTGGGTGTGCGACTACGAGCACTGGCTCATCGTCATGGACAAGCTCTATGGAGAGGTCGCCACCAAGCAGTAGATGATCGCCGCCCAGTGGCTGTTGTTGCCCGAAGCCTCGCGCTCCAGGTCTCCCCCTCCCTCTAAGGTCTCTCCCCCCTTCCCTCTGCTTCCACGAGACCGACCGCACCGCATTGGTTCCCGTTAGACCAGTCCCGATCTGGACCGGATCGTACTACCCATTCTGCATCGTGCCGAATCACAACGGCTCACCTGGGTTGGCTGACCCAATTGTGCTAGGGCTTGCCCTTTTCCTAGCATGGTCCGGTACGCCTGGTGGCACTCAACGATCCATGTCTCCAACACAAGCACTACTCCTCCGGCGGCTTCTTCCTTGCTTGAGATGGCATCTTCTCCTCCCCAAGTCTTCTTCAAAACCAAGATGGTCCGAAGTGCCAAGCCCAAAAGTCCCCCTTTTTGAAGCCGGCCCCACTTTTTTTTTATAAGGGTTGAAGAGAACTCGAAGGGGCGCTTTCTCCTCGGAGGGGCCCTCCTCTGGGTTTGAAAAACGCAGAGGGGCCTTTCTCCTGGTTTCCAAAACCTAGAGCAGCCCTCCTCCGGGTCTTGGAACCCCGGGGGAAGAAAAGGGGCTCAACACCCGTCATCTCTCCTTCCTTTATCCCTTTCTCTTCCATCATGCTCCCACAGTCCCTCCAATTCTCTTATCTATTCCACTCACATTTCATTTGCTGATGATCCACGGCTTTAGTATTCCAAGTGTTTTTCTGGGAGGTAACTAAAATTGGTTACAATTGATCTTTCTTATTCCAACTTTGATGCATCTTCAGAGGAAGGCTTCCTGGTGTGTTGCCTTTGGTGGAGAATAAGATTGCTGGATTTTGAATGACTAATCAGATTGCATTAAAGCAGTGTTCTGAACGTGCATTTATCAGTTAACAAAAGATGGGTAGATGAAAATAATTTTTACTTTAAGTTCAATTCTATGAGATGACAATATAGATGTTAGTCCTCATTTTATTGAAGGGCTGGATACTCTGTTGTACAAGTAGGCCAGCATTTATATTGCGTTGTTCCAAATATTCGTTACAACTGTTTAGTCTTCTGTTTTGTCAATAGTCTATGATCTTCACATTTCTCCCAATGCCCGCTAATATATGGGTATGATGAATTGCCAATCTCATAGTCATATGGTGTAACCTTGCATTTTTGGAAGCTGGAATATTTTATTCAAGTTGCTAGGTTTTTACTCCTATTTATTTCTTTCTTCTTGCTATTCGTTCTGCTTCCTTGTGGAGTGCTTTTAACCAATGTATAATGCGGTTTGAACATTTCCCATCTTGAATGGATATTCAAGAAGAGATCATACTACTTGGATACAAGTTTTGTATTCTTTATACAAATGTGTAAATATATGCATAATATATTAATGAGAAATGCTTATTGCCCTCCAAGGAGGGCAATAAAGGTGATGTGGATTGCCTGCCAAGCAATCCTATTGGTTGAAAAAGAGAGAGTGAGAGAAAAGTCTTCAGTTTTTCAACCATCAAGGTTGCTTGGAGGGTAATTCATATCACTTTTGTTGCCCTCCAAAGAGGGCAATAAGCATTTCTCTATATTAATATACTGGCTTCTAACTTCTTGACTTACCCTCACTATTCTAAGATGTAAGTTGAATGTGAATTTTAACTTACTTTATAACTTGACTTACTTCGGATTTACAAATTTGTAAACTTTTTCAAAATTTCCAGGTCATCACTATTCAAAGGGAGAGGTACGTTGTTGGTGAAGCTTTATTTCAGCCTTCTATTCTAGGTTTAGAAGAATATGGGGTTGTTGAACAGCTCGTTCGTAGTATCTCCTGTGTCTCATCGGAAAATCATCGACAGCTCATGGAAAACATTGTGCTGTGTGGTGGTACAGCATCTATGCCAGGTTAGTGACCCTTATTTGATTTTAGGATTGTGGCGTGATTATAAGAGTGTTGCTTTCTTTTAAGAAATCCCTTTGGTTAGATATTCCATGCCATCTACTAGATGGTGAAATCTTTGCTGCAGTCACCTGTGTAATGGACAATTTCACTAACGCTTTTTTCTGAGGTCATTGTAGATTAATAGTTTCCTTTTTATTTTTGAACATGGTGGTGACTTAACTAGGTCCATCTCCCTAAGCAATTTGATCCATCTCAACAGCTCTTCAGAGTTTAAAGTTAACTGATTCAGCTGTTGACTAATGTAGGGTTTGAAGAACGGTTCCAGAAAGAAGCAAATCTCTGCTCTTCATCGATACGTCCTTGTCTTGTGAAGGTGCTCTGTAGCTAATTTCATATTTTCTTAAGGTGGTTCTACTTATCTGAATGTACCATTGCTGTGCAAATTTTAACACAAGTTAAAATCTTGTATGATCCGGTGCAGCCTCCGGAATATATGCCAGAGAACCTGTCGAAGAACTCGGCTTGGATGGGGGGCGCCATACTTGCAAAAGTTGTCTTCCCTCAGAACCAGCATATCACAAAGGGAGATTACGATGAAACAGGGCCAGCAATTGTCCATAGGAAATGCTTCTAAATCTCCTGCAGATGTGTCATAAAAATGCTAACCAACCAGCGAAGAACCACCAATTGTAAACTTTTGGGATGTCAGCTTAACTTCTAGTGACTGCACTTGGAATTGAGCTTTCTCATGCACTTGGGCCTTCTCATGGGCCAGTGCACTAGGCATATTGTACCCATCCAATGAAAAACATTAAGTGCATGAGAAAGTGTAATTCTCAAGTGCTGTAAGCTTTTCTCTTTTGGTTAACCATCTTGTAGTGTTGTTCAAGTTACCTGGTTGTCTTTGTGCTCCTGATTGCTTTTCGCTTTTTGGCTGGTTTCATAATTTATGACAATGTTTCTGGTTGCGTAATGGAGAAAAGCTTTTTCTTACAAAAATGTCGAGAACTTTTGAGGAGTGTTGTATTACCGCTACTGGTAGAATGAGAAGTTTCCTGTACTTCGAAATACATCAATTAGTGAGTCTGCATGGTGCCCATCCACATGCTCTGTGATACTGACAGCAGGATATTGAGGGAGACAGATTTACAGATGAGCTTCTAACCCCTCTTATCTTATTTGACACCACCACCTCCTATTAACTTAAGAAGTAATACGCTGTCGGCATTCTTTGTTCCACGAGGGTGCGGTTGCCTGGTTGTACAATATCTAGTTTTAGAACTGAATATTTGTCTAGTTTAAAACTGGGAGTATTTTGCTTGCATGATCGTAGGACAAGAAAGAAACTGTTGTCTTTTTTTTGTTTCTGATTTTGGTGGGTTTAGGCCGTAAATTTGTAAAAAATGTCACAACAGTTTTAGAGTTCTATAACTAAGTTCGATGTGGGAAACTCCTTTAAGGAAGAAATATACTATTTAAAAAGCATGTTAACCCCATTTGCTGCTACACATTTGGATGTGCAAGTCTTATTTTTTATTTAAAAAACATGTACCTCTAAACACACTTCTACAAAAATCTATTAGAGGTGGGGTAAAATCGACTTTGTCCATGAAGACTTTTTCACCTCTACACTCTTTGGCGCTGTATATGCGAAACACTACAACAAGCTATGACAAAGAGAGGGAACTATTGGAATGTAGGCGGGCATTGTGGTAATAGGGCTATTGTAACAGGCATGCCAGCGACTAACAAGGGCCCTTAGCCACTACCTTGGTGGTCATAGTCCAAGAATTGGTGGCTTGTGCGACCAGCTCCAAGCATTGGTTGAGGCCTATCAGGGCCTCCTCGAGTGGCATATCGCACAGGAGCATGCAGTTGGGACCCAACTCTTAAAGATCTAGGCAAAGTCTGGCCCCATCATGCACTAGGAGTGGACCCCCTCTACTGTCTCATCTGCATCCAATTGTCACCTAGAGAGTCCCTTGCATTCCAACCCAAGAATGGCACAACAGCGACCTCGAGTGTGAGCTTGAGGGCAAGGCCCACTACCCTAAGGAGATTACCTATGTAGCCTAAGCCAAGGGTGTAATGTCGTGGTCGTTTAGATTCTAGTTTACTGACTATTATGTGATTCTTGGGCCAATGTGTGGCCATTAAACTGTGTTTTGGACTTTGGTGGGTAGTGTGGGGGTTGTGGGCAAGGGATTTTGGTCCACGTAGCACTCAGATTCTCTGTTTGAGAACACCATAGGGGTGGGTGTCGCGTTTATAATGCGGCCTTCACCCATGTTGCAATCTCCGAACTGCTAGTTTTAGTCCTTCGGCTATATGTGCGATGCGTGGCGCGCACTAGGTTGTCGCGTGGCATTATGTTCATGAACATGACGGCCTGATAGGTAGCATTCTGAACGTGACAGTAGACCCTGTCGTGTTTCGATCTCTGATGTTTTAAACATCTGTTTTCCCCCATAGGGAGGTTTTGGCAATTTTGGCTCGGGAGTTGGTGGCTTTTGCTCGGTTTCCACTCGAGGAAGGTGCTTGGAGCGTGAGAAATGCCGATCGAGCTTCGTTCTTCGCTTCTTCGCATTGGTAGGGGAATTCTCTCATTCCTTGTGTTATTTATGTGGTTTAATGCATGTAAATGAATGTTTAGTAGTTTATGCATGGTTTCTTTGTTGAGGTAGTTGGTTACAGTTGGTTGATGGTTGTAAAAATGGGGTTTCTTGAGGTTTTCTGGGTGGAACCCCTGGGTGTTCTATATGAGAATGTGACACGCAGCGTGGTTGTATTCTTATTGCGACCTTTGGCCCTGACGTGTTCTCATACAGAACGTGGAGTATCGGAACGTCACGTTCTTAACGCGACCATTTTCGTTGTCGTGTTTTGGTTCCTGAGACCATTGCGTCTCTAGTTTGCAGTGTGGACCTAATGGGGTCCTGGTTTCTGGTGTTATCCCATTTGATTAATATATTTGAATATTCATTGAAATGTATTTTTATAGAGATTGATCAAATGAGTTTTCTGTGAGTCATGTAATGGTTGAAATGAGGTTTAAGTGATGGAATGGTTGGTTTCATATGTTTTTTGTGGTTTAGAATGGCTTCAGTCGATGGTTTGGGCTTGTATGCCCGTTCCTGGGGTGCTCTGTATGAGACCCACAGGTTGGGCAATCTATTTGAGATTGTGTCCTTTCGGTTGGACACCTTAGTGAGACGTCCGAATTGGTGGACGCATTAGCGGTTGTCAACGTGGTTCCCCTGTCTGATGTGTTAGTGTCTCGTCAGGGGTTTATGGCACGTCTCGATTTTCTATGAATCGAGTTTCTTGTTGAGCTTGGGGGTTGACCTTTTGAGTAAACAATACCTCAACCTATGCACCCAATGATTCTATTGCATTGTGTTAATGAGAATAGTGTTTACTGGCATTTCATATAAATGTTTAGTAATGTGGATGTGGTTTACCGAGTTCGGTGGTCCGGCGCCTATCCAGAATGTCTCTTTAGTCGGGTATCTAAGTTCTATGTGAGCTAGGCACGTTAGTTCTCCGGATTTTTCCCAGTACTATGTGTACCATAGAGGTCTGTGTCATCTTCTTGGACACCCTCACTCGTTTGTCGAGTTATACGTCTGGCTGTGGAAAAGACGACAGTGGGGTATCAACTTGTGGTGTAGTTGGTTTTTAGTTCGGTTACTTGTAACGTGCTCGTGGTTGAGGGTATAGACACCAGTAGACGTACTGGATCCAAACTAGTCTTGATTTATTTGCTCTGGTGGATGTGTTAACTAATCTCAATCCTCGTTGACTCCAAGAGGTCCAGATTGCCTTGAAAGAAAAAGTTGTTCTTCCTCGTTCACTAACTCTCCTCAGATCATGGGTGGTCTCCGGATCAATCTCGCCTAGGGCCAAGTGGGTCAACTGGCCCTTGCATCTCGGGTTCCTTCTCGTTTATAGAGCCCCTTTGTTCATTGTCTCCCGACTTACTCGAGTCACTCCATTGTGAGAGCCACATATCCTCCCTAGGCTTTGACAGGACATCCTTCTACCTACATCAACATTCCTATGGTTTCCTCTAACTATGTAACTTAGGCTCCTCTTGCCAAGGTCAGCGAAATAGAGTAGTAGCTTAAGAAAGTCACCAATCCGAAGGATGTCCCAAAAGTTGCACTCCAAACACTACCTGTTCTTCATTTGCCTCCTTCTGAAATGCCCAACTATCGTTATTAAATGGCATGGGCAATGCTTTTGTTCATTTGAAGGAATTCATGTATGAGTCATCCTTTTGGCATGACAATAAGAAAACTCTGACTTTCCTCTTGAGGTGGTTGCTAGACGGGTTGGCATCAGAGTGGTATTATTCATTGGATCCGAGTGATGCCGAAGACTTCGATGTAGTACGAACAAAATTTTTGCAAAAGTATAGAGATCAGGTTGGCCTCTCCTTGTCTGTTACTGATCTAGTTGCTGAGAAAATGAAGCCGGATGAAGATTTTATGCAGTATGTCGATAGATGGAGGTCTATGGCAGAGAGACTGAGGGATCCATTGTTAGAATCAAAACAAGTAAAGATGTTTGTATCAAATGCCACACCACAATTCAGGCACATGTTGGCAATGAACAAACTCACCACCATGGAAGAGCTATATGAGAGAGCCCGCTATATCCATACTCAATTGAAGGACTCTTCTATAATGAACATGTTTGAATAGAAGTCCAAAATGATGAAAAAGAACATGCCAATGCTAATGCCAATGGTCTAACAAGTGAAGGTATCATGACCAATGAGCAAGTGAGCGTGGTTGGCAACCCCAATCCTAAACATTTCCACCCACCTAGAAACCAAGAGCCCCTACAACAAGCTCCACACAACCAGTAGTTTGTTGAGTACATGTGCATTCATACATATTTAAATAGTCAACATGAGTTTATGCTTAAACAATGTTTTGATGTTGACAAAATGCTATATGAAATAACAAAATCATATATAAATGTTAAAATCCTATATAAGTGACAAAATCCATTACAATATCAATATTCGAGAAAGTTTTCATGAAGAAATCTTCTTTAATAAAAACACTATCTATGAAAAACATAGCAAGTATGAAATCGACTAAGTGTAAGATCGACTTGCCCTACTTTCACTGTGTAGTCGAAGTTTAACTCCAACTGACTTCATTATGTTCTCCAATCGAAATTTCACTCCGACTTATTCATGATTCATAATCTCAAAGGCAGTCGAACTCCAACTCCGACTTGTGTTCAAGCCGAAATCCCACTTCGACTAACGACGACTCTTAAGATAAGTCGAAGATCAACTCCGACTACTATTAGTGTCTAAGAGTCAATGCTTACTCCGACTATTGAAGAAGTATACAGGAGTCGAACTTCACTTTATCTAATCTCTGACTCGTAGTGCGACTACCTTCTATAGTCTTAAAGATGAAATACTCATTATTTCTGTATAGATAATCATTTTATTTATTACGACGCATATTAAATTAAATTTGTCTACACATATTATCTTATGATATATTATTGTGACAAGACAAACTCCCATTAGTTAACTATCCTGAAGGGGGTTATTTTAAATATGCAAATTGTTGCACTTTAAATAATCCTCGAATAGACTTGTCATCTCAGAATCCCGGTCATTTAAATCTAAAGAAATATGCAAAATCATTTTTATAGCCTGAAAGCCTTTAATGTTTTAAGAAAGACTTATGTAGCTAGCCCTACGCATCGAACGAGCGTCCATTCTACCTAACACGTTTTAATTTTTGCATGTTTTAGAGAATGTACCTTCTCTAATGACAGAAAGGATTCATAAATGCCTTACCTGACATTCCTTACATCCATTGTATAAGAACTAACCCAAGATATCTTCTTGGACAATATTGTTTTGCATATTTGCATGCATGCAAACATTTATTATGACTCACTACAGAAGCACGCAGGCTAACCTCTATTAGCAAACTAGCTGATCGTTACATAGAAGAAAGAAGATGTTACACTCCAAGAAGACTTTGTCAAATGTCTGTATTTAAATGGTCAGAAAAGTTCAAATGGTTAGTTGACGAAGAAGACTCTGAAGGCTCTAGATAAAGAAGTCGAAGCCCTTTGGAAAAGAGATAGACATACATACACTCAATGAAGCATTGGAAAAGAGAGAGAGAGAAAAAAAGCTTACATCTGTGTGCTCAAGCCTTCAAGCTCACAAGTTTTTTTGCTGTATGGACAAGCATCAAGCGTTCTATTAGTTAGTCCACCTTATAGAGTCAGGGAGAGAAGAGTGTATCCTATTTATATCCTTGTCTCTCTCTCTCTGTGTGTGTGTGTGTGTGTGTGTCTATACTTGCTCATTATCTGAGCAGCACCTCTGTAGCAACTACAACTTGCGTAACTGACAGAGGGTTTGTACCCTGTGTGTTTTCCCCCTTTTAAAGAAGGGAAGGCCTACTTAGGTAGGCGGGTTGTTGCTCGTTTGTGACAGAAGACTTGCTTGATGTAGACACGTCAAAATTGACACTACACTGAGGAAATTTCATTTTACACTATAATACCCCAAGTGGTCCTCCATTTTGCACTTTGTGAGTGAATTTTCTCATATTTTTGGGTCTATCCCCATTTATCCAATTTCTTCCGTCTTCCCCTAACTATTTCTGGCTTGTTGGAGCACCTTTTGGCCCTTTTGGAATCTGTCAGCCATAGTGCACTCGATTATGCTTTAAACAACGCGTCAAGCCTACTGGACGCCTTTATATCAGTAACGTGTCAACTACCCTTGATGCGGTTTCAAGGATCGATTATTTTATATCTGGTAGATCGAGCATTTTAAATGCATCCATCAGGTCCGACATGATTTGTATTCCATATTTAAGCAATTTATTTTTCTAATTTTTGAAAACATTTATTACCTTATCTGAAACTTGTCCAATTCCTCTGATACGATTTGACTAGCTAAATTCCTTTTGGCCACTTTCCATAATTTGGAAATTCCTAAATGCATCAGCCTTCCCCGACGTGATCAACTTGCTATTTCTATCAAAATCCAAAGTATATTGGAAATTAATTAACCCATGGTTGGCCTTACATGTTTAAACTTAATCGCATCCACTAAGACTGATACGATTTAAGGTCATATTCCACTTGGACTTTGAGCCCCTGATCCCTATAAATACCCCCTTGGTTTGTCGTTTCCAGAGATTAGCCAGTGCGTAGTCCCCTTCTAGTGAATTGTGAGGGCCAAATCTAAGGGGAGGTGCTACCAGATCTCCACCACGAGCATTGAAGCGTCGCCCTCCTCTCCACAATAGCCACGCCTCCAGAAGACGTAGTGCGATGGGCTCATCTCCTTCCACTCAAGCCACCCTATGTGCCGATCATCATAAGGAGAAGCCATTCTTCTCTCTATCTCCTTTCTTATTCTTGTGCCTCCCTCATGCTCCCACGTGAGTGCCTCCCTCTTTCTCCCATGAGAGCGTCCCTTTTCTTTGGATCAATCAACATGCATAGACACACTTTTTATTCAATTCTTCATGCATGTACACACACCTATCTCCATGGGGGTTTTAAAAGTCAAAACATTGTTCTTTTCCATGCTCTCATGTTCATCTTATTTTAAGAATTTGATTCTACACAACTTGGCATCAAGACGATATCTTTTGTTGTGTTTGTTTTTGTAGGGGTAATCGAAGAAGCCTTCTACCTCGTTGGCCAATGTCGTAGAAGAAGGAGCGAACCCACACTCCACGCAATCTCCCCGCTTCAAAGGTATTTTTCACGATCACATCTTTGTTATTTATTTACTCATCTGATACCCACGGTCTCTAGCGATCCCATCTCTCCCTCCTAGCGTAATCCTCTCCTTTATCATCACATATATTTCTTATTTATTTTATTTCTCTTCATCTTTTCTTTGTGAGACAAAAGTCCACATCCACACTTGGGAGCAAGTGTTGTATTCCCATTGGAGAAGGGAAGACCAAGTGTGCTTAGTGTTTTAGTGAAAATCCCAAGAGATTGCTTGGGGACTAGGCATATGACTCTTGTGTAAAGAAAATTCGAACTAGGATAAACCACTTGTCTCGTGTGTGATTGCTTCTGCTTGCCAACAATTTTTACTCACCACACTAATCTTAAACTGTGATTTTAGAGTTTCAGTTATTGTATTATTTAGATTCTCAACCCACTGCAAAGAGGTGCAAGGAAGTCCTATTCACCCCTCTTTAGGACATCTTAGTTCCATTTTGATCCAACATAGTTCTGGCCAAATAACCCTTCCATGATCCCTGTCCCATAAAATCAACCTAGTAGTTCCATAACCAGAAGTTCCAAGCTCAACCTTCATAATAGTTGCACCCTCCACCATAGTATAACGAGGTCCCTCCTCCCAATAACCATGCTTCGCAACAACCTACATGGTCACCAGGGCCAAAAAGAGCCTAATACCCTCCTCTGTCAGAAACACTCCTAGACATCTTCAACACCCTCATGGCCAGTTAGAAATTGGACAGGTAAAGAAATTTATCGTTCAGTTACGTGCCTACTTAAAAAAGAATAAACCTCAGTTCCAAGAAATTATATCTTTCACCAAGACATTCACCGAGGAAGTAGAAGCCCTTTTGAAGGAGGCTATTTAGGAACCATCAACACACTCACATTGCCAAGGGAGAGGTTGTAATTGTCACGCCCCAATAGCAGCGAATTATTGAGACATAACAGACAAACGATAACTAGCGAACCATTATTACATATATATATTATATATATATATATATATATATTATATATATATTGGTGTAATACTTGAGAGTTTTGAGATACATGACAAAGTATTAAACAAAAATCACTAGGACATCTGGAACACACTAAACACAATATGACTAATTAAACCTTATTGCAACAAGAAGAGGGTCTCTCAATGCACAACCCTGCCCGTTATGATCAAACTTGATGGTCACCTGAAAGATGTTGAAAAGGTAGAAATGAGCAAATTTAGCGTATTGACCATTCGGATCAAGGCTTAGTGGTTGTGGAGGCCAGTGTGTGGCCATTGGTGTGTGTTTCAGGTGTTTACGCAAGTTGTGGGGCTTCGTGGGCCGATAGTTTGGGCCCAAAGCACCCACTGGTTCACTGTCTGTGAACGCGACAGGGCTGGGCGTCGCGTTCTGAACGTGACGGCCCTGAGTGTCGTGTTCTGGTTACCGCCCCTTGAGGGTCTTCCTCCGCATGTCCGCCGCGTGTTGCATGCTGGGTGGCTTGCTGACGTCGGCAGTGGGAAGGCGACGACCTCCTACGTCGAGTTCTTGTCGCGACGGTAGGGTACGTCATGTTCTTAACACCGAAGTGCTTTTAACCTAGGTCGGCCAGACAGAGCCCAACAAGCTCTGTTTGGCCAAGGGGAGGAGTTTTCGCGTGGATTTCGGGCGATTTGAGGTTTTGGTGCCGTTTTTGGCATGGTCTCACCGTGAGGATGTGGTTCGGAGCGGGGAAAATGTTGGGGTATTTCCGTTCTTCGCATTCTTCGTGAAGGTAGGGAGATTCTACCCCATTTCTCATTGTAGATTGCATGTTTTGCATGTTTAGTTTGTTTTACATGCTGTAGACAGTAGATACCATGCTAGTGCAGCTTTTAGAGCATGAATAATTGGGTTTCTTGATAGATAGCATGGTTTGCATGGGGAATCCGGAGATGGGTTCCCGGATTTAGGTCACTGTCTGTGAAGGCGACAGACCTGCCTGTTGCGTTCTGAACGTGACAGCCCGACCCGTCGCGTTCTCCTTCTGAATGCGACATATCGTGTTGTCGTGTTCTGAAGGCGACAGTGGACCCTGTCGCATTAAGGATTCCGATGGCAATGGTCTTGTGCATGGTTACATAATTATCAGATTATGGCAAAGGTAAGCGGTGCATTGGCACTTGTAGAGTTCGAGGAATGTGGTGTTCACGTGGTTTGTGTCTGTGTGGCGAGTAGTACGACACCTACAATGGTTACCTCTTCAGTTGGGAGTCCCAGGTTTTATGTGAGTCAGGCACGTTATTGCTCGGGGCTTGTCCCGGTACTTGTGTACCGTCGAGGTCTGTGTCGTCTTCCTGGACACCCTCACTCTTGTGTAGAGTTGTACGTCCGGTTGAGGGAAAGATGGCAGTGAGACAACGACTTGTGAGAGTTTGTGTTTGTCAATTTTAGCGCACTCGTGGTTGGGGGTTACAGACACCAGTAGACGTACTGGGCCCCAACTAGTCTTGTTTTCCAGTGCCTCACTTTAGGGAGCTCGAGCTGGAGTCCCTAAAGGTGCCATGCATGGGCCTACGACAGTGTGGTCCGCAGGAGTGGTGTTGGTTGGTCTCCACAGTTTCTTGGCTTGTTCTAGTGGTGCGGTAGCTAGACCTTTCGTTTGTGGCTGCGAGACTGAGAGGTAGTCCTGTGTGGTTTGTCCGGGTCGGTTGCTGGTGTCGCGAACCAGTCTTCGTGGCCCGAGTGTGGCGTTTTCCTACTTTAGCACGTACACCTGGATGAGATTTTCTGTTTATTTATTAAAGGTTAATTCCTATTAATAATATGTGATAGTTAGTGTTTACAGCTTTAATATTCTGCATATATAGTTTTATAAATTGATAGTGTAGCTTCCTGCTTCAGTACTTGTGAGTTTGGTTTTGTTCAGCTTTTGGGGGAGTTTCCCTACTGAGCCAGTGACTTGTGAGGCTCACCCCTACACCTTTCAGGTGAGGGAGAGCAGGAGGCTTCTCGCCCTTCTTCTAGTTCGGAGCCGCACCGTAGCGGGGTTGGGTCTGCACCACCAGTAGTGTAATCTTCTTTTTTTGTACACCTCGGGGTATGCCCCAGGTTGTTGTTGTACTTGTGTCTAGTTACAATTGAGAAATGGCTATGTATATTTCATGTAAATATTTGTGAGATGGTAATCTTATATATATTTGAGCTGTTTCCTTTATATTTCTACGAACTTGTGAATGGTATCCCTTGCGAGGCTTCGGCTCGTTCGCGGGAGGCGGAGTTGGGTCAAACTCGTTATTAGGTTAACGGGTCTGAACGACGAGGACCGCTACAACAAAACTTGACCAGTAGACTCTTTTAAGTCAATATCAATCACTAGTCAGTATATAAGATAAATATGAGATTTAGAATAACATATCTAGAAAATAAGGAATTAGAGCAATGCGAAAGTTCATGTATCATACAAAAAAAGGACTAAACACAACTATTTGTAGATCTCTAAGTGTTTAAGTGAAAAATACATGAACAAGAAAATTAAATAAAGAACAGAATCACTTCTTTTATCGGACTAAAATCCAAATTATCACTAAACATTTCCGTAATAGTCATACGCTAGAAGAACATTAGAGAGCCATATTATTAACCACTTTTCACAAATTTTGAAATTGTCAGCCAAATACTATAACGCTTCATTTATGGTCTATGTCAAGCACCAGGTCATCACTCTCCATATGGTACCACTGGGTACTAAGCCTCAGTTTGGTAATGGGTTGGGTTAAAATTAACTTTAATCCAGAGCTAAAATTAACTCACTTTTAACTCATTTTTACTTTGTTTGCATCTGAGTTAACTCATTTGACTATAGTGAGTTAACTTACTTTTCTCAAATGTACTTTGGTAAGAAAAAGTGAGTTAACCTATGTTGGGAAAAGAAAAAGTAGCAATTAATGCTGTGTACCGTGAGAGCAAAAAGAGAGTTAACTCAATAAGTTAACTCCAATCCACCTCCAGAGGTGGGTTGGAAAATTGTGAGTTAACTCACATTTGACTCACCTTTAATCTAACCCACTTGAGTTAACTTTATAACCTTTCCAAACTACTTTTGAGTTATTTTTGAGTTAACTCTATGTTAACTTTAGTCTAACTCATTATCAAACTGAGGCTAAGAGTATTCAGGATCTTCCCGAGACTAGACCATTAACCCCCTATCCCACATAAATTTCATTTTTGGGTTTACAATCTCAATGTAGCAAGCTGACAACTCAGAATCTACAGTAAAAGTCATCATTTTTGTCACTTCAAATTTTTTTTAAGCTATTGAATCAATTGACCTGACAGTAAAAAAATCAATAAAAGGGACAGAAGATCCTTATGGTGGAAATTTCGACAAAGATAGAAATTTAATCACAATTTCGACAGAATTTCAACTAATATAGGTATAAACCGAAGAATCCCCAGTAATATGAAAATTAGTACGATCGTATGATAATACTTCGACATAAAGTGGGATTCAGATAATCAAACCAGCAACATTCCGGTATAAAGAGGGATCGCTGGAAAAATCAAATCGACAGTATTTTGACGTAGAGAGAGAGAGAGAGAGAGGAGAGAGAGAGAGAGAGAGAGAGAAGAGAGGAGAGGAGAGAGAGAGAGAGAGAGGAGAGAGAGAGAGGAGAGAGATCTTGAGAAGTCAAACTGAAAACGTTCCAACGTAAAGAGGGATCTTGAGAAATCAAACTGACAGCATTCCGACGTAGAGGGGAATCTCGAGAAATCAAATTGGTAGAGTTCTGACATAAAGAAGGGTTTCGAGAGAACAAACTGGCAGAGTCCCGACATAGAGAAGGGATTCGAGAGAACATACCAGCAAAGTCCCGACATAGAGAAGGGTTTCAAGAGAATAAACAAGCAGAGTTCCAGCATAACGGAGGATCCGGATGAAATAAGTTGGCGGAACTTTGGCATAGAGAGGGATTCCAAGAAAACGAATCAGCAACATTTCGATGTAAAGAGAGATTCCAAGAAATCAAACCGACAACGCTCCGACGTAATGAGGGAATAGAAGAACACAATCAACATCACTTTTACTCACTAGGGATGTAGAACTAACTTAAAAGAACCTACCTATCGGCATAACTTCGAGAACATGCACTCCTTCTATTCTCTCTCTCTTCTAGCTTGGTCTTGCACTTGGAGGAGATGGAATGGAATGGAGGAGAGGGGGGTTTATATAGGGGAGGAAGGGGGGCGCCCCCCTCTTAGAGGTCTCCTAGGATGGGGGCATGTGTCCCCCCCTGGGTGGAAGAATCCTGGCCATGTATGCGAGGGTTTCACCAAGGGGAGACAAGTGTCCCCTTCCAGGGCATTCTAGGAGATTCCAGAGGAATCTCCAACATGCTAGGGGAATCTCCAAAATGCCAAGAGTTTTTCATTTAACTTCTTATATTTTTATCATTTACATTTTAACCCCCAAGTTTCAAAATTTGGAGATATACCCATCTCTCTCTCATAGTTCGGCCATCTGGGCTCTAAATGACCTCCGATCGAAAATCTGACTGAGTCTACGAGGGTCTATAGATCTTTTGTAGGGATCCCAAAAAATTGATAATCATAATATAACCCTATATTTTTATAATTGTAGATATGCCCTTCTTATCTGTGTTTATATTTTCTTCTTATTTAATTCTGGGCTTAATGTGAACAGGGATATATCCATATCCTTATCCTCTTTCTTTACCAATATACTTACTTTTAGTAGTATCCCTTACTCTTATCGTTTAACTTTAGTAAGATCCTTTAACAATATCATTATTATTTACCATTAGCAATATCTTTTACCAATAACAGTATTCTTTAGCATATTTTCAAGTCAGGGCTTAGATAGATACGGATTTGCTTAATCTCTCATCTGCCCACAAATTGCATCACATTTTCTCGACCATTTCTTGTCGTTATACCTCGGGGTATTACAGTAATGGCCCGCAAATGTTGATACCTCATGCTATTGTGCTTTCATAGGCAACCTTGGCATGCTATTGAGGCATGCTTCCATTTCAAAGACTACATCAATGATTCTGATGATCAAGGAAGGATTCATTGGAATGAAATGAGGAGATACATAGTAGACATGAAAGCCAGATGGCCTCCTAGACAATTGCATCAATAACAACCACAACAACAATACAGACAACAACAACAACAAGTCCAAGCAGCAGCTCAGCAAGCTCAATCTCCCCAATAGCTGCTTAAATGGGGATTAACCAGAATCTGCCTGATCACTTCACACCAAGAGGTTAATAGAGGACAAGGTATCATGTGGAAAGCCCCTCTATCTTCTCCACTAACCACACCAATCACCCCCCTCGCCATCTCTGAACCACAATGCTCGTACCCCAATCTACTAAGCCACTGCATCCCTCCCATCCACACATATGCCAACCCACTATTAAACCACCAATGTATAACCACACCACCTCACCGTCACCACAAGCTCCTTTCCTTCGCTCTATACCTTCCATGATTTATGGTTATGTGAATAACCATAATAATTGTTTTGATTTGTTTTGATGATGACATAATCATTGTTCATCTTGTTGATATTATAACATCATTGTTTTGTGATGAATTTAAGTGCTTTCATGGTGCATATCCTTTGATTAATGATTGCAAACTATATACAGATTGGCCATGTCGATAATTTGCATAAATGGCCAATCGATTGCTCATGACTTGGTTACAGTCAGTTGAAGTATGACCAATCGATTGCCTTATGTTAAACATCAAATTTCAGCATATCAATTGTTGATCAACTTAAACATCGATTGCCTCATGTTTAACATCGATTGTTAGCATATCGATTGTTGATCAACTTAAACATCGATTGTTAGCATATCGAATGTTGATCAACTTAAACATCGATTGCCTCATGTTTAAACATCGATTGTCATCATATCGATTGTTGATCAAATTAAACATCAATTGTCATCATATCAATTGTTGATCAAATTAAACATCGATTGCCTCATGTTAAACATCGATTCAAACATCGATTATGATGTCCATATCTATTGTCCTTAAGTCTCATATTGATTGCTATAAGCCTCACATCGATTGCTGTTATAAATTGAAGCATATAATTGTATTTTATTCTAAATACTTAAAAATGCCATCTGTGCAGGATATCATGTGACCGGCATGTACTTGGTACTCACTCGTCCCCAAGTACTAGGTCAAATGATTAGGGCTATAAACATGCCCTTATCCCTTCTGGAAAGGCGTGTGTGAAGAAGCGGGAAAAAGGTGCATTCAGAAAGAGGAGAAGAGCAGCTGCCGCCAGGAGAAGAAGACAAGCAAAGAAAAAGAGCTGAGCATTTGGCGGGAAAAACTCATCAGAGTTGAGAGAGCTACCAGATCAGAGGAATCCCCTATTCTTCTTTCTGATCTAGACCTCTAGCTTCAGAGGAAAAGTGTCAAGTTCCTCAAGCTTCATCGAAGTCTAGGTGTTCTCTAATTTGAGAGCACAGGCAAATGTTCTTCATCTGTGTGTGTTTCTATATGTTGATTGATCTGCACATGTTCTATGCAAACTAATCTCTATCAGAGAGTGTGTTTGATGGTGTGTGTGTTTTGAGTTGTTTGCTCAAGTGTGTGAACTGAGCCGTCATGCTCTGAGTGTGTGTGTTGTATCTCCTTTAAGAGATAGTATGTGGTTTAATCCGCACAGTGGTGAGGGGTGGATGTAGGAATCATTCATTGTGATCTCCAAACCACCTTAAAAATCTCATGTGCAATGGTTTGTCTCTTAATAGTACTAGATGATTGCATAGGAATCTTCCTCACACATTCAACACATACACACTCTTCACTCTAATGTCTCAGATCTGCTAGAATTTGGGTGTTCAATCAAGTTGCTCAGTGCTATGCTTTAATTTAGCTAAGTTTTCACTGCGATTTGCACTGATCTATTCAACCCCTCATTGTAGATCTGTTTCCCCTACTCATTCGATCCTACAATTGGTATCTGAGCAGGTCAATATCTGATTCTGATCTGATTTGATTGTATCTGTTTGATCCATCTGGTTTGATCTGTGTGCTTATTTTTCAACTACTACATTATTTGATTCATGGATTCTTGATGTTTTGTAGCTGAGGGCCACTCTATAAATAGACCACTCGACTTCAATGGGTCTGATTATGCTTACTGGAAGAATCGAATGCAAGTTTTTCTTAGAGCCTAGAATTATGGAATCTAGAAGATCGTTGAAAGAGGCCCTTATGAAATCACTGGTGATGAGGATACGTGGACCAGAGAGAAAATAAGAAGGGCTACATTAAACTTTAGTGCTATGTGATGATCAGTCCATCCCCATATAATTTTTATTTAATTATATACAATTTTGGTGATTAACAAAACTCTAACAATTATTTTCTAACAAGTTTCTATGAAGTTCATCCACAGGAAATAAATCAAGCAAAATATGTAAGTATTTTCTTACACACGGATGTTTAAAGTTCAGAGCATGAATTTCCACTAAGTCCACATCGATTTCTTTAGAGATACAATGATTCAGTCATCAATTTCACATGAAACAACAATTTTAGTTCACATCGGCTTCTTAAGAGGTATAACGATTCATAAGTGAAAGAACGATTCGATAAGTTACACAACGATTTGATCACCGCAACAATTTCGATTTCACAGTGATTTCGTAAGTGAAACAACGATTCGGTCTCACAATGATTCGTTAAGTGAAACAACGATTTGTTTATGTTTGAACAATGATTTGCTCAAACAACGATTTGTTTATATTTGAACAACGATTTGTTCAAACAACGATTTGTTTATGTTTGAACAATGATTTGTTCAAACAATGATTTGTTTATGTTTAAACAACGATTTGTTCAAACAACGATTTGTTAATGTTTGAACAATGATTTTCTCAAACAACAATTTGTTTATGTTTGAACAATGATTTGTTCAAAAAATGATTTGTTTATGCTCGAACAACGATTTTCTCAAACAACGATTTGTTTATGTTTGAACAACGATTTGTTTATGTTTGAACAACGATTTTCTCAAACAATGATTTATTTATGTTTGAACAATGATTTGCTCTCTTTTGTACAACGATTTGCTTTCTCATGTACAACGACTTGTTCATGGAACGATTTCTATAACATCGACTTCATGAATGCATCTATTATTCTCATGATATTCAAATATATTTTCAAATATTGTGAAAGTCAAAGTCTTCCCGCGCGCATCTCTAGTATCCTTGCATTTATTATGTCTGTACACATCATCTGCACATTGCCTTCTACTCCTGTGCTTCTAAGGCAAATACTTTTTAGGGTAGCAGAATGATATTTCTATTTCGATGTACATTCTCTCTAACGTTGACTGACAAGTATAGAGACAGTCTAACTGTCTATGTTTTAGCATTTATTGTGTGTAGGTTTGTGCCAGTACCATGCTATACAACGTTGGACAAATAGAAGCAAATGATATCAAGATGAATCTTCTACTTACGTGCATGTCTCGTAAAGCATTTATGACTGCAAGCATACCTGTTCCAGATGGTGAACCATTTAGTCTAACGTGCTTCAAACAAGGAGACAACGGCCACTTCAACGGCTATTTTGTTATATATATATATATTATATATATATATATATTATATATATATATATAATATATATATATATATATATATATATATATGCAAGACTGAAGACTCATATAGATAGTTTGACATTTTGAATCCTTGTGCGATAGAGCCTTCAAGAAAAACCTTCAACAACGAAGAAGAGCCTCTTGCTTCATTCACATTCCTTAGCTCGTAGCTGTCATCCTTCATTGTCTAGATTTTTGAGAGCTTGTAGTTCTGAGAGATTTGTTTTATTGTTGATCTTTCTCTCTCAGACTTTACCTCAGATCAAGCATTTCATTGTGAGCTTGGTCTAGGGGCCTTTCGCTTTCTTTCACATTTGTTGTGAAGTTCCTCTTTGGGTTGTAAAGAGAAGACATGTTGAAAACAGGTGGTGTGTATTACCTTCGGTAAGGAAGGAAGACCTGTGTATCAAGGTGGTTGTATACCTCTTCAGGGTTAGAAAAGAAGGCCAGCTACGACTGGATGTGTAAGGGTCCTTGAGGGGGACTGTACCATTGGCTAGTGAAATCCCAAGTTATTGCTTGGGGACTGGACGTAGGACTCCTTGGGATAGGAGGTCCGAACCAGGATAAAAACTCCTGTGTTGTGTGATTGGTTCTTTGTGTATTTGTCTTCATTATCTCTAACACTAACCATCGATCTTAGTGTCTTTCTGTTAAGTGTTTTTATTGATAGGTTTTTATCTAAATGAATTTTTAAAATCCCATTCACCCCCCTCTGGGCTTGCTAGCTGCGCAACAAGTGGTATCAGAGCCAAGTCTCTTCGACAAAGGAGATCTCATGATCTGAAGAGCAAAGACAAATGGCAGCTCAAGGATATGCTGAGGGTCAGTCCGTCAACAGACCTTCTCTATTCGGTGGAGAAGACTACAATTATTAGAAAACCAGGATGGAGTTCTTCCTGCAAGGTCTCGATTTTCAACTCTGGTCCATCATAGAAGAAGGAGATCTAGTGGTTCTAAACAATAGAGAAAATTGGAATGATGATGATAAGAAGAAGATTGTCTTAACTGCAAAGCTAAGAGTATATTATGCTGTGCTCTTAGTAAGAAAGAGTTTAATAGAATTTCAGCATGCAAATCAGTGATGGAGATAAGGGTGAAACTAAGAATCACTTATGAAGGAACAGACAAAGTCAAGGAACAAGGATAGATATCTTGGTAGCTCAAGAGAAGCGATTTCAAATGCAGCCAGAAGAATCGATTACACAAATGAGTTATATAGTAAATATAAATATGTATGTAAAATATTAAAAACTACTAAGAAAAGTCATGCATGTTTAGAAATTACTAACTCAGATTTAAAATATGAAAATGAGCAGTTAGAAAGACAAATTTCCAAATTAAAAGGGAGAAATGAATTATTATGTGAAGATTTGAAAAATAAAAATGAACGAATAACAAATCTAGAAAGTCAGGAAACCGTAAATAAACTTAAAAAGGAAATTGACACCCTAACCAAGGAAAATGAATATTTAACTAATACAATTGAAAAGTTTACAAATGGTAAGTCAACTCTAATACTAAAAGGAGCTAAAAGATCGAGTAGGAAGAAGCATGGTTTAGGATATACTCCACCAGATAATGAAGAAACAATAGTTCACCCTAAAATCTATCCAACACCAAAATTTGTAGCTGAACAAAACACTGAATACAAATCTAACTTTAAGTACATTCCAACTGAAAAAGTTAGTAGAATTTCTTACTGTAGTCATTGTAACAAATTAGGACATACTAAAGTAACTTGTACAACTAAACACCTAAAATGGATCCCTAAAAGAAAAGATGATGAAACTAACCATCAAGGACCCAAAAGAACTTGGGTACCTAAATCTTAGTGTCTTAATTGCAGGGAAGCCTTAGAGCATCGAAATGGTACCTGGATAACGGGTGCTCAAGGCACATGACAGGCAACAGGAAATTGTTCTCACACATTGAAGATGAAGAAGGTACAGTGACGTATGGTGATAATGGAAAAGGTACATTGATCGGCTGTGGTTCGATAGAAACTCAAGGCAGAACTCTTATAGAAGATGTGTTATGCGTTAAAGGTCTCAAGCACAACTTGACAAGTATCAGCCAACTGTGTGAAAAGGGTCATCAAATCAAATTTCAAGAATCTAAATGCAGCATTATGAAAGATGGTGTAATAGTGTTCGAAGCATGCAGAGAAAAGAATCTATATGTATTGGACGTAGAAGAATTAAAGAATCAAGATGTGTGCCTTGTAGCAAACAAAGAGCAATCAGCTGAATTATGGCACAGGAGATTGGGTCACTGCAGTTTAGATGGAATCAAAAAATTGGTCAAGAGAAATCTAGTGGAAGGTCTGCCCAAAGTAAGTTCAAGGATAGAGGGTGTGTGTGAACCTTGTACAAAAGGGAAGCACACAAAATCATCCTTCAAGTCAAAAACAGTTGTAACCACTTCCAAACCTTTAGAACTGTTACATATGGATTTATTTGGGCCAATGAGAACAACCAGCCTTGGTGGAAAGAATTTTGGATTCGTGATAGTTGATGATTATTCAAGATTTACATGGGTATCATTCTTGGAGCATAAAGATGACATGTTTGACAGCTTTGTTAAGTTCAGTAAGAAAGTTCAGAAGGACAAGAAGTTCAGTATAATAAGTATTCGATTAGATCATGGAGGAGAATTTCAAAATGAAAAACTTGCAGAATTCTGTGATGATCAAGGAATATAGCATAATTTCTCAGCACTAAGGACACCACAGTAAAATGGAGTAGCTGAGAGGAAAAATAGAACACTATTGGACATGGCCAGAACAATGTTATCAGAATACAATCTTCCAAGATACTTCTGGGCTGAAGCAATCAACACTGCCTATTACATAATAAATAGAGTGATGATTTGGCCAATACTAAAAAAGACAGCATATGAGCTCTACAAGCAAAAGAAGTCAAAGATCAGTCATTTCAGAACATTCGGTTGTCCATGTTTCATCCATAACAATGGTAAGAGAGATATTAGTAAGATCGATTTTAAATTTGATGAAGGAATATTCATGGGGTATGCTTCTAAACCTAAAAGTTATAGAGTATTTAATAAACAAAGTTTATTAATTGAGCAAACTGTTCATGTTATTTTTGATGAATCTAACCCTTCCTTGGGAAAGAAAGTAGATAGTGATGATGATGATGTAGAAAAATTATCCAAGAAACTGAAGGATACATCTATCAAGGACAATGAAGATCCACCCTTGAAAGAAATGCAACAGAAAGAAATATCCCATAATGATCTTCCAAAGGAATGGAGATACAAGAAGGATCATCCAAGAGACAACATCATTGGAGACCCATCTGTTGGGGTAAGAACAAGAGGTAATGCTATTCCATGTGATTACTTAGCATTTGTTTCTCAAATTAAGCTGAAGACAGTCAATGACGTCTGATGAATCTTGGATTTTAGCCATGCAAGATGAACTTAATCAGTTCAAGAGAAACCAAGTTTGGTCCCTTGTTTCGAGACCATCAGATCATCCTGTTATTGGCACCAAATGGGTGTTCAGAAACAAATTGGATGAAGTTGGTGTTATTACTAGAAACAAGGCTAGACTGGTTGCTCAAGGCTATTCCCAAGAGGAAGGCATAGATTTTGATGAAACCTATGCACCAGTGGCTAGACTAGAGGCAATTCAAATTTTACTTGCTTATGCATCTACATTAGATTTAAAGCCTTTTCAAATGGATGTAAAATCTACATTTTTAAATGGATATATAAAGGAGGAAGTCTATGTAGAACAACCTCCTGATTTTGATGATGAAGAATTTCCAAATTATGTTTTCAAATTGCATAAAGCATTATATGGTTTAAGCAAGCATCTAGAGCATGGTATGAAGGCTTAGTGCATTTCTATTAAACCATGGTTTTATCAGAGGACAGGTAGATAGCACCTTATTTATTAAGTCAAGAGTCAAAAATATATTGCTTGTGCAAATCTATGTGGATGATATAATATTCGGATCTACTGATGAATCTCTGTGCAAGTACTTTGAAAAGCTTATGTAGGGAGAATTCGAAATGAGCATGATGGGGGAACTCAATTATTTCCTTGGACTTCAAATCAAGCAAGGCAAAGATGGCACACACATCTACCAAGCAAAATACACCAAGGAATTATTAAAGAAGTTTGGATTTGAAAATGCAAAGCCACTGTCCACACCAATGAGCACATCTACAAGGTTAGACAGTGATAAAGATGGTAAGAAAGTAGATCAAAAACTTTACAGAGGTATGCAAGGATCATTACTTTACTTAACTTCTAGTCATCCTGATATTTTATTTAGTGTATGCATGTGTGCTAGATATCAAGCTGATCCTAAGGAATCTCACTTAATATCTGTCAAAAGATATTTAGATATTAGCTAGAACTCATGATCTAGGGTTGTGGTATCCAAAATCATGCGAAATTAGTTTAGTAGGATATTCTGATGCTGACTATGCTGGATGCAAGGTAGATAGAAAAAACACCAGTAGAAGTTGTCAATTTCTTGCAGGATGCTTGATTTCATGGTCCTCAAAGAAACAAAATTCAGTAGCACTGAGTACGTGGCTGCTGGAAGCTGTTGCACTCAACTACTATGAATGAAACAGTAACTTGAGGATTATGGATTGCACATCAAGACCATTCCTTTGTTGTGCGACAACACAAGTGCGATAAATCTCACCAAGAATCCAGTTCAGCACTCCAGAACCAAGCATATAGAGGTTAGATATCATTTTATTAGAGATCATGTAGCTAATGGAAATATAAATATTTCTTTTAATGATACTCTAAATCAGTTAGCAGACATCTTCACAAAGGCCTTACCTGAAGAGAGATTTACATCTCTTAGAAAGGAATTAGGCATGTGCAATTTGTGATAGATTTTTTTGCACATAACTGAAATAATAATATCCTCATAATAATGCTTATTCTCTCCCCTAAAATTAAGTAAATTCCTTAATTGCTTGCGTCATAACTAGCTTTGACGGTTCGTTATTTTATAAGACTTTATTCTTTGCGAAATCGTCTCCTTTTGTCGTTTTCCGCATTTTTTGATATGTCCTTTCAAAAACAACTTTAAGTTTTGCTTTTAAATCCCGTAATTTGTGTCATACTAATTCCACCTTCTCTCTCATCTCTTTCGACTTGCCTGAAACGATAAGCCCTATCGATTCTAGCTCTCTTCCCTTAAGAGATTTCAAAGAATCCCTCTCTTCCCGCAAAAATTTCTTGAGGGCTTCTGCTTCATTCCTCCTCACAATCCTCCAGAACCTTTCCCTATTCAAATCCATGGCGGTTTCTGAGGTCTCTGACACTGTTGGTGGCTACGGCGTTGCCTTCCTCACCGCAGAGTAGCAAGAGCATTTTTCAGCAGTGAAGACCAAAGTCTGTGGTAACAAGGCAGTGGATATAGTTGATTTGGAGAAGAATGGGATGCACAGCGTGGTAGCAGCAATGCAGAGAATGAAGTGGTCAAGATTGGCAACTATTTCAGAAGCAAGCTACCCGGACCTGGTAAAAGCCTTTTTCATTTGTCTGAAGGTAGAAGAGGACGGATCCCTTTCCTCCTCAGTGAAGGGAACTGCTATTCATATTACTTATGCTTTATTGGAATCCCTGTTTGGTGTATCTACCGCCGGTCGCAGTGGAGTAGACAGTGTTGATATCCACGTCAAGGGTTTGAGGATTATTGGTACTGAGTATAAGTTGAAGGATGGCAAAATTGACATCAACTAGTTAAATGCCTTCAACCAGATTCTTCACTTCATTGTTTGCCAAATTCTAGTGCCCAGGAGTGCAACCTTCTCCACTTGCGTGAAAGCAGACTCAGATATGATGTTCTGGGCGATTCAGAACCAAGATATCAACATGGCTGAGGTGATTATCGAGAGGATGAAGTTTGCATCTGCAATATTATGGGACAAGAGAATAAGTTAAATGTGTCTCTACCGTATGCTCACTTGTTGACAAACATTTTACAGTATTTTAACATCAATTTGAGTGGTGAAGTGTTTGAGAAGATGGGCCAAGCTATTAGGTCCAGAAATCTGAAGAAAAGTGGCTTCTTATTAGTAGCTGGTGTTTGGACCAAGACCTCAGTCGCTGAAGGTGAGGCTATCATTGGAGAGAGTTCAGAAGTTCCTCCTGTTCAAGCAGAAGAGGCAAAAGCAGAGGTACAGATGAGGGTTGAAGCCTCAACAGATGAAAATCCCGCTGTTCCAACAGTCTAAGAAGGGCAAGAAGAAGAAGCCGAAATCAGAATTGAAGTTCCAGTGGTTAGTCCAAGAAGAATTGAAGAAATTCCTCCAGAACTCATTGAGCCGTTGGGCAATCCTCAGAGGTTGTGTCCCCTTCGACAGTTGTTGCAGCAGTAATTGAAGATATTTTGGATACTGTCGCTAATATTCAGGGGGAGCAAGAAGAAAGTGTGGTTGAAGTTGTGGCACCAAGCCACAGTTCAGAAGTTCCTATGGAAGATGCTCCTATTCAGGGGGAGCATGCAGCTGAGATGGTAGCAGATATTCACGGGGAGCCTGCGGCTAGCCCTCATGTTGATCAGTTCCAAGAAGGTGTTTCTGCAAGCCCTTCTGAATCAGATGAAGTTGCTACTGAAGAATCTATTAGAGAGCTAGCTGTTGGCACCAGTGATAAAGGCAAAGGTGTAGCCATTGCAATTCCACTTCTTTCTAATAAGGCACACCGAAGATCAAAGAAGAAGAAGCTCAGAGTAAACCTCAAACCAGTAATTGAGAGATTAGATGCTCATGGTCAAATTCTTTACTCTATGCAATCATATATTTCATCTATTTTTATGAGCCAGAGCACTGGAGCTAAGGAGATGGGAATGGTCAAGAATGTTCTAAGATGGATGAAAAATGAGCTGGGAAGTATAAAATAATATGTTTCAATCCTTTTAGACTTGGTGAGGGCGCAATCATCTACTCCTGCCTCTCTTGCAGTACCAGAAAGTAGCTCAGGGCCATCCAGGCCAAGGAATGAGGAAGCAGCAGTCCGGCCATCAGGGCCAAGTATTGCAGAAGAAGAAGTCCGGCCATCAGGGCCATTTGGTGCTGAGGATGCAGGGCCATCAGGGCCAAAGGTTGTTGAGGATCAGCCCACTCAGGCAGCATCAGGGCCATCAGCTGAGCAGCCAGGGCCTCCAGGGCCAGTTGTGGATGAGCAGTCAGGGCCATCTGGGCCAGTTGAATCTCAGGATGAGCAAGGCAGAGTTGAAGCACCTGTAGAAGAGGCTGTGCCCTCAGATCCCCCTTCTTCTCCTCTTCAAACTCTAGCCCCTCCTTCTCCACCTTCATCTACCACTGCTCCTCCAGCTCCTGCCACCTTCAAACAACCCCTACCTAAGCACATTTCCTCACCTACACCATTTCCTACCACAACCTCCTCTTCTCCTGCTTCCTCCACATTCATTCCTCCTCCTCCTTCTGAGGCACCTCCAGCATCATCCTCCTCAGCTGGAGCCTCCTCTTCTGGTCCTTCATCTTTTGGACCATCCATCCCACCTCCCTCTACTGCTTACTCTTCCCTTCATCCTCCTACTCCTCCCTCTTTTGTTACAATCATTCCAGAGGGTGCCCAACTTGAAGGTCCCTTTATCCAGGACATCAAAGATGAGTTTGAAGTAGCCATACTTCGCTCAGTCCTGTTCTGTTAGTTGGCACTCACATTCATAGGACATGCTCTTCCAGCCATGTTCCTAAAAAGAGAAAAATATCTTCCAACTTTGCCACCTCCTCTAAGCCTCGTTTTCCACATCTTTGGTTTTCTCTCACTGCTGAAAATCGAAGAAGGTCTATCTATTGTAAATTCCTCCAGAATACACATTTGCCACCATTTTTGGCCTTCCTCACCTTAATCTAACCGACCACCTAAATATTGTTCTCCCTCTCTCTTCTCTTTCCAAAGCCGAACAGTCAAAAATCTTCTCTATGACTGAGGCTAAATCTGAAGAACAATGGGCTCGGGGCCATCAGTCTTTATACAGGCAATTCATATCTGCCAGCTCTACTCGATTCCCACCTAGGGATCACCCACTCTCTCTCTCTGAGTGGTTTGTGATTCATCACAAGAATACCTGGGGTCCTTTCATCCAAAAGGAGATCAAGATCATCAGGTACTTCCAGATGTTTAATGATTAAAACTATCTCCATAATCTGCCCGAAGTTCAACTTGGCCAATTCCGGCAAGCTATTTCTCTTCTTGGTTCGGATACTGCTCATACCACCTCCATCCAAGTGGATTTTGCCACTTTGGAGATACCAGATGTTGTGTTTCTGCCTCCACTTCATTCCTTAGTCATGGAATCTGCAGTAGGCCCTATTATTTTTGAAAGATTTGCTAGGGTCATGGGGCGCATTTCAGTGCAGAAAGGAAATTCCCTTGCTTTCCACAGATTCGTCTACCGAGAATATCACCAAGGCCACATCAAGTCTGATGTTCTTGCCCCTCTTTTGTCAGAATGTGAGCGGCTATCTCCATCAGAATGGGAAAGATTTTACCCTCTCACTGCTCAGCAGCTTCTTGATCTCAATGCTTCTCAGACCAGATCAAATCAACCTCCTTTGTCTGCTGCACAATTTCTAGATCTTAACTCCATTCATCTTGTTCGAGATCCATTTGACACATGGGTTGAGAGGTACAAGGTGTATATGGCTATGAAAAAGGAACTGAAGGCCAATCAGATTTTCTATCCAATTTCTGTAGATCAGTTTCTTCAGCATGCTAGCTTTGGTACCTCCAGCTTCTACAAAATGTCTCTTGGCCAGAATGAGTATGGAACCTTTGTGGAAGCTCAGCGGCAACTGCACATCCAAAGGATGGCTCCTGTTATGGGACCCTCCTACTATATGGTTATGGAGCCTTCCAAAGTTATTTTGAAGAGCAAGAACGCAAGGCATGGCCGATCATTACTCGCTATGCCTCCCTTCTGTCCCCTGCTTTCTAGATTCCTGTACCTCCTCAGTGATATAATACAATGTTTCTTCTGGCTCCCATTTATCTTTCTTAACTTGTGTATTTTGATTTCTTTTTGCTTAATGACAAAAAGGGGGAGAAAATAAAACATTTTGAAATACATACTTAAATTTATTTCTTAATTAAATTTATTTCAACAAATTACATGTTATGTTTTGTCATCACCAAAAAGGGGGAGATTGATGATCAGTCTGATGACCAGTCTGTCCCCATGTAATTTTAATTAATTACATATATATTTTGATGATTAACAAAACCAAACAAAAGTTTATCAATTATATCTAATGAATATTTCATAAGTCTTAAGCACAGGAAAAGTACCAAGGTCAAACAAGCCAATAAAGGTATGCATTACTTCTCTGAAGCCTTAATCTTTTCAACATGATATTTCTCTAAGTCCATATCGACTTCTATTGAAGGCCATAACGATTTCTTTATAAGCATATCGATTTCAATAGAATTATCATAACGATTTCCCTTCTGGCTGAAAAGTCATGTTTCAAACAAATCGATGCCGCAACGACTCTATAAGTTACCGTAACGATTTCTGTAGAGCCCGTAACGACTTGCTCGTCACAACGACTCTATAAGTTATCGTAACGATTTCTTTAGAGCCCGTAACGACTTGCTCGTCACAACGACTCTATAAGTTACCGTAACGATTTCTTTAGAGCCCGTAACGACTTGCTCGTCACAACGACTCTATAAGTTACCGTAACGATTTCTTTAGAGCTCGTAACGACTTGTCTTTCGTAACGACTCTATAAGTGTCGCAACGATTTCTTTAGAAACTCGTAACGACTTGCTTGTTGTAACGATTTTATAAGTTACCGTAATGATTTCTTTAGAGCTCGTAACGACTTGCCTGTCGCAACGACTCTATAAGTTGTCGCAACAATTTTTTTAGAACTCGTAACGACTTGCTTGTTGTAACGATTTTATAAGTTACCGTAACGATTTCTTTAGAGCTCGTAACGACTTGCCTGTCGCAACGACTCTATAAGTTGTCGCAACGATTTCTTTAGAAACTCGTAACGACTTGCTTGCTGTAACGATTTCATAAGTTACCGTAACGACTTCTTTAGAACTCGCAATGACTTGCTTATTGTAACAACTTCATGTTACCATAACGATTTCTTTAGAGTTCATAACGACTTGATAAGTGTTCACAACGATTTGATTTGTATAACAATTTGTTAAGTGTTTCATATCGATTTCTTCAGAAACACAACGATTTGCATCTCACAACGATTTGTTAAGTAACTCACAAAGATTTCTTTAGAGCTCATAAGGATTTGTTAAGTGTTTCACAACGACTTCTTCTGTATCACAACGACTTGGTCAACCTGACTTATTCATAACGATTTCATAAGTCATATAGTCATCGATTCATATTAACGTGATATGATCTTTGTTGACTAGTCAAAGACCACGTATGCATCTCTCTGACGCACCTGCATTTAATGAGACCTGAACGTATCTCTGCATGCACGCAGACCATATCATCCGTTATCGTGCCTACTCTGACAACGTCCTTTAGACTTAAGCTATTTGGCATTACTATTTCCATGTCTATTGATACTAACGTTGACTGACATCAGAGACAGCTTAGCTGTCTGCTATTTGAGTTTGACATTTGTGCAGACCTCTGATCCAGCTTCACGGTACAACGTTAAACAAATAGAAGCCAACGGATATTTTTGAAGATCTATCTCTTTGCGTGCTCAAGTGATCAAAAGACTGTTGACTGGAAGCTTCCAAGACTCCAGATGTCATTAAGTCTAACGACTACTCAAAAGAGAGACAACGGACACTTCAACGTCTACATTTCAAATTGAAGATATAAATTCAAGTCAGAAGAACAGAAGAACATAGATCGTGCATTCAAGCATTCAAATTCTTCTGAAGAAAGTCCAGAGCCAAGAACCTTCATTCCACTTAGTTTTTGCTCTTTTGCTCTCCACTAGTTTGTGAAAATCTTGAGAGAGCCAGTATAGTTCTGAGAGTGTGCCTTGTTTAAAATCTCAATGCTCTCAGTTCTAGTTGCTTCAGATCCTTGCTTATCAAAAGCTTGATCTAGGGGCTTGAATTTCATTCACTCTCTTTGTGTTGTTCCCTTCGGTTGTGAAGGAAGACCTGGTGGTATCCAGGGTGTTGTTCCCTTCGGTTGTGAAGGAAGACCTGGTGTGGTATCCAGGGTGTTGTTCCCTTCGAGTGTGAAGGAAGACCTGGTGGTATCCAGGGTGTTGTTCCCTTCGGTTGTGAAAGAAGACCTGGTGTGGTATCCAGGGTGTTGTTCCCTTCGGGTGTGAAGGAAGACCAGCTGGGCTGGGTGTTGTAGCGTCCTTAGGGGGACTGTACCCTAGTTAGTGAAATCCTGATTTATTGCTCAATGACTGGACGTAGGACTCCTAAGGAAAGGAGGTCCGAACCAGGATAAACCTTGTGTTGTGTGATTGTCTTCTTTGTGTGTTTGTTATTTCAACTAACTGTCACTAACCTACTTCGAAGAACGTTTGTGTGAATTTTTTAGTTACAGGTATCTTCTAGATTAATTTTTAAAGACCCATTCACCCCCCTCTAGGCTCGTCAACAGGGCAACAAGTGGTATCAGAGAGAGTCTCTTCGACAAAGAAAGGATCCAACGATCTGAAGAGTAAAGATCCATGGCAGCCCAAGGTAACTTTGAAGGTCAGTCTGTCAACCGATCCCCTCTCTTCGATGGTGAAGATTATTGTAACGTCGCGCGTTTTCCAGATCCCCGTGGATCCAGGTTTAGCGGGTTTGGTGGCCAATATGAGGCCTATTAGTGTTGTGTGTTTCTTACTAGATCCTTACCGGGTTGGTTTGGGTCCGTGTTGGTGTTCAGCTTGCTGGACACCAGCAGTGTGTTGGCGTCCATCGATGAGGACGTCGACTGTTGAACTTGGCGTCAAGCTTTGTGGACGTCTAGTTGTGGCGGTCTGGTTAAACGACCAAAGGGTTGACGTTAACCTGACATGCCTGTGTTTTTATGGCAGACCCGAGCTCTGTTCTTTCTCCTCCTTCTCCTTCCTCTTCCCCCACTTCACCCTTGAGCTTCTTTGCGAGTTTTGACGGTCGGCGGGAGCTCGTGGGAAGGCCGTGGTGCGCGTGGTAACGGCAGATCGGCGGGGAATGACGGATTGGAGCGTGGCGTTCGTGGGACGTTTCTCGGGTTTCGGCGTGATTCGAGGTTCTTCGGGAGTTAATTGCGTTTCTGAGGTAGGGGTCGAGCCCTGTTAGCTTGTTAGAAACATTAAAACACGACTTAATCACTTGAACCAGTATTTTTATTGTATTTTCGGATCAAGTCGTACCATGCGGGGTTAAAGGGGGTTTGATGAATTTAATGTGTAAAGCATGTTGTAATGGGTTGTTCCGGGTTCTAGTATGTTAAAGGAACCATTTTTATATGTTTTTCTGTAGTTTAAACGGTTGGAAAACCTGTAGAGCTGGATTAGGGTTTCTGCAGGGTTTTGGGCCGGAGAACTTGGCGTCAAGATCTCCTGTCGCCAAGCTCACCAGCCGAGATATAAACGGCTAGATCGTTTGCCGTTTACTTCTTATAAGCGGCAGTCGATGTTGCCGCCAACCTGTGCATGTATCCATGCAGTGTTGTTTACGTAGCTTTCCTGGTTATGAATAATGTGTGATTGTGTGTGCATGGCGATGACCGGTGTGAGCCAGTGCACTTGGTATGCTCTATACTGCTCATGTAATGGGCAAGTTTTACATGAATGATGTGTGATGTACGTAATCACTTTTCGGGGTATGTGTGGTGCGTTGGCACCCGTGGCACTCTTGGAGTGCGTTGTCCATGTGTTGGACATGTGGTTTACGTGGAAGACGTGTGGTACACCATCCAGGGTGTAATATACACGTATTGTCTACGTGGTTGAGTGTGTGTGTTTACTACACACTTTGTTGTAATGTAATTCTTATGATTATCGTAGTAACTGGGCAGTGAGGTTCCTGTGTGAGCCTAGCCATGACTCTGTGGTGTTTGGGCAGTGAAGGTCCATACCGACCTAGCCCTGGTCCGTTGTTGTCTTTCGAATAATATTATATGGATTTATGGAGTAAGTGGTGTGTGTTACGAAGGTCATCTCATGACCGATGATAGGCCAAATATGATTGGCTATCGTGATTATATATGTGTTAGTGTGAGTTAGCTTGGAGGTTACAAGATGACCAATGATAGGCAAGTTTGTGGTTCAGGTATGTGTGTTGGTGTGGGATAGCTTTGGGGTCACACGGTGACCGATGTTAAGCTAATCCTAACACTTGTATATTGTGAATTATAAGTAAAGGTTATATGTGTAAGTATCGTGGTTTGTACTAGCCGAGTGTGGTGGTCCGGCGCCTATTCCGGAATGCCTCTCTAGTCGGGTACCCCAGGTTCTTTGTGAGCCAGGCACGTGTGTTTCTTGTGCTCGGGGTTTTGTCCCGGTACTTGTGTTGTACCGTTGAGGTCTGTGTCGTCTTCCTGGACACCCTCACTCCTGAGTTTGAGTTGTACGTCCGGCTGAGGGAAAGACGGCAGTGGGACAGCGACTTCCCAGAGTTTGTTCTTTTGTCGCTTGTAGCGCGCCCGTAGTTGGGGGTACGGACACCAGTAGTCGACACTGGTCCCCAGCTAGTCCTATTTTCCAGTGCCTCACTTTAGAGTGCTCCGGCCAGAGACTCTAAAGGTGCCAGGCATGGGCCTGCAGTTGTGTGTCTGCAGGTGTGGTGTTGGTTGGTCT
Source organism: Colocasia esculenta (assembly GCA_014218235.1). NCBI lineage: Eukaryota > Viridiplantae > Streptophyta > Magnoliopsida > Alismatales > Araceae > Colocasia > Colocasia esculenta. The sequence goes on from CM024761.1 coordinate 135,005,975, forward strand.
CCACAGTTGTTTGACTTCTTCCTAGTGGAGCAGCAGTTGGACCTTTCGTCCGTGACTGCGAGGCTGAGAGGTAGTTCTTGTGTTTGTTTGTCCGGGTGGATATTGGCCTGATTAGCCAGTAGTCCGTTCCCGTGTGGTGGCGTCGTTCTTTCTGACTCGTGCTTTGCCAGTGACTGTGGTTTGTGAGTTTGTGACTCGTGGTCGAGGTTTGACTTGTTCGAGGTGTGCCCTGGTGTTGGCACAATTGTGACTCAGTTGTGGTTTGTGTGACTCGTCGATTAAGGTTTCACCTGTAATATTGTGCCTAATTAAAGGCACAATATAATTGTGGTCAATATGGTGTTTATCACCTACTTGTACCCTTGTCGGGTGTTCGTGTTGTGGTACCTCAGAGTAGTAGGTACCTATTTTCCTTCGAGGGTTACTTTGTAGTTTTGTGGTGGTACATATGTACTAACCTTTCCGGGTACTTGTGTGTTGAGGAGGTCTTGTGGTTTGACCTGTCACTTGTTGTATCCTAACTGTTTTAGGTAGATCTTTGTTTATAATTTATGTAGATTAGTTGTGATTATTAATTATGTTACCTTGTGGGTAATTTGCCGATGAGGCTTATGGCCTAGGCATATGTGGTTTAGTTAAGCTATGTTCCGTGGAGGCCGTGTGAGACCTTCCACAGTTTGAGTTTTACTCATCTTGGATATGATTCCAATTATAGCTTTAGTGTGTTATGGATGGCTTCGTGGTAGCCAGTTCCGTTACCTGTGTGTGTAGTTTCCGCTGTAGTGTGGTTTGGAGTATAAATGACCAACTCTTTGTTAGCAGTCCTATACTCAAGTGTTTGAGGTTCGCCTGTGAAGCTTGTAGCCTGGGCAATAACTTGCCTGTGTGGCTTATAGTTTAGGCAACCGTTGTCGTGGTAGTGTGCCAGTGAGACTGTGGTTTAGGCACTTTAGTAGTGGGCTAACTAATGATTTTATGTTAGTCCTGTAGTCCTACTTTTCTTCTGAGGACGTTAGTTTATTATCATAACATGTTATTGTTATTTTTGTAATGATGTGAGCATGAAATGGTTTGGCTATTGTTGTTGCCAGTGAGACCCATTGGGGTCGAGGTGTCTGTGGTACAGTGTTTTTGGGTAGCCCCTACTGAGCCAGTGACTTGTGAGGCTCACTCCCCTACAGTTCTTTCAGGGCTTGCCGTGTGTTTGGCTTGCAACGGCGTTGTGTCAGGCTTGTACCACCAGTAGTAGTTTAGTAGTTAGGTTGTGTGAGCTTGTGCTCCCTCGGGGTATGCCCCAGGTAGTTGTACTCTTTTAATTGGACATGTATTAATGTAATGGGACAGTTGTACAATTTGTAAACAGATATGAGCACATGTACTTTCTTGTGTCTTATATTCTTGTGGTTTGTCTTTTTGTACTCTACTAGACACGTGTGTGAGATATCCCTTGCGAGACTTCGGTCCGTTGCACGGAGGCGGATCTGGATATGGAGCCTTAATGGGCATAAATATCCCGGTCCGTTACAATTATCCTTACTCGAAGACCAGAATGGAATACTTTCTACAAGGGCACAACTATCAAATTTGGTCCATAGTAGAAGAAGGTGATCTGTTAGTCACAAATGAGAAAGCACAATGGACAGATGATGACAGGAAGAAGATTTCCCTGAAATGCAAAGCAAAGAGCATCCTATGTTGTGCTCTAAGTAAGAAGGAATTCAACCGAGTTTCAGCCTGCAAATCCTCGATGGAAATGTGGGAAAAGCTCAGGATACTTATGAAGGTATGGACAAGGTAAAGGAGACAAGAATCGACATTCTTGTCACTCAGTATGAAAGATTTCAGATGCAGTCAGGTGAGTCAATCACTCAAATGTTTAGCCGATTCACTGATATCACCAATGGTTTAGCCAGCCTAGGGAAGACATATGAGATTGCAGATATGGTAAGGAAAATTCTCAGATCCTTGCCATCCTCGTGGACACCTAAGGTCACAATATAGAAGAAGCTAATGACTTGAAAAGAATGTCAGTGGAAAAGCTCATTGGGTCCCTCATGGCCCATGAGATCAACATGGAAAGGCTAGGAGAGTCATCTAGTAGAAAGAAGCACTCAAATGCCTTGAAAGCAGAAGAAGACTCACCAGAAGCCAGCTCAAGTGAAAATGAAAGCGATGAGGACAGTGAGATGAAGAAGAAGTGCTCTCTAGGAGATTGCAACGAATCTTGGCCAAGAAGAAAAAGTTTCAATCTGACAGAAAGCACTTTAAGAAAAACAAGGACTTCAAAAGATCAGATGACAAGGAAATGAAGAAAGGAGAAACCATCTGCTACGAATGTAAAAAGCCTGGACACATCAACGCTGATTGTCCTAAATTCAAGAAACCATATTTCAGGAAGAAAGAGAGCTCCAAGAAGTTCAGAAAGTACAAGAAGAAGGCAATGACAGCAGCATGGGAGAACAATAGCGACTCAGACAGTGAATTAAGCTCATGCAGCGATGAAGAAGAAGCCAACTTGGCCTTCATGGCAGATGTTGATGAAAAGGTAACCTCTGACTCCTCCTTCGATTCATGTAATGATTCTGATTCTGATAACTTAGAGGAAGCATTTAATGAATTGTATAATAAGTACAAAGAAGTAACTAAACTATTAAAAGCAAGTAAGAAAAATAACACCTGTTTAGAAAACACTAATTCTGATTAAAAACAGAAAATGAAGAATTAGAAAAAAATAACTGAACTTAAAAGAAGAAATGAATTGTTATGTAAAGACCTAAAAGCTAAGAATGAGCAAATAACAAAATTGGAAAAACAGGAAAGCACAGATGAATTAAAAAGGAAATTAAAAACTTAAATGAAGAAAATAATAAACTATCAAGCACACTAGAGAAATTTACTAATGGTAAAAACTCTCTAATATTAAAAGGTGCTAGAAGATCAGGTAAGAGAAAAATGGGTTAGGATATACACCCCGATAATGAAGAAACCATAATCTACCCTAAAACATATCCAATACCAAAATTTGTACCTGAACAAGATATAGCATATAATCTGATTTCAAGTATATAGAAAAGGTAACAAAATTATCCTGCTGTGATCACTGCAACAGATTAGGACATATCGTAACAACATGCCCAACAAGACATAAAAAATGGATAATAAAAGGTAAAATTGATGATACTAACTAATCAGGACCCAAAGAATTTGGGTACCTAAAGCTTGATGTTTTTATTTCAGGTTAACCCTCGAGCATCCAAATGGTACTTGGATAGTGGGTGCTCAAGACACATGTCAGGTAACCAAAAATTATTCTCTCATCTCCAAGCTGAAGAAGGAACAGTCACTTATGGAGATAATGGGAAAGGAACAGTGATAGGCAGTGGGTCTGTGAATAACAAAGGAAAAACTGTCATAGAAGATGTGTTATTAGTCAAGGGATTGAAGCACAATCATCAGCATCAGCCAGCTGTGTGATAGAGGCCATCAGATCAAGTTTCAAGAGTCAAAGTGCAGCATAGTGAAGGATGGAGCAGTCATCTTTGAAGCAAATAGAGAAAAGAATTTGTATGTGCTCTATCTTGAAGAACTCAAAGAGCAAAATGTTTGTCTGGCAGCAAGCAAAGACAAATCTACTGAATTATGGCACATACGACTTGGACATTACAGTTTAGATGGCATGAGGAAATTGCTAAAGAAAAATCTTGTAGAAGGTCTGCCAAAGGTCAGTGCAAAAATGGAAGGTGTATGCGGACCCTGTGCTAAGGGAAAGCACACTAAAGCTCCTTCAAGTCAAAGACGGTGGTGACCACCTCAAAACCCTTAGAGCTCCTACATATAGATCTATTTGGGCCAATGAGGACTACCAGTCTTGGAGGAAAGAACTTTGGATTTGTCATAGTTGATGACTATTCAAGATTTACGTGGGTATCATTCTAGAACATAAAGATGACACTTTTGAAAACTTTGTTAGTTTCAGCAAGAAGGTGCAGAAAGATCAGAAGTTCAGCATTGTGTCTATCCGATCAGATCATGGTGGTGAATTTCAAAATGAAAGGTTTGCTAGATTCTGTGATGATCAGGGAATTGAGCATAATTCTCAACACCAAGGACACCACAGCAAAATGGTATTGCTGAGAGGAAGAACAGAACCCTACTGGATATGGCAAGAACTATGCTCTCAGAATATGATCTGCCAAGATATTTTTGGGCTGAAGCAGTCAACACATCAAGCTACATTGTCAACCGAGTGATGATCAGGCCAATCCTGAAGAAGACTGCATATGAATTGTTCAAAGGGAAGAAGCCAAAGATCAGCCATTTCAGAACCTTTGGATGTCCCTGCTTCATTCACAACAATGGAAAAAGGGACATTGGTAAGTTGGATGCCAAATTAGATGAAGGCATCTTCATGGGGTACACTTCTAAACCCAAAGGCTATAGAGTGTTTAATAAACGTACCTTATTGATTGAACAATCTGTGCACATTATTTTTGATGAAACTAACCCTTCTTTGAGAAAGGAAGTAGATAGTGACAATGATGATGCAAATGAATTGTCCAAGAAATTAAAAGATACATCAATTGAGGACAAGGATGATCCGCCTCTGGAAGAATTGCAACAAGAAGAAATCACTCATGAAAATCTTCCAAAGGAATGGAGATACAAGAAAGATCACCCACCTGAAAATATCATTGGTGATCCATCCATAGGGGTAAGAACAAGATGTAATGTTATTCCTTGTGATTATCTAGTTTTTGTTTCTCAAATAGAGCATAGGACAGTCAATGAAGCTCTTTCTGATGAATCTTGGATAATAGCCATGCAAGATGAATTAAATCAATTCAAGAGAAACCAAGTATGGTCACTTGTTCCTAGACCATCATACCATCCAGTCATTGGCACCAAATGGGTGTTCAGAAATAAACTGGATGAAACTGGTGCAATTTTAAGAAATAAGGCCAGATTGGTAGCTCAAGGCTATTCTCAAGAGGAAGGCATAGATTTCGATGAAACCTATGCACCTGTAGCTAGACTTGAGGCCATTAGAATATTACTTGCATATGCATCTGCTTTGAATTTAAAACTATTTCAAATGGATGTTAAATCTGCTTTTTTAAACGGTTTTATTAAAGAAGAAGTCTATGTAGAACAGCCTCCTGGTTTTGATGATATAGACTTTCCAAATCATGTTTTTAAATTGCATAAGGCTTTATATGGTTTAAAGAAAGCGCCTAGAGCCTGGTATGAAAGGCTTAGCTCTTTTCTTTTGAAACATGGTTTCAGAAGAGGTCAAGTAGATAGTACTCTATTTATTAAGTCAAAGGTCAAACATATATTGCTAGTTCAAATTTATGTAGATGACATTATCTTTGGATCTACTGATGAATCCCTTTGCAAGTACTTTGAAAAGTTAATGCAGGGAGAATTCGAGATGAGTATGATGGGGGAGCTCAACTACTTCCTTGGACTTCAAATCAAACAAGGAAAAGATGGCACTCACATCTGTCAAGCTAAGTACACCAAGGAACTGTTGAAGAAATTTGGATTTGATAACACCAAGCCACTGTCAACACCAATGGGTACATCAACAAGGATAGACAGCGACAAGGATGGTAAGAAAGTAGATCAAAAAGTCTATAGAGGTATGATATGTTCACTACTTTATTTAACAGCTAATAGACATGATATATTATTTAGTGTATGCATGTGTGCTAGGTATCAAGCAGATCCTAGAGAGTCACATTTGATTTCTGTAAAAAGAATTTTTCGATATTTAGCCAGAACTCATGATCTCGGTTTATGGTATCCAAACTCTTGTGAAATCAATTTAGTAGGGTATTCTGATGCTGACTATGCTGGATGCAAGGTAGATAGAAAAAGCACCAGTGGTTGTTGTCAGTTTCTTGCAGGGTGTTTGATATCCTGGTCCTCAAAGAAACAAAATTCTGTAGCACTGTCTACAGCTGAAGCTGAGTACGTGGCTGCTGGAAGCTGCTGCACACAACTCTTATGGATAAAGCAACAACTTGAAGACTTCGGATTAAACATTAAATCCATCCCACTGCTGTGTGACAACACCAGTGCCATTAATCTCACCAAGAATCCAGTTCAGCACTCAAGGACCAAACATATTGAGGTTAGATATCATTTTATTCGTGATCATGTTGCAAATGGAAATATCGAAATATCTTTTATTGATACAAATGGCCAATTAGCAGACATTTTCACAAAAGCCTTACCTGAAGAGAGATTTACATCTCTTAGAAGGGAATTAGGCATGTGCAATTTGTGATAAAAGTTTGCTTACAAATGACACATTAATTTCAGAATTAAGTACTTTTTCCCTCCATGGCATTAAGCAAAAGAAATTCAATTATTCTTTGTAACCACTCTCTCATTGAAGTCGGTTTGAATAGTCAACACCTTTTGTCCTTTTCCACCGCCTTTTGGCGCCTCACTTTCCACATCGCATTAATTTATTCATAAAATCAATGGCAGAACGATTCGTATCTCATCGTCTACCTTTTCCCCCTTTTCATCTTGTCGCATGAGCCGATGCCCTAGCAACTCCTATCTTAACCCTCTGCAAATTTGAACCTTCCTCCTCCTTCCCGAAAAATTTCTTGAGGGTTCCTTCTCTTCACCTTCCGTCTCAACCCTCCAGCGCCTTTCCCACCTGAATCCATGGCCGCACCAGTCATCGTCGGTAGTTTGGGTGGCTACAGCGCCGAATTTCTCACTTCTGAGTAGCAGGAGAGGTTTACCTTTGTGAAGACGAAGCTCTGTGGCCATAAAGAAGTCGATGTCGCTAATCTGAAGAAAAGTGGAATGAGCAGCGTGGTAGAGAAAATGGCCAAGCAATCAGGTCCAGGAACTTGAAGAAGAGTGGCTTCTCTGTGGAAAATGGTGTCTGGGTCAAGGCTTCAGTTGCTGAAGGCGAAGCCATCATTGACGACACCTCAGTTGTTCATCAGGAATGGGATCAACATATGATTCCAGAATTGCCAGTGGAGTCAGTTTCAGTGCCAGTAGTTGGAGCAGCAGAATCATCAGGCCCCTCTTTAGCAGAAGTTCAGTCTGAAAGTCCAATAGAAGAAGAAAGAGTGTCTGTAGCAGCTTCAGAATTTCCATAAGAATCAGTTCAAATCTTTGCAGAGAGGAGAATTGAGGATATTCTCCCAGAATATATTATTCCAGTTGAGGACCCACTACCCTCAACGTAGTGCATCTATTCTTTCAGACATTATTGATTCGATTCCTTTCACCTCAAGTGCTCCTGAAGCTTGTGGGAGTGTTGCTGAAGAGGCTGTGGCATCAGCCACTTTGATGTTCAAATGGAAGATGTACCAGTAGAGTTAGAGCACCCAGATGGTCAGGGTGACTCTGTATTGGCGGATGCTCCCATTCAGGGGGAGCAGGTATCAAATGAAGAAGAAACTCCTGCTCAGGGGAGCAGTCAAAGGACAATGAAGCAGAAGAAGGAGATCACCTTGATCAACCAGTGGGCTCTGCACCAGAAAAGGATAATATCCCTCGTGGCTCAGAAGATGTCAGAGAAGGGGAGACAGCCAGCTCCTCTAGTTCAGATGATGATGAGCCTTCTCCAGCTTCAGAGGCTCAGAATAAAGGGAAAGAAGTAGAATCTGAAATTCCAATGTTGTCAAATACTCCCTTTGAAAGGCCAGTAAAGCAGAAGATTATAATCAACCTGAAGCCTGTAATAGAGAGACTTGATGCTCAAGGACAAATCTTATGTTCTCTTCAGGCAGACACCAATTCAATCTTCATGAGCCAAGCTTCAGCCTCCAAGGAATTGGTGAGTGTGAGAAATGCCATGAAGTGGTTTAATAAATAAATGGCACCATGAAGGAGATGCTAGAGAAAATTCTGAAGGTGGTTGGAGATCACATTCCTCCTCCTCCTCCTGCTGACCAAGCCCAAGAATCAGGGCCATCAGGGCCAGCACCAGAAGCAGCAGCAACAGCAGCAGCAGAACCAGAAGAGGTAGGGCAGAAGTGCCAGCTGATCAGGTTGCAGGGCACCAGGGCCATCTGAGCAAGGGTCAGGGCCATCAGGGCCGTTGGTGAGTGAGTCTGTGCAAACAGAGGCAGATGAGTTCCTGGCATCCAAGCCCCCAGCTCCCTCTTCTCCCTCTCACACACCCATTCCACCATCACCACCCTCAGCTCCTACAGCTCCTCTGCTCCTCAGACTTTCAAGAAGCCCCAATCTAGACCTATTTCTTCTCCCACTCCATTTCCTTCTCAATCAACCTCAACTCCTGCCTCCTCTACTTCCATTCCTTCTCCTTCTCCTATACATGAGGCCCCTCCAGCATCCTCAGCTGGAGCATCCTCCTCCTCCTCTGGTCCCTCCCTTGGACCAGTTGATGACCTCCCTACTTCTTCTCACTCTTTTCTTCATCCTACTCCTCCACCCTCTTTCATCATTATCATACCTGAAAGAGCTCAACTCAACTCTCCTTTATGGAAAAGATAAAGGATGAGTTTGAGGAAGGGATCCTCAGATCTGTGTTGAAAGTAGGGGAACATATTCAGGGCAGACCCTTCTAGTTCTTCCCCCAAGAAAAGGAAACTTACTTCTACTTCCTCCTCTTCCTCTGACCCCAATACCCACCTTTGGTTTTTCTCTCACAGTGGACAACAAATAACCCACTGTATAGGGAATACCTTTCCAAAGTTTTTTTTTGCCACCATCATCAACCTTCCCTTTCAAAATCTCACAGATCATTTGAACACCATTCTACCCTACACTTCTCTTTCAAAATCCGAAAAGTCCAAAATCTTCTCTCTTGCTCACTCCAAATCTGAAGAGCAGTGGGGCAAAAGTCACAAGGATCTCCTAAAGAAATTCATTCTTGCCAATCTGCCAGATTTCCTCCAAGGGACCACTCCCTGACCCTATCTAAGTGGTTTAGGATGTATCACCAAGAGCTTTGGGCCCCTTCATTCAAAAGGAAATTAAGATGGTCAGGCACTATGTGCTGTTCAACAACTACAGATATGTCCATCGTCTTCCTGAAGTTCAGCTCTGCCAGTTCAAAAGGCCATTTCAGCTCTCTCTCCAGATATCTCTCATACTTCAGATGTCCAGGTAGATTTTGCTACCCTTCAAGTACTAGAAGAAATAGCTCTTCCGCAAATCCATTTCCTTGTCATGGAGTCCTCTGTAGGATCCATTATCTTTGAACGGTTTGCCAGAGTAATGGGCAGAATTAAGTGCAGAAAGGCTGCCTGGTTGCTTTTCCTAGATTCTTATTTAGGGAATATCACCAGGGGCATGTAAGTGCTGAAGTTCTAGCCCCTATTCTGTCTGAATGTGAAAGACTCACACTTCCGAATGGTCCAAGTTCTACCCCCTGTCAGCTCAGCAGCTGTTTGACATCAATGAAGCTCAGGCCAGGGAAGGCAAACCCGCCATTTCTCCAGCTATTTTCCTCGATATGAACTCCATTCATCTTGTTGATGACCCCTTCAAAGTCTGGGAGGAAAGATACAAAGTCTATGTGGCTCTTCACAAGGCTCTCAGAGATAACCACAACCACTATCCTGTAACAATGGACCAATTCCTCTCCTGTGCCAGCTTTGGACTCGGCGTTTCCTTAAGATGAACATGGACAAGGATGCATATGCTGATCTTCTCTACCAGCACCTAGATCTTCATCTCAAACGAGTGGTTTCCACTATGGGACCATCCTACTCTATACCTTTTGGAGTTTTTAAAACCCATTTTGAAGAACAGGAAGCACATGCATGGGAAACCATCTCCCATTTTGCCTCTCTTTTTGTCTCCTGCTTTCTACTTACCTGTACCTCCACAGAATTAATAAAATCTCTTTGCTTATGTGGACCAATCTTTCTCTTCTTTTCTTTGTCTCCGTTCGCTTTTTGCTTAATGACAAAAAGGGGGAGAAAATACTTAGCATGTCTGAAATATTCATCCACTAGTTTTAAGGGAAGAAAAGTAGCATGTCATTTCTTTAGAACAAATTTCAGATACTTTTTATCCATACTTATTGTTCAGTTTTGTCATCACCAAAAGGGGAGATTGATGACTAGTCTGTCCCCATGTAATTTTAATTAATTACATATATATTTTGATGATTAACAAAACCAAACAAAAGTTTATCATTATATCTAATGAATATTTCATAAGTCTTAAGCACAGGAAAAATACCAAGGTCAAACAAGCCAATAAAGGTATGCATTACTTCTCTGAAGCCTTAATCTTTTCAACATGATATTCTCTAAGTCCATATCGACTTCTATTGAAGGCCATAACGATTTCTTTATAAGCATATCGATTTCAATAGAATTATCATAACGATTTCCCTTATGGCTGAAAAGTCATGTTGTTTCAAACAAATCGATGCCGCAACGACTCTATAAGTTACCGTAACGATTTCTTTAGAGTCCGTAATGACTTGCTCGTCACAACGACTCTATAAGTTACCGTAACGATTTCTTTAGAGCCCGTAACGACTTGCTCGTCACAACGCTCTATAGTTACCGTAACGATTTCTTTAGAGCTCGTAACGACTTGCCTGTCGCAACGACTCTATAAGTTTCGCAACGATTTCTTTAGAAACTCATAACGACTTGCTTGTTGTAACGATTTCATAAGTTACCGTAACGACTTCTTTAGAACTCTCAACGACTTGCTTATTGTAACGACTTCATGTTACCATAACAATTTCTTTAGAGTTCATAACGACTTGATAAGTGTTCACAACGATTTGCTTTGTATAACAATTTGTTAAGTGTTTCATATCGATTTCTTCAGAAACACAACGATTTGCATCTCACAATGATTTGTTAAGTATCTCACAACGATTTGTTAAGTAACTCACAAATATTTCTTTAGAGCTCATAACGATTTGTTAAGTGTTTTACAACGACTTCTTCTGTATCACAACGACTTGGTCAACCTGACTTATTCATAATGATTTCATAAGTCATATAGTCATCGATTTCATATTAACGTGATATGATCTTTGTTGACTAGTCAAAGACCACGTATGCATCTCTCTGACGCACCTGCATTTAATGAAACCTGAATGTATCTCTGCATGCATGCAGACCATATCATCCTTTATCGTGCCTACTCTGATAACGTCCTTTAGACTTAAGCTATTTGGCATTACTATTTCCATGTCTATTGCTACTAACGTTGACTGACATCAGAGACAGCTTAGCTGTCTGCTATTTGAGTTTGACATTTGTGCAGACCTCTGATCCAGCTTCACGGTACAACGTTAAAAACAATAGAAGCCAACGGATATTTTTGAAGATCTATCTCTTTGCGTGCTCAAGTGATCAAAAGACTGTTGACTGGAAGCTTCCAAGACTCCAGATGTCATTCAGTCTAACGACTACTCAAAAGAGACAACGGACACTTCAACGTCTACATTTCAAATTGAAGATATAAATTCAAGTCAGAAGAACAGAAGAACATAGATCGTGCATTCAAGCATTCAATTCTTCTGAAGAAAGTCCAGAGCCAAGAACCTTCATTCCACTTAGTTTTTGCTCTTTTGCTCTCCATTAGTTTGTGAAAATCTTGAGAGAGCCTGTATAGTTCTGAGAGTGTGCCTTGTTTAAATCTCTTTGCTCTCAGTTCTAGTTGCTTCAGATCCTTGCTTATCAAAAGCTTGATCTAGGGGCTTGATTTCATTCACTCTCTTTGTGTTGTTCCCTTCGGTTGTGAAGGAAGACCTGGTGGTATCCAGGGTGTTGTTCCCTTCGGTTGTGAAGGAAGACCTGGTGTGGTATCCAGGGTGTTGTTCCCTTCGGGTGTGAAGGAAGACCTGGTGGTATCTAGGGTTTGTTCCCTTCGGTTGTGAAGGAAGACCTGGTGTGGTATCCAGGGTGTTGTTCCCTTCGGGTGTGAAGGAAGACCAGCTGAGCTGGGTGTTGTAGCGTCCTTACGGGGACTGTACCCTAGTTAGTGAAATCCTGAGTTGTTGCTCAGGGACTGGACGTAGGACTCCTAAGAAAGGAGGTCCGAACTAGGATAAACCTTGTGTTGTGTGATTGTCTTCTTTATGTGTTTGTTATTTCAACTAACTGTCACTAACCTACTTCGAAGAACGTTTGTGTGAATGTTTTTAGTTACAGGTATCTTCTAGATTAATTTTAAAGACCCATTCACCCCCCTCTGGGCTCGTCAACTTGGCAACACAGTCCATCCCCATATAATTTTTATTTAATTATATATAATTTTGGTGATTAACAAAACTCTAACAATTATTTTCTAATAAGTTTCTATGAAGTTCATCCACAGGAAATAAATCAAGCAAAATATGTAAGTATATTCTTACACACGGATGTTTAAAGTTCAGAGCATGAATTTCCACTAAGTCCACATCGATTTCTTTAGAGATACAACGATTTGGTCATCGATTTAACATGAAACAACGATTTCAGTTCACATTGGCTTCTTAAGAGGTATACCGATTTCATAAGTGAAAGAACGTTTCGATAAGTTACACAATGATTGATCACCGCAATGATTTCGGTATCACAACGATTTCGTAAGTGAAACAACGATTTCAGTCTCACAACGATTTGTTAAGTGAAACAACAATTTGTTTATCTTTGAACAACGATTTGCTCAAACAATGATTTGTTTATGTTTGAACAACGATTTGTTCAAATAAAGATTTGTTTATGTTTGAACAACGATTTTCTCAAACAACGATTTGTTTATGTTTGAACAATGATTTGTTCAAACAACGATTTGTTTATGTTTGAACAACGATTTTCTCAAACAACGATTTGTTTATGTTTGAACAATGATTTGTTCAAACAATGATTTTCTCAAGCAACGATTTGTTTTTGTTTGAACAACGATTTGTTCAAACAATGATTTGTTTATGTTTGAACAACGATTTTATCAAATAACGATTTGTTTATGTTAGAACAATGATTTGTTCAAACAATGATTTGTTTATGTTTGAACAACGATTTTCTCAAACAACGATTTTTTTATGTTTGAACAACGATTTGCTCTCTCTTGTACAACGATTTGCTTTCTCATGTACAATGACTTGTTCATGGAACGATTTCTATAACATCGACTTCATGAATGCATCTATTATTTTCATGATATTCAAATATATTTTCAAATATTGTGAAAGTCCAAGTCTTCCCACGCGCATCTCTAGTATCCTTGCATTTATTATGTTTGTACACATCATCTGCACATTGCCTTCTACTCCTGTGCTTTTAAGGCAAATACTTTTCAAGGTAGCAGAATGATATTTCTATTTCGATGTACATTCTCTCTAACGTTGACTGACAAGCATAGAGACAGTCTAGCTGTCTATGTTTTAGCATTTATTGTGTGCAGGTTTCTGCCAGTACCATGCTATACAACGTTGGACAAATAGAAGCAAAGGATATCAAAATGAATCTTCTCCTTACGTGCATGTCTCGTAAAGCATTTATGGCTGCAAGTATACCTGTTCCAGATGGTGAACCATTTAGTCTAACGTGCTTCAAACAAGGAGACAACGGCCACTTCAACGGCTATTTTGTTAAAGAGAAGAATATATATATATATATTATAATATATATATATAATAATATATATATATAATATATATACAAGACTGAAGACTCATATAGATAGTTCGACATTTTGAATCCTTGCGTGATAGAGCCTTCAAGAAAACCTTCAACAATGAAGAAGAGCCTCTTGCTTCATTCACATTCCTTAGCTCGTAGCTCTCATCCTTCATTGTCTAGATTTTTGAGAGCTTGTAGTTCTGAGAGATTTGTTTTATTGTTGATCTTTCTCTCTCAGACTTTGCCTCAGATCAAGCATTTCATTGTGAGCTTGGTCTAGGGGCCTTTCACTTTCTTTCACATTTGTTGTGAAGTTCCTCTTCGGTTGTGAAGAGAAGACCTGTTGAAAACCGGTAGTGTGTATTCCCTTCGGTAAGGAAGGAAGTCCTGTGTATCAGGTGGGGTTGTATACCTCTTCAGGGTTAGAAGAGAAGGCCAGCTACGGCTGGATGTGTAAGGGTCCTTGAGGGGGACTGTACCCTTGGCTAGTGAAATCCCAAGTTGTTGCTTGGGGACTGGACGTAGGACTCCTTGGGATAGGAGGTCCGAACCAGGATAAAAACTCCTGTGTTGTGTGATTGGTTCTTTGTGTGTTTGTCTTCATTATCTCTAACACTAACCATCGATCTTAGTGTCTTCCTGTTAAGTGTTTTTATTGATAGGTTTTTATCTAAATGAATTTTTAAAATCCCATTCACCCCCCTCTGAGCTTGCTAGCTGGGCAACACTATGAACGTGCTTCAATGTGTAGTCCATCCCAAGGAATATGCTAGAGTATCCATGTGTTTCACTGCCAAGGAAATGTGGGATAAGTTTCAGTTGACATATGAGAGGACATCACAGGTTAGAGAAACTAAAGCTAATTTATTAGTTTCTGATTATGAAATGTTTACCATGAGTTAGATGAATCTATATATGAAATATTTGCTAGATTCATGGTAATTGTTAATGGAATGAAAGGATTAGGTAAGGATTACATTGATACTAAGCTGGTAAGAAAAATTCTTCGATCCTTATCTCATGCCTGGCATACTAAGGCAACTGTCATTAAGGATTCTAAGGACTTATCCAAAATCTCCTTGGATGAGCTCATAGGATCACTAATGACTTATGAAGTAAATTTGAAAAGAACTGAAGAACACATGCTGAAGGCTAAACCAACTGCACTCAAAGCTTCCACAAGTGGAAAAGATAAAGAGAAAGAAAATAACGTTTCTAAATCATCTGAATCTGACGAGGATGAGATTGCCCTCATTACCAGACAGTTCAGAAATTTTTAACATCAAAAGTTGGAAAATACCATGGAAAACACAACAAATCTCTTGGCAAAAAACAATTTCCATCTTCAACTTCGCATCTGAATAGAAATGACAAGAAACTGAAAATCTGATTCTGTGTTACAGGTGCAACAAGTCAGGACAGATGAAAGGTGAGTGTCCTGAGTTCAAAAGAAATATGAGGAAGAAATACAAAAAGAATATCAAGACGAAGAAGCCAAAAGCAATTCTAGCAACCTGGTCAGATGAAGACCAAAGTGAAGTAGAAGGAGAAAATTCCTCAAGCTCTAAAGATGAAGAAGTGTGCTTTATGGCAAATAGCAATGATAGTAAGGTAAGATCCTCTTTTGAACAATACATAGTTGATGGCTGACAAGTTGCTTATGCTGCATTAGTTGAAAAATATTCTGAAATAAAAAAGAGAACAAATATCTAATAAAGAAAATTGAAAATGCTATGCATGATACATCTTTAACTAGTAGAATATCTGAACTTGAAATCTTTAAACTTAGTGATGAAAGGGAAGAAATTCTAAATGAAATGGATAAATTCAAAATCATGTCTCAGAAGGCCAATAAGATGGAAAAGTTAACAGAGAAAATGCAAATGCAACAAAGGAAAAACAACAAGCAATTGATGAAATTGAAAATCTTAATAAGTTGTTGACTGAAAAGGATTAAGTGATAAAAAATTTCACAAAGGGAAAAAAAATCTTGATGTCTTGTTGGGACTGAGAATGAATGCTAAAAAGCATGGATTGAGATTTACCATAGAAGAAACAACAAGAATTAAAGCATCTGAGAAGAAAGAAAAACCTTCAAAAACTCCTTTGATAAGATTTGTTAAAAGCAACAATTCAGAAAATAAAAATAAACAATTGTCAAAGGAAACATTTGAAATAATAAAAAATAGAACAAAATTGATGTGCCTAAGTAAAAGAAACTAGACAGGTCGACATATGTCCAACATAGGTCGACCTATTCAATCCTGAAAAATAAAAAGATTTTACATAAAAATTCAAACAAAAATTTGAAAAATTATAAAAATGCAAAAACACATTTTCATGATATTGAGTGGAAGTTCAGAGCATCTTATCAATCCAATTGGATTAATTCTTGAAATCAATGGTACCATAGTCCTAATTGTTATAACTCTCATTCTATCCAAATTTTCCAAGACATCAACAGAACTTTTGGTCTGGATTTCCACACATGAACAAACATGCCAAAATACATAATTTCCATATTTCTAAAAGAAAAAACACTAGTGTTTACATTCCAAATCATAATGTCAAACTAACAAAAAGGGAAGTCATTTAAGAAGTGAAAAACAAACCAAAAATGACTCAAATGTGGGTTAGAAAAGATTTACTACTTCTGCTTAATCAGACTAATGGTCCCAACAATGTTTGGGTACCAAAATATTTTCTTCTCTGATTTAAATTGTGTAGGAAGGTCATACACCTAGCTCAAATGTGTGGTATCTTGATAGTGGGTGTTTACGGCATATGACTAACGACAGAACCAAGTTCTCATATTTGATTGAAAAGGAAGGAGGATCAATCACATTTGGAAATAAAAATAAAGGGAAAATATTGGATCTGGAAAGGTTGGTAAATCCTCCTAAAATTCAATTGAAAATGTTTTACTTGTTGATGGTTTGGACTACAATTTACTCAGTATTAGTCAATTATGTGACAAATGTCACAAGGTTGTGTTTGATTCAAATTCTTGCAAAATAATTGACTCTGCATCTGAAAAAAATAATCTTTTTTGGAAAAAGAGAGAACAATGTTTATTTGATAAATCTTGATAAAACTTTTGATGAAAACATCTGTTTAGTTGCAAATAAAAATGAAATTGCATGGATATGGCATACGAGACTTGGTCATGCAAGTTTCAACACTTTGAATAAACTCATAAGACTAAATATGGTAAAAGGACTTCTTGAATCTTTTTCCTAATAATGAAAATCAAGTTTGTGGGATATGTGCTCAAGGAAAACAAACCAGAAAATCTTTTTAGATCTTTAATGATGTACTCACTACTGAGCCACTAGAATGACTTCACATAGACCTTTTTGGGCCAACAAGAATTCTCAGTCTTAGTGGCAAACGTTATGGATTTGTCTTCATTAATGATTTTACTAGATACATTTGGGTTATCTTTATATCTCACAAAAGTGATGCTTGTCATGAATTCAATAAATTCTGTAACTTTGCCTTTATGGGTTTTTCACACAAAATAAAGTCTATTTTGACTGATCATGGGGGAGAATTTGAAAATAAAGCTTTTACTAATTTGTGTGATGATTTATGCATTTTCCACAAATTCATTATCCAAGAACTTCAGAACAAAATGGAGTTGTGAAAAGAAAAAAAAGAACTCTTGTGGAGATGGCAAGATCTATGGTCTTGGAAAGCAAATTGTCCAAATCCTTCTGGGCTGAAGCTGTGAATATAACAAATTACATTTTGAATAGAGCATTGGTCAGACCAAAAATCAGAAAAACCCCTATGAACTTTTGAAAAACAAAAAACTCACTTTATCTTACTTTAAAGTTTTTGGTTGCAAATACTTTGTACATAACAATAATAAAGAAAATCTTGACAAATTTGATGCTAAGAGTCTTGAATCTATTTTCCTTGGTTATTATGAAAACTCTAGAGCATATAGAGTTTACATTATTAAGAATAAAATTGTGGAAGAATCTCCACATGTAGTCTTTGATGAAAACTCTTACAAATCTGATGGTTCTACATTTGCAGAACTCTACAAAATGCAAAAGAAGATGATTTCATTGTTGAGGAGTACGAAAGGGCATTTGAAAATCTGAACAATCCAGTACCTACCACAAATGGATCAGGTAATACTGCTCCAGAGCTGTATGAAACTGATGAGGTAACATCTGAACCAAAAATGTTAAAAGATCATCCTAATGAGAATGTAATTGGAAATTTGCAAAATAGAGTTAGAACTAGATCCACTTTTCAGAATGTAATAAATGAAAATCGTTTGGCACTACTCTCCCAAATTGAACCTAAGTTTATTAATGAAGCTATAACCAGTAAAGACTAGATCAATGCAATGCATGAAGAACTTCATCAATTTGACAGAAATAAAGTATGGGAATTAGTACCAAAGCCTAGTGACCAGTATGTGATTGGCACTAGATGGGTCTTCAAAAATAAATTGAATGAAGATGGGCAGGTTGTTAGAAAGAAAGCTAGGCTAGTTGCAAAGGGGTACAATCAAGAAAGCTAGGCTCGTTGCCCCTGTAGCTAGACTAGAAGCTGTAAGAATTTTTCTTGGTTTTGCATCATCCTTAAAAATTAAAGTCTATTAAATGGATGTAAAAAGTGCTTTTTTGAAAGGAATCATCAAAGAAAATATTTTTGTGGGTCAACCTCTTGGTTTTGAAAATGAAAATATCCTGATCATGTTTTCAAGCTCAATAAGATGCTTTATGGTCTTAAGCAAGCTCCAAGAGCTTGATATGATCGTTTGAGTTCTTTTCTTCTAAATAAAGGATGTATAAAAGGTAATGTAGACCAAAAAATGTCAAAAATCAAATCATTACTGTTCAAATTTATGTTGATGACATAATTTTTGGATCTACAAATAAAGAGTTGTGTACTGAGTTTGTCCATCTTATGCAATCTGAATTTGAAATGAGCCTAATGGGTGAACTCAATTTTTTTCTAGGTTTGCAAGTGCATTAAACTTCTAAAGGAATATTTCCGAGTCAAACAAAATATGTCAAGGAACTAATCAAAAGATTTGATTTCCAGCACATCAAGCCATCTAGCACACCAATGGCTACAAATGTAGGACTTGAAAGTGATTGTTCTGGTAAGTCTGTCGATGCCAAAACTTACAGTGGTGTGATTGTGTCCCTTCTTTATTTGACTATTTCTAGACCAGACATACAATTTAGTGTATGCATGTGTGCGAGATTTCAAACAAATCATAAGGATACTCACATGACTGCTTGTCAAGAGAATATTTAAATATCTTCTTAATTCATGTGATCTGGGGCTTGGGTATCTTACTGGATGCAAATTGGATTTGATTGCATATAGTGATGCTGATTATGCAGGGTGTAAACTTGATAGGAAAAGTACTAGTAGTTTATGTTTATATCTAGGTAGTTGTCTTATCTCTTGGGCTTCAAAAAAGTAATACTTTGTAGCTCTCTCTACTACAGAAGCTGAGTATGTTGCAGCTGGCAGCTGTGGAACCCAGGTTCTTTGGGTCAAACATCAACTCCTAGATTATAATCACATATTAGGTTGTATTCCAATTCTTTGTGATACAACTAGTGCTATAAATCTGTCTAACAATCCCATTCAGCACTCACACGCAAAGCACATTAATATCAGACATCATTTCCTTCGAGATGAAGTTTCAAAGAAATCTTTTCAACTCCATTTCATTGACACAAATAAGCAAATTGTAGATATTTTTACTAATCCTCTCTCAGAAAATAGATTTATATCTCTTAGGAGAGAACTTGGTTTGTGCAAATTCAATCATTCTTGATTCTTTTAATTTTAGTTTGTAAATAATAGAATTATTGCTTTATGCCAATAAATTCCCCATCCTCAATGGAATTATTCTTATCATAATGCACATATTGAGGGGGAGCCTTGTTATTCACTAACACACTCTTTTTGGTTCTACCTTCAACATATTCACTTCTTTAACAATAACCTTCACTTCTTGCATCCGAATTAATGAGTCTTTAAGATATTCCTATATGAGAGACTTCAAATATAAAGACTACAATAATTGTGTACTCAGTTTAGTCTTAAGGATACAATCTAAGAACAAGGTTATGCCAATCTTTAATACTGAACACATGTAAACTGAGTTGCAAAACACTTGTAGGCACATGAGTAGCATTAGTGTTTAACATATGCATGTTTTAAAGCTTTACCTTTAACACATGTTAAGAATAATCTTTCTACACTCATGATCATGCCTATTCTAATCAATGTAAATCTGTTTCTGAAAAATTTCAAAAAGAAATTGATCAAAAAAATAGAGAGGTACATACAGAGCAATGAAAACTTCATTTTATCACTGAGTGACTGAGTTTATTTCACATAAACTGTTGAGCAACTACCCCTAAGAAAATAATTTAAGATTATTATAACTTGTGTTTTTGCTATGCAAAACCTTTAAAAAACTTTCTACAAACTAAATATACATATCACAGAAAAAATAGTTTAGACAAACTCTATCTCGAAAAATTTTCTAAGTCCACAGACATCACAATTCGACTGTCGACTCCGACTCCTTTAGAATCGAAAAGTTCTGCACAAAATCATCTCTAAAATTTTCTAAGTCCAGTCCATCCGACTTCATATAGTCAAATACTTCATTCTGGAATTCAACTCTTAGAAGTCGAATTCTTCTGTATCCTACTTCTGAAGTCGAATTTTCTGTCTTGTTTATGTCAATCTCCATAGAGGTTGAAATCATTCTATCCGACTCCTAAAGTCGAATTATATCCTTCTAATGCATTTTTATCCGACTTTCAAAGTCGAATGATGTAACTTCCAATGAAGTCAAAATTAGTCTATTCTCATGTTTTTGTCTTCGACTCCTAGAGTCGAATTGCACTCTCTTCTGAATTCGACTTCACTGACAAGTCCTGTACTTGTATTTTTTCTGTGAAGATACTATTTTATCAACTTATGAAATGTTGATTGCATATCATCTTATCTTCTTAATATGATTTCTGTCAGAACCTACATTGACTGAATATTTCTTTCTCTGTCTATCAAATTATCATTATTTAAATATATCTAGACAAGATGAGACATATTATACTTAAAACATTCATCCAAAATTGTTTATGATTATATCTGAAACATTTATTCAAATTGGTCTCTTGCATCATGACGGTAGTCCGGATTTTTTTCCAATACAGAAGATATGTTGCATTTATTGTTTTCAGGCGCATGGCATTTGACAGAGGCTTACCTACCACTGTCAGAACTTGTCCATACCTTTGTTTGCAAACTGTCTGTCCATCTTTTATTAGTCTAAAAAGATATCTGTCCAAGGTTTCCATACTTTTTATTTTTCTATGACTTACCTACCTCAGAAAGTATGGAGGTACCCTGTCTCTTTGTCTTGTCTTTGCTGCAGAATATTTATTGAAGCACGTTTTCAACATGGAGCTTTCATAGTCTATTTAATTGGAAGTTGACCCTTTAGCTGTGAAGCTGCAAGCCTCGTCCAAGAAACATTGGAAAGAAGCAAGACAGAAGGACCTATGGATAACAAACTCAGCAAGCATCCAAAGGATTCAAGGTCTCTCCTCAAACGGCCAGATCTCTAACGACCATTTTCAAACGGCTACATTCTTTATGAAGATTATAAAAGAAGCCGAAGTTTGAAAGGAGCAATAGAGAATTTTCTTTCAGAGAACTGAACACCAAGAGCTGTGCTAGCATTCTCTTCAACTCTCCTTTGCCTTCTACTTGCAAGAGAGCGTTCACAAGTCTTCTCCAAGCTGCAAGTTAGAGAGCTCCATTCTTCAGAAAATTCCTTAGCTCTCATTAGTCACAAAAGTCTTGATGTTCGGGTGGCAACTGTAATTGATTATTTGTTAGTCCACCCTTCCTGTTCAGAAAGGAGCTTGATTGCAATTCTTCTGTTTTCTCCTTTCTGGACTAAGTGTGTTTGCTCATTGTTTAAGGCAAACACAGAAGTGTCTCTACTTTTTATTTTGTGTAATTGTGTGGGAAGTTTGTTCCTGCATTTCCCCTCTTGTGTAGGGAAGACCTTGTTGAAGGTAGTGTTTGTACCCCTGGTAAGGGAAGACTTGCTTGAGAGCAAGTGGGCTTGTAATTCCTCTCAAGGGTAAGAGAAGGCCAAGTTTATTGGCAGTTAGTGAAATCTCAATTGGTTGGCTTGAGGACTGGATGTAGGACTTCCATGTGAGAAGGGCCGAACCAGGATAAATCTCCTTGTGCACTTGTGTGATTGTTTCGCAAATTTACACTTGAATCACACACCACTAAATCCTAACAGATTTATTTAGTGCTGTTTAATTTCAGATAAAATTTTTAAAAGCACAAGAAGTCCTATTCACCCCCCTCTAGGACATCATTAGTGCCATCTCGATCCAACAAGTGGTATCAGAGCCAGGTCTTCTCAGAAGAATCTAAAGATTTGAGAAGAGATGGCTGCTGAAGCTCACAACTATGAAGGCCAGTCTGTTACAAGGCCACCATTCATAGATGGTGAGGATTATCAGTATTGGAAGATGCGGATGGAGTGCTTCATCAGAGGCACAGATTTTGATATGTGGCAGGTAATAGAACAAGTGATTTCTAAATTATTGGTGAGTCCTCTTTTGATCTTTCAATAGCTGATAAAAGAAATATGTCTCTGAATTATAAGGCTAAAAATTATCTTTGCTGTGCCCTCTCTAAAGGAATTCAATAGATTGTCTGCTTGTAGAACTGTAAAAGAAATGTGGGATAAATTACAAGTTACATATGAAGGAACCGATATTAAACAAACTAGAATAGACATTCTTGTATCTTATATGAACAATTAAAATGCTTCCAAATGAAAATATTACTCAAATGTATAATCGCTTTTCCCATAATAGTAGGACTAAGTTCTCTAGGAAAAGTTGTAGCACCCCGAAATTTTATTAATTCAAAGTAAATGGAAATAAATATTTCCATATATCGGAAGTATTTAAAACATACGTATCATTATCGTATGTGCTAAAACACATCGGAAAATTCCGTAAAAATTATAAATCAACCTAAATATTATTATTAATGTTTCACAAAGATTTGTGCCAAGAAAAATCAGATTATCCAAGTTTAAAGTGTTTCGCGACTTATTACCGTAATTCATGAATAAGTCGGAAATCATTATCACACGTACTGGAATGAGTTAGAAATTAAATAAAAATCATAAATGGACTTAAATAATATCCTATAATGACCCATCAAGAATTTGGTTCAATAAAATCATTTGGGCTAGGTTTAAGAGTTATTGCGACGATTATCTAAATAAGGAAACAGTCGGAAAACTGTTAACACGGAAATACGACGCAATAAAAAATTAAATAAAAGTCTTGGGGAGACTTCCAACATTATATTTTGACCCATTATCATAATCGGTCCAATGGACAACATTTGGCCCAAAAATCAAATGAAGCTAGAAAATACATAGAAATTCGTAACCATAAATAAGCTGAAATTAAAAAGAGGCAATTAGAGTTGAATTGGGATGCAATCATGCATTCATGACAACCCAAATTCGTGCCTAACTATGAGGGAGGTTTCCTAATGCCTCACACACTCAAAGGGAGGAGGAAATCATCAAAAATAGGAAACCAACATGCCAATCCCGAAATCCTCTTTTCCTAGTTTATAGACTCCTAACACCATGGTTACTTAAATACTTTCACCAAACCTTAGGAACGAATTTAGAACTTGCTAGGGTCGTGTGGAGGAGCTCTTGGTGGCTGAGGAGCTGTGGAACGACCACAAGAAGCCGTTCTTCTTCCCTTCTCATCTGCTGCGACCTGCACAAACCACTCTCTTGAAGTCTACCAAAGGTAGGTTTTATCGGGCCAAACCTTAACATATCCTATACCAATGTGTAGAGCATCAAGTTAACTTTCATTTCCCACTGTTTCATCGAATTTCATTTAGTAGATTTTGATTATAAGCGTTTTACAAAGTCGCACACTGTTAGAGCTTTTTCCCGTTCTTCTTTATTCACACGATTTGAGACCGAATTAGACTAAATCATCAACATAAAAGTTCTTCTACTTGTAGTCACGATCATCTTTCATGTTCAACGGTTTGTCTAAAACTCTTTAGTTAGAGAGTTATGAACCCCGTAAGAGAGTCATGCAAATACTGTGTTTTCGGTTTGCAGTTAGCCTTAGGTTCTTCCTGTTTTTTGCTTGAGATTTAAGACCGAAGTAGGTCAAGCCTCCAACATGAAAGTTCTTGTATTAATCGATATGGTCATCTTTCATGTTAAATGTTTTGCTTAAAGATCATTATTTAGAGAGTTATAAACTTCGTAATAGAGTCATGCATGATACTGCGTTTTTCTGGTTGCATTTAACTTTCACTTACTCATGTTTTTCACAAGGTTCAAGACCGAATTAGGTTAAAACCCCAACAGAAAAGTTCTTATACTAGTTGTCCTTGTCATCTTTATGTTAGACGTTTTATCCAAATATCAGTATATCTCATGTTACAAGTCTAACATGTAAGTCACCATGAAGTCATGCATGTTTAGGGCTTTACCACGTTCTTCCTGTATTTCATGCAATTAGAGACCGATTCAGACCCAGCCCCAACACAAAAGTTCTTTAAATAGAGTCCTCGACATTTTCTATGTTGTGAGTTTTGTCTAAAGATCAGCATATAGAGAGATAGGCATTTCATGAATATCACCCTGTGTCAAATCATGGTAGTCTGAACCAAGAGCATGTCAGATCCATGTCGGGCTCAGGCGCAGACCCTGTGAACGCGACGGCCCGATATGTCGCATTCTGAGGTCGGGTCGCGACAGTACCTCTGTCGCGTTCTGGTTGCGACAGTACCCATGTCGCCTTCTGCCTGCCTGATCTGACGACCCCGTCGCCTTCCTTATAGGGATATGTCGCGATCTCAGAACTTTGCCTGAAACCATGTGTTTTCATGCATAGTTTTCCGCATATACCCAAGATCTGTTTAAAATGATATTTACTGTAGGTTGCATGTCTTGGGTCTGAGCATTACATGATTGTTATTTAATGGCTTAAAAATTGATTAACCCTTTAAAAGCTTTAATTACATGAATGCTATTCTAAGTGCTCCTTAAATGTTATGATCCATTCATGTTTCTTGTGATTTAATCTTCCTACTGTTCTTCCACATTTAAATGATAATGATTATCATAAATCTTGCAAACCATGACTTGTTAAAGTGCATAGTTTTATCCATGTTATATTGTCAAGTGCTTCCTGCGAGTTTGAGACCGATGGTTTGAGAATTGAGACACGCGTACCGCACTACACACTAGCACTGTTAGGTAGCCTTTTCTTGGGAAATTGGAAACTCTCTACCGGTCATTCCGAATCGGTAGACTAGCGACCTTTTCACCAAGGCCTCCATAAATCTCCTCTGACCATGGATTCCCACATGGCCGACGAGTTGGTTGTACCATTGAAGTTCCCTGGAGATAGCGTGCACTTCCTTTCTCTTCTTGATCTCGTGATGTGACTTACAAACTAGACTAAAGCCATTAATGTAAAGATTGAACGAAGTATAAATTGTACCTTTATGCTGCCGAATTTATCTCTTGACCATTGTTCTCATGAAATCATGTTCAATTTAATTATTACTTCTTCTCATCATCATCATGAACATGACATTACACATGCTACGTTTTGAAACTCTCATGGCCTTATTAATGACTGTGGGTATCTACATTTAAAAATTTACATGAGATGCTGACAGGACACGGCGTGTGTCCAAGAGCTCCAATCTAGCCCCAATGACGGCGAGTCATAGATATACTGTTAACCATGGGGTATAATATTACTGGCGTTGCATCTGCGCTGGGAGTACTTTCTTGCTTGTTGAATGATAGATACATAACCACATACACTGTCCTGGTGTACATTATTGATGGATCTTTTCTTGGTGTACATGGTGTCTACGTGCCTGATTAGTGTTACTTGATCGTGCTTGTGAAATCTTGCTGCTTGCTTGCTTGATATGGCCATTCTGCATTAATAATGCATTAGTGATATCTGCGTTCTTGACATCAAGTGAATTCTTGCGTGCTTGTACAAAGTGATCTATTGCTAGTTCGATCTTGTCATCTTGTTCACAAATCTCGTTCTATCATAATCACTCTCTCTAGCTTGTTTATATATCATGTTTTAACGAGTTTTATTCGTACTTGCATATCATTCATCGTACTTGCCTAGTTCTAAAATGTTAATCACTTATATCATTGCCCGCACATTGAGATATAAATCCTACTGGCTAGTTTGCTCATTCCCTACTTTTACCCAATCTAGGTGACTATGAAGTTCAAGAGGAAGAGCAAGTCGAGGATGGGAATGCGTCCGAGTGATGAGCGTTCCAACTATGAGTCTAGTTATAGTAATTTTGCTTTGAGAGTTAGAACATGTAGTAGGAAGTGAGAAGTATTATGTACTTTCCTTTCATTGAGTCTTAGTCCTGTAATAGTTTCTATTTGAATACAATGAGCTGAGATTTGATTACAATTTATATTGCGTTCAACATATGGCCCTATTGTGATGTTGTGTTGATATATATTTAGTGCGTGCTAGCTAGAGGCTTATTTGCCGACTGTCCACGTCTCGGAATATAGACTCGAATTAATACTATCCGCTGCGTAATTCTCGGACGTGACAAAAGTTCTTACTAATGAAGAAACAGTAAGGAAAATCCTAAGATCTTTAACTAATGTTGGACCCCTAAAGTAACTGCCATTGAGGAAGCACATGATTTAACTCAACTATCTATTGATAAACTAATTGGTTCCCTCATGGCCCATGAAATTAACATGGAGAGTTTTGAAAATTCTTCAAAAAGGAAAATGTCAAATGCTTTGAAAGTTGCAGATTCCTCTTCATCTGAAGACTCCAAAGAAAATCAGATGATAGTGATGATGGGCAATGTTGTCAAGGAAATTGCAAAGAATCCTTGCCATGAGAAGAAGTTCGGCTCCAAGAGATTTTTCAAGAAAGATAAAAAGAAGGAGCCAACCTGCTACGAATGCAACCACCTGGACATTACAAATCTGAATGTCCTAAGCTGAAGAGAAGGATCAAGTAGAAAGATCCGACAAGAAGAGGAAAAGAAAAGAAGTTCAGAAAATACAAGAAAAAGGCAATGGCAGCAGATGGGATAATGAAGAGGCCACCAGTTCAGACTCCTCAAGCTCAGAATCTGAAGAAGAAGAAAAGGCAAATCTAGCCCTCATGCTAGGACTGGATCAAGTAAATTCCGAAACCTCTTTTACTTCTTGTTCTGAATCTGATTCTGATAGTCTTGAAGATGCCTTCAATGAATTATATGAAAAATATAAAAGAGTAGTCAAACAAATGAAGATAGTTAAATTAAATTTGCTAAACCAAGAAAAGGCTAACACCTTTCTGAAGAATGAAGCAGAGAGGTTAGGACAAAGTCTAAGTGAAACCAAAAGAGCAAATGAACTATTATGTGAAGATTTAAAAAATAAAAATAGTAAAATCATGGAAATAGAATCAAACTTAAAAGAACTTAAGAATGAAGAAAAATTACAAGAGGAAAATAACTACCTAAGAGCTACTATAGAGAAAATCTCTAACTGTAAAACATCTCTGTTTGTTAGATTAAAAGGCTCTAGGACAAGTAAGAAAAAATATGGAGTAGGATATACACCTCCTCACAATGAAGAAAATGTTGTGTATCCTGAAAAATATCCAACACCTAAATTTGTAGCAGAAAAAGGAATTAAAACCCCCCAAAAGTTAATTAACATGTTTATAAACAAAAATAAAAGCTTAACAACACTGCACACATTAAGAATGCTTTTGATTTATGCTGTAGTCACTGCAATCAATTTGGACACACTGTCAGCACATGCACTACCAGACATTTGCGCTGGATTCCTAAGACTAACCATCAAGGACCCAAGAAAATTTAGATACCAAAAGTTACAACTTAATTTTATTTGCAGGGTCGGCTGAGAGCATCCAAATGGTATTTGGATAGTGGGTGCTCAAGGCATATGATAGGTGATAGGAAGTTGTTTACAAGCTTTAGAGATAAAAGTGGTCAAGTCACTTATGAAGATAATGGTAAATGAAAAGTCTTAGGATGTGGGACAGTCGAACTAAGAAAAGAATTTGATTGAAGATGTCATGTATGTAGAAGGACTGAAGCATACCTCATAAGTATTAGTCAGTTATGTGATAAGGGTCATTTAGTAAAATTTCAGAATGATAGATGTATTATTCAAAAGGATGGAAAAACTATGTTCGAAACTCAAAGAGTAAAGAATCTGTACACATTACAGCTAGCAGAATTAAAAGAAGTGAATCTATGTCTTGCAACTACCAAGAGTGAAGAACCTGATTTGTGGCATAGAAGATTGGGGCATGCAAGCACTTCAGTGATCAAGAAATTGATTAAGCATGACCTAGTTGAAGGTCTTCCAAAGATGAAGATGAAGAAATATGGAATATGTTCAGCTTGTGCAAAAGGGAAGCAGACCAAGACTTCATTTCAGTCCAAAACAATTGTCAAAACTTCCAAGCATTTGGAGCTAATTCATATGGATTTATTTGGACCTATAAGAACAGTCAGTCTTGGAGGAAAGGTATATGGCTATGTAATAGTAGATGACTACTCAAGATATACTTGGGTATCATTCTTGGAAGCCAAATCAAAAACCTTTTTAGCTTTTCTGAAGTTCAGCAACGTAGTACAAAAGAATCAGAAATTTCAGATTGTCAGCATCAGATCTGATCATGGTGGAGAATTCAAGAATGAAGAGTCCATAAAGTTCTGTGAAGAGAATGGAATTGAACATAATTTTTCTGCACCAAGAACACCTCAACAAAATGAAGTAGCAGAAAGAAAAAATAGAACACTGCTAGACATGGTCAGAACTATGCTCACAGAATACAATTTACCAAGATAGTTCTGGGCACAAGCAGTCAGCATAGCTTGCTACATCATCAACAGGTGCATGATCAGACCAATTCTAAAGAAGACCCCATATGAACTTTACAAAGAAAAGAAGCCCAACATCAGTCATCTTCTACCTTTTGGCTGTAAGTGTTTCATCTTGAATAATGGTAAAGATAATATAGGAAAGCTAGATACTAAAAGTGATGAAGGATTTTTATTAGGATATATTTCAAAACCTAGGGGATATAAAGTTTTTAATAGGAGAACTTTAACCATAGAACAAACTGTGCATATATTATTTGATGAAACTAACCCTTTTATCAAAAGAATAGAAGAAGAAGAAGATTGTGTTGAAGATTTGTGCAGGGATCTAGAGAAAACATCTCTTGAAGATGAAGAAAAAGAAGAAGAAAAGGAAGATCCTCCACTAGAAGAACTTCAACAGCAAGAAGAACAACAAGAAGGACTGCCTAGAGAATTGAGTATCACAGAGATCATCCAAGAGAAAATATAATAGATGATCCTCAAGATAGGGTAAGAACAAGAGGTATGAACATTCCTTGTGATTTTTCTGCTTTAGTTTCTCAAATTGAGCCTAGGACAATCGATGATGCACTGGCTGATGAATCTTGGATCCTTGCTATGCAAGAGGAACTTAATCAGTTCCAATGCAGCCAGGTTTGGACTTTTGTCCCTAGACCTTTTGACCATCCAGTTATTGAGACCATATGGGTCTTCAAAAACAAAATAGATGAATCAGGAGTAATCACCAGAAACAAGGCCAGACTTGTAGCACAAGGGTATTCCCAAGAGGAAGGCATTGATTTTGATGAAACTTATGCCCCAGTAGCTAGATTAGAGGCAATCAGAATTTTGTTAGCATATTCATACTCTCTAAACATCAATTTATTTCAAATGGATGTTAAAAGTACTTTTTTGAATGGTTTTATAAAAGAAGAAGTTTATGTTGAGCAACCATCTGGTTTTGAAGATACTAAATATTCAAATCATGTTTTCCATATAAAGAAATCACTATATGGTCTGAAACAAGCTCCAAGAGCTTGGTATGAAAAATTAAGTGCTTATTTATATCACATGATTTTGTAAGAGGCAAAGTTGATAGCACACTATTTATCAAGAAATTTTCAGATGGAATCTTAATAGTGCAAATATATGTTGATGATATCATATTTGGTTCTACTAATGAATCACTTTGTAAATTCTTTGAAAACCTTATGCAAAGTGAGTTTGAAATGAGCATGATGGGTGAGCTTAATTATTTTCTTGGGTTGCAAATTAAGCAGACCAAGGAAGGTACTCACATTTGTCAAACCAAATACATTTCAGATTTACTTTCTAAATATGGCTTTGACAAGTGTAAGCCCTTAGAACACCCATGAGCTCAGGAATTAAGTTAGATAGTGATCCACTTGGCAAGAAAGTAGATCAAAAAGTCTATAGAGACATGATAGGATCACTACTCTATCTTACTTCTAGTAGACCAGATATAATGTTCAGTGTCTGTTTGTGTGCAAGATTTCAAGCTGATCCTAAAGAATCTCATGTTCATGATGTTAAAGAATTTTTAGATATCTTATAAATACAAGTAAATTAGGGTTATGGTGTCCCAGATGTTCAAATTTCAAATTATTGGATATAGTGATGCTGACTATGCTGGATGCAAAATAGATAGAAAAAGCACCAGTGGTACTTGTCAATTACTTGCAGGTTGCTTGATATCTTGGTCTTCCAGAAAGCAAAATTCAGTGGTACTGTCCACAACAGAAGCTGAATACATTGCAGCTGGAAGTTGCTGTACTCAACTGCTGTGGATCAAGCACCAATTAGAAGACTATGGTCACATACTTCAAGAAATTCCAATGCTGTGTGACAATACAAGCGCAATCAATTTGACCAAAAATCCTATCCAGCACTCAAGAACAAAACATATTGAGGTTAGACATCACTTCATCAGGGACCATGTAAGTAATAGTGACATTTTACTTGATTTTGTTTCTACAGAAAATCAGCTTGCTGATATTTTTACCAAACCTTTTCCTGAAGATAGATTTACATCTATTAGAAGAGAAATAGGTATGTGTAATCCTGATTAAAGTAATGTGAAAAATTTCATGTCTAATTTGTATGATAAGCTTTCTCTGTGAATATTTTTCTAAGTCCCAGAACTGCGACTCTTGCAGTCGGAGACATAATCCGACTTATGTTGAAATAATGTATTCGACTGTAACAGTCGGAGACACAATCCGACTTCCTAGAGTTGAAGTCTGAAAAGGTGCGTATTAATTTAAAATAATAAATGAAATTAAGACACATTTATTATGCAATGGTTCAATCAATCAATCACGTCCGTTCACCCTGAAATCTCTGGTCAGTTTCTTTTCAACCTCTTTATTAGGATAATCCCTTTCTGTCTGAAGACACCCTTTCAAACTTTCTCTCCAACTCTTCTGTCGTCTTCCTCCTCTTCGCGCCTACACTGTTCATCTCTGGAACCCTCTTCAGAGCTTCTGCTGATTTCCTCATCTCCGCTGAAGAAAGGTAGGCTCTTTGTTCTCTAAACTACATTTCTTTCACTCCTTCGACAGTTCCTGAATCTTCTCTATCTCTTTTCTATCTAGATGGCATCCTCCAAGGATTCTGAGGGAACCATGCTCACCCCTGAGCAGTTCCAACACCTTTCCCTTGCAAAATTTTCTATTTGTCTAGGGAAGGTTGTAGACTTTTCTCAGTTGCATGGCAACTTAGGATGGGTAGCAGAAACCCTAGAGGAGATGGGTTGGGCTAGACTGTGCAGGATTTCTGAACCCTCCTTCGAAGGTGCCCTTAAGGCATTCTTTGTCACCCTTCAAGTCTCCTCAGAAAGTTCAGTCACTGGATATGTGAAAGGGACCAAGGTTACTGTTTCTAAAGAACTTTTGATGGAAATTTTGGGCTGTTCCAACTCCGGGCACAAGCTTAGTGAGATAGTTCCTTTGGATAAGGAAAAAATGGGAATTATTGGAAGCCTGGGGACTGTTAGCAAGAAAGGACTCTTGGTCAATGAGTTGTCAGTAGAAAAGAGACTCATCCATTCAGTGATCACCAACATTGTCACACCCAGGGCTGGTACCCGCTCATCCATTACAGCTAGAGGTGGTAGTTTATTGTTTTGGGCTATTCAAAGGCATAAGGTCAACCTACTAGCAGTTATTTTGGAGAAAATGAAAGCATCAAAGAATTTGCAGGAGTCCCTCCCATATGGACCACTGCTATCTTTGATTTTTAAAAGATTTTTAGTGGATTTGAGTGAAGAAATTCCATCAGGCGTGAAAGAGAAGATTGGCCTATCCACATTAAGGAGAAGCCATTACATCTTGAAAAACAAGGCTCAGAATTTATGGGTTAAGGAATCTGAACCCCAGTGCACCAATGAAGTGGTTTCTGATGAAGCATTGGACATATCATCTGTTCCAGAGAGTCAACAACAAGAAGAAGCCAGAGAAGAAGAAGTGAGAATGGAAGCCAATGTTCAGGAAGAAGAGCAACAAGAATCTCATCAGTTTGTAAAGCATTTTCAGCAAAGTCAAGTTCTTGTCTCCCCTCCAGAACAAGATGCACTAGAAGAGACAATTAATCAAGTGCTAAGAGAGATAAAAGGAAAAGGAGTAGCACAAGATCAAGATGATATTCCCAGGACTACTCCATCAGTACAAGAATTTGAAGAAAGGCAGCACCTTTCCTCCCTTCTCAGTTTGAGACCCGGCCAAGGTCTCAGGGGGAGAGTAGCAACAGCTTGAACTCAATATTGGATTTACTGACCAAGCAACAACAAAGCTTGTTAGTGCTTCAGTTGTAAGTGGAATTTGTAGATGCTAAGTTTGATGGTTTGGCGGATGAGGTCAAGCAAATGAAGGACCTCTTACTTCAGTTAGTGTGCCAACATGGCACTCATCAGCCATCTGCACCTTCATCCACCCATCAAAAAGAGCAGCAACTAGTTCAACAACACCAAGAAGCACCAGATCAGCAACAATCTATTCAAGAAGAGCAAGAGCAAGAGCATCAGTAGTAGTAGCAAGAAAAAGAGAAGGAGCAACAACCTGAGCAGCAGTCTGAGCAGCAGCTGCAGCAAGAGCAAGAGCAACAGAAAGTTCTGCCCCAATTGGCTATTGTGGAAGTTCAGCATAAATCAGTGCCAGAGCAGCTTCCAGTAGCAGTAGTTGAGAAGTAGCAGCAATCCCCTTAGGAATCTAGGCCTAAAAGACCTCTAGAGTCTCAGGATTCTGATGTTGATGCGAGATCCAAAGTCAAGACCTTTAAGAGGAAGGTGAAGAGAAGACTCCATAAAAATGGTAACATGTGTCCTCTTCTTCTCCTCCTCCTCCTCCTCCTGAACCAACTCCTTCTACTCACACTTCTACCACTGTTCCTGCTTCTCCTAAACCAGAACAACCCCCTACTTCCTAATCTCTTCCTACTACACCCACTGCTCCCACTCCTTCCATAACTGAACAACCTCCACCTTCTACATCATCTGATCCTCCTCCCTCTACATTTATTCCAGAGGATAGCCAATTGCCTCTGACAATACAAATTTCAAAATTTATCTTTTGAAATACTAATTCAAGCAATCCAAGGCAACCATTCCTCCTCTCCACACACAACCTTCAAATTTATTTTCCTCTCTTCCTACTGCCTCCTCATCTTTAGCAGGCAGATCCACCCTTTCCCTTTCAGAAATACTTCTTAGTATTCAACTCTCATCAAAAGGTGGGCACATGCTAAAAGACAACCCTGCCAAACTCCTTCCTCCATTTTGGTATGCTTTCATTTACCACTCAGAACACCATATGAACCTGTTCAGGGAATTTTTGTCCATCAGGGCATTCCTTGAAGTGCATGAAATGCCAGGTTTCATGTTTGAAGACTGGCTTCCTACTCTTATTCATTCTACCCAAATCATATTATCTGATCTCCAACTCATTTCTCAGAAATACCATACTCTTAAATCCAAGAGTTTCTTGAACTCTATCCTGGTGAGCCACCAGGTACCAGCAAACCTTGTCCAGGAACCAATTTATGGATGTTAGTCTCCACCTGAATCTTAGGTTCTATGACATGTTTGGAACCTTCATTAGAGACTCCCAGCTAAGTACTCAAGGATGAAAGAATTTAATTTTGCCAGAGTTAAATTGGGGCTGTCTGATGTCACTAAAGGCCAATGGGAACATCTTATCAGAGGTCAGAGAGAAATCACCCCCTCCATGACAGTTGGATTACCATCTGGTTTGTATCCATCCTTGGTTGGTGCCATTTCATCAAGAAAGGACTTTGCTCAGCTAATCTTTAACAGACACATCTGGATAGCCTCCAAATTCTGAATCAAGTACAAATTAAAACTTTCTTTCCATAGGTTTGTGCTTATGCAAGCTCCAAAGAATTCCCAGCATTTGATGGATTTCCAACTTTGTTTTGCTGAGTCTGAACGGTTCACAGAAGATCAATGAGCAGCAGCTTATCCTGAGGATCATGTAGATTGTGAGAAGCTAAAGATTTCTGTCACTGAGTATCTTGGCAAAGCCTATAACGACTTTGGAAGTCCCTTGCTCATAGGTGGGAACAGAGGTACTTGGTGTACTATCAGGCTAAGGAAGTAGCTATCTCCCAAGGCTTGCACTGGAATATTACAGTGCATAACTTTCTCCATCTAGCAGCCTCTAGGAAATTTGTTCCTCTCAAGAATCTTCTGCGTCAGAGTCACTATTATACCAAGCTTGCTTGGTACCACAAATGTCACATTAAATCTCATAGGAAACTCCCTTCTATAGGTCCCAACTATAAAATTGATATCAGTCTTTTTGAGAACTTCTTCCCTGACAATAAGAAGTTGTGGGACCTTATCTAGCCTTATCTAGATCAGATCCCCCATTCCTTGTATTTACCAAGCTCTTTATCCAGGTCTAAGATACTATTTTGTACCTGCATCTTTACATTTCTGAATACAATCTATGTTGGTTTCTCAAATTCTGAATGTAATTTTTTTTACTGTCTTACCTTTTATGTTAATGCCACAAAGGGGGAGAAAGAAGAAAGAACACAAATTCTTTAGGTGGTTATATGATCAAAGTTATATATATGATCAAAGTTATAACAAAGTTTTACTGTCTATTTAAAGATTTTTGTCATTAACAAAAAGGGGGAGAATTGTTGAGCAACTACACCTAAGAAAATAATTTAAGATTATTATAACTTTGTGTTTTTGCTATGACAAAACCTTTAAAAGACTTTCTACAAATTAAATATACATATCACAGAAAAATAGTTTGGACAAACTCTATCTCGAAAATTTCTCTAAGTCCACAGACATCACAATTCGACTGTCGACTCCGACTCCGACTCCTTTAGAATCGAAAAGTTTTGCACAAAATCATCTCTAAAATTTTCTAAGTCCAGTCTATCCGACTTCATACAGTCGAATACTTCATTCTGGAATTCAACTCTCAGAAGTCGAATTCTCCTGTATCCGACTTCTGAAGTCGAATTCTCTGTCTTGTTTCTGTCAATCTCCATAGAAGTCGAAATCATTCTATCCGACTCCTAAAGTCGAATTATATCCTTCTAATGCATTTCTATCCGACTTTCAAAGTCGAATGATGTAACTTCCAATGAAGTCAAAATTAGTCTATTCTCATGTTTCTGTCTTCGACTCCTAGAGTCGAATTGCACTCTCTTCTAAATTTGACTTCACTATAAGTCCTGTACTTGTATTTTTTCTGTGAAGATACTATTTTATCAACTTATGAAATGTTGATTGCATATCATCTTATCTGCTTAATATGATTTCTGTCAGAACCTACATTGACTGAATATTTCTTTCTCTGTCTATCAAATTATCATTATTTAAATATATTCAGACAAGATGAGACATATTATACTTAAAACATTCATCCAAAATTGTTTATGATTATATCTGAAACATTTATTCAAATTGGTCTCTTGCCTCATGACAGTAGTCCAGATTTTCTTCCAATACAGAAGATATGTTGCATTTATTATTTTCAGGCGCATGGCATCTGACAGAGGCTCACCTACCACTGTCAGAACTTGTCCATACCTTTGTTTGCAAACTGTCTGTCCATCTCTTATTAGTCTGAAAAGCTTTCTGTCCAAGGTTTCCATGCTTTTTATTTTTCTATGACTTACCTACTTCAGAAAGTATGGAGGTACCCTGTCTCTTTGTCTTGTCTTTGCTGTAGAATATTTATTGAAGCACATTTTCAACATGGAGCTTTCACAGTCTATTTAATTGGAAGTTGACCCTTTAGCTGTGAAGCTGCAAGCCTCGTCCAAGAAACATTGGAAAGAAGCAAAGATAGAAGGACCTATGGATAACAAACTCAGCAAGCATCCAAAGGATTCAAGGTCTCTCCTCAAACGAACAGATCTCTAATGGCCATTTTCAAACGACTACATTCTACATGAAGATTATAAAAGAAGCCGAAGTTTGAAAGGAGCAATAGAGAATTTTCTTTCAGAGAGCTGAACACCAAGAGCTGTGCTATCATTCTCTTCAACTCTCCTTTGCCTTCTGCTAGCAAGAGAGCGTTCACATGTCTTCTCCAAGCTGCAAGTTAGAGAGCTCCATTCTTTAGAAAATTCCTTAGCTCTCATTAGTCACAGAAGTCTTGATGTTCGAGTGGCAACTGTAATTGATTATTGTTAGTCCACCCTTCCTGTTCAGAAAGGAGCTTGATTGCAATTCTTTTGTTTTCTCCTTTCTGGACTAAGTGTGTTTGCTCATTATTTATGGCAAACACACAAGTGTCTCTACTTTTTATTTTGTGTAATTGTGTGGGAAGTTTGTTCCTGCATTTCCCATCTTGTATAGGGAAGACCTTGTTGAAGGTAGTGTTTGTACCCCTGGTAAGGGAAGACTTGCTTGGGAGCAAGTGGGCTTGTAATTCCTCTCAAGGGTGAGAGAAGGCCAAGTTTATTGGCAGTTAGTGAAATCTCAAGTGGTTGGCTTGAGGACTGGATGTAGGACTTCTATGTGAGAAGGGCCGAACCATGATAAATCTCCTTGTGCACTTGTGTGATTGTTTCCGCCAATTTACACTTGAATCACACACTACACTAAATTCAAACAGATTTATTTAGTGCTGTTTAATTTCAGATAAAATTTTTAAAAGCACAAGAAGTCCTATTCACCCCCCTCTAGGACATCATTAGTGCATCTCGATCCAACATAAACAAGTGTCTTGGCTCATGTCAAAAGGTGAACATATATCTTTCAACTCTGTATAATATAATGAAGGTTACACTACTGAGTAATCCTGTCTTGCATTGGGTAAATGTGGCCTCTTGCACTGAAAAGTGAGTTTTGACCAAGTTATTCTTGTATTCTCTCCAGAAAAATGAAATAAAACTTCAAGTATAAACATGACAGACTAAACATCGACCCAGATGAAGTTTATGAAAAATCAATTTAGAGTTATTACTCTAAATTGTGCTAAATGTTTAGCTTCTACACTCATGTGATAAACACTTTTGTCAACTCACATAGGTCACTTTCAATCACATTTGCTTCATCTTTTTAACTATATTTAGATTATTAAACCATGACATATGTTGTGATTGATTGTGTCTTTATTATTAAACTTTGTTGCACAATTCCAAGACACATTAATTTCTCTCTCATAATTTAATATCTAATATCTCATAGATTTTGATCATGTTTGATACGTCCATCTCTCAATTCCACTCCTTGCTTTCATGTCACTCATACTTTGATCTCCACCCATTGATGTCCTTGGTATCACTTGTGTATGCTCTCATTTTCCTCTTAATCCATTGGTACCATCACAGGGGGAAAGTGTTTCGTCAAGGGGGTGACTACATTTGTCCTTGATTAAGGGGGAGAGATAGTTTTTTTTTGTTTTGAAAAAAAGGGAGAAATTTCAATTGTTTGAGATTGTTGAAAATGTTTTGTCATCATAAAAAAATGGGGAGAACGTTGGGTTATGGTTATGCAAATAACCATAATCATTGTGTTGATAATGATTGTTTTGATGATGACATAATCATTGTTCATCTTGTTGATATAATAACATCATTGTTTTGTGATGAACTTAAATGATTTTATGGTGCATATCTTTTGATTAATGATTGCAAACTATAGATAGACTGGCCATGTTGATAATTTGCATAAATGGCCAATTGATTGCTCATGACTTGGTTACAGGCAGTTGAAGTATGGCTAATCGATTGCCTTATGTTAAACATCGATTGTCAGCATATCGATTATTGATCAACTTAAACATCGATTGCCTCATGTTTAACATAGATTGTCAGCATATTAATTATTGATCAACTTAAACATCGATTGCCTCATGTTTAACATCGATTGTCAGCATATTGATTGTTGATTAACTTAAATATCGATTTCCTCATGTTTAAATATTGATTGTCATCATATTGATTGTTGATCAACTTAAACATCGATTGCCTCGTGTTTAAACATTGATTGTCATCAAATCGGTTGTTGATCAACTTAAACATCAATTGCCTCATGTTTAAACATCGATTGTCATCATATTGATTGTTGATCAAGTTAAACATAGATTGCCTCATGTTAAACATCGATTGTCTTCATATCAGTTGCTGATCAACTCAAACCTCGATTGCTGTGTGCTTCGCATTGATTACCATGTCCATATCCTTAAGTCTCATATCGATTGCTATTGTAAATTGAAGCATATAATTGTCTTTTCTTCTAAATACTTAAAAATGCCATCTGTGTAGGATATCATGTGACTGGCACGTGTCTCACCTGAAGTACTTGGTACTCACATTTTCTGAAGTACTATGTCAAATGATTAGAGCTATAAATATGCCCTTATCCCTTTTGGAAAGGCGTGTGTGAATATGCGGGAAAAAGGTACGCTCAGAAAGAGGAGAAGAGCAGTTGCCGCCAGAAGAAGAAGAGAAGCATAGAAAGAAGAGCTGAGCATTTGGCAGGAAAAACTCATCAGAGTTGAGAGTGCTGCCAGATCAAAGGAATCCCTTATTCTTCTTCCTGATATGGACCTCCAGCCTCAGAGGAAAAGTGTCTCCTCAATCTTCATCGAAGTCCAGTTGTTCTCTAACTTGAGAGCACAGGCAAATGTTCTTCATCTGTGTGTGTGTTTCTGTATGTTGATTGATCTGCACAAGTGTTATGTGCAGACTAATCTCTATCAGAGAGTGTGTTTGATTATGTGTGTGTTTTGAGTTGTTTGCTCAAGTGTGTGAACTGAGCCGTCGTGCTTTGCGTGTGTGTGTTATATCTCCTTTAAGAGATGGTGTGTGGTTTAATCCTCACAGTGGTGAGGGATGGATGTAGGAACCTCTCATTGTGATATCCAAACCACCTTAAAATCTCATGTGCAATGGTTTATCTCTTACTTGCGTACTAGTTGATTGCATAGGAATATTCCTCACACATTAAACACATACACACTCTTCACTCTAATGTCTCAGATCTGCTAGAATTTGGGTGTTCAATCAAGTTGCTCAGTGCTATGCTTTAATTTAGCTATGTTTCTGTTGCGGTTTGCACTGATCTATTCGACCCCTCCCTTCTAGATCTGTTTCCCCTGCTCATTCGATCCTACATTCCATACCTACTGTGGATGGTGACTTTCGTCCCACAAAGAAAAGATGAACAAAAAATAATAATGAAAAGGGTGTAAAAGGGCATACAACGCCAGATTTGGATTTTGTGATCGCCAGAGATGCATGGGTCTCGAAGGAGTAAAATAAGCAAATAAAGGGAGTGAGTGATCGCAGGAAAATACCTTTTTAGCAGGGAGATTGTGTGGAGATGTGGGTTTTCTCCTCCTTCTACAACACGGCCGACCATGATAGAAGACTCTTCTTGATTACCCTTGCAAGTCACAACAAAGATATGGAGACAATGAATTAGCCAAGTTGTGTAGCATTCAAATTATTATATAAACAACATGAAGCATAAAGCATGGGAAATAACACAATTTTTTGTTTGCTTTTAAACCCCTATGGATAGGTGGAT
Source organism: Colocasia esculenta (assembly GCA_014218235.1). Lineage (NCBI taxonomy): Eukaryota > Viridiplantae > Streptophyta > Magnoliopsida > Alismatales > Araceae > Colocasia > Colocasia esculenta. The sequence goes on from CM024761.1 coordinate 135,045,605, forward strand.
GTGTGTGCATGCATGGAAAGTGTAAAATAACATGTTTGTGTGTGTTGGATTTTGAGGGAGATTAATAAAAAGATGCTCACGTGGGAGTAAGAAGGAGATATTCGCGTGGGAACTTTGGAGAGATCGAATAGAATAAACAAAAAATAACAAGAAAGAAGAGAGTGGTCGGCTTTTTCTATGATTGATGGTGCATAAAGGAGCTTGATGAAGCTTGAAAGGGAGGAAGGAGAGGAGCATGCCAGGGATGCAACTCCTGAGGATGGCTGCTGTGGAAAGAAGGGTGTGCTTCAAAGGTCAAGGTGGAGATCCGATAACATCTCCCCTTTAATTGGACCCTCTCAACTCACTGCACATGGGGAACTCGCACTAGCCAACCTTGCTAACCCAGAGTGTATATATAGGGATATGAGGCTCAAAGTTGGAGGTGGATCAAAAGCCTAAATCACGTCAGTGCAATGGATGCATTTAAAGTTGAATCGAATCAGGCTAATCGGACATGTTAATGAATTTTCAAATTTAATCGAATTCTGATAGAAATAACAAGTTGAATCACGTCAGGTAGATCAGATGCATTTAGGAATTTCCTAAAATGGTTTATAGAAACTCGCCAAAAGGGAAATTTAGAAATTATAATGGCATCAGGAGTGTAGGACGCGTTTTAGGAAAGGCAGTAAGTATTTCCAAAAGCCAAAAATGGAAATTGCTCAGAAATAGGAAAGTCCAAAATCACGTCGGACCTAACTAACACGTTTAAAAATGCTCATTCAGTCAGTAATCGATTATTTAAAATCACTTCAAGGGAAGCTGATGCGTTATAGGCAATCAGAAGCTTAATCACGTATGGTCCAACTCACACTTTACAGAGCAATCGATTGTGATGATCAGTCCATCTCTATATAATTTATTATTTATTATATGTATTTTTGGTGATTAAAAAAACCCTAAAAATTATTATCTAACAACATTTTCTGAAGTTTATCCATAGGCATCAGATCAAACAAAATCAGTAAGTTGTCTACACTCACTGCTATTTGAAGTTCATTTCATATGTTTTGTATAAGTATACATCGACTTCCATATAATAGCTCACAACGATTATGGGTTCACTTAACGATTTCTTAGGTAGAACATCAATTTCACTTAAACAACGATTTCCTTAGAAGAACAACGATTTCGGTTCTACATCGACTTTACTTAAACAACAATTTCCTTAGAAGAACAACGATTTCGGTTCTACATCGACTTAACTTAAACAACAATTTCCTTAGAAGAACATCGATTTCGTTTCTACAACGACTTCATAGTTAGAACATCGATTTCGTTTCTACAACGACTTCATAGTTAGAACATCAATTTCGTTGCTATATCGATTTCGTTGCTACATCGACTTCATATGAAACAACGACTTCATTTCTACAACGACTTCACTTAAACATCAATTTCAGTAGAACATCGACTTCATGTGAAACAACGATTTCGTTTCCACAACGATTTCACTTAAACATCGATTTCGGTAGAACATTGACTTCATGTGAAACAACGACTTCGTCTCTACAACGACTTCACTTAAACAATGATTTCATAAGGAACAACGACTTCACTCAAACATCGACTTCATGTGAAACAACGACTTTACTTGAACAACAACCTCGTTTCAAACAACGGTTTCATCTGCACATCGATTTCAGTACAACAACGACTTCAGTTAAACAATGACTTTGTACAGAACATCAATTTCATTACATTCATACACGGATTATGTTCACATCGACTTTGTTTCAACATGAATTACATTCTCACATGGATTATGATTATATCATCGATTTCATATCAACATCGACTCTCTCTGTACATAGACTGTCTCCAAACATCAACTCTCTTTTAATAACGATTATGTTTTAGACAACTTTTGAATATTCTTATTTAAATTCTTTTCAGACATTCTTAAAATACATTCCACATGATATTCAAATATATTTTCAAATCTCTGTGGATTTCAAGTCTTCCGCGAACTATGTTGTATCCTGTGCTCTCTAACATTTATTGTGATAGTACAAAATCTTTACACGATATATCTTTGCTTATCTCACTTATGTCACATAAAGTAACTCTTTATATGATGACAGACTGACATTTCCTTTTTAGTGTATCTTTATATAGCATGACTACTAACGTTGACTGACAGTTTAGACAAAGATAAGTTGTCTATGCATCAACCTTTATTGTGTGCAGAGTTCCGGTAGAAACACACGTTGCAAAGATGGACCTGTCAACCTGACAGAGGCTAGAAGAGATTCAGACAATCTTCCTCTGTGTGTGAATGTCTATCCCAAATTTAATGGCTGCAGATTTTCTTGCTTCATACTTCGAACCAGACACTCCAACGTGCATGAAGATGTGAGGCAACGGATACTTCAACGGTCAAAATTTTTCAAAGAAGATAAATAGAAGACTGGTGACTCCATGAACAACAACTCTTTCAACCTTTCGACAACTTTTGAATAGCTTGGAGTTCTCTGTCACCTAGAAGAGAAGAGCTCGCTCATTCATTCAAACCTTCTTCAGCTGTTAGCTCTCCACAGCAAAGTGTTTAGTCTTTAGGAGATTGTGTAGATCTGAGAGAGTTCTTTGTGATAATTGTTGTCTCTTAGACACTACCTCAGATCAAGCAGTTTGTATAAGCTTGGTTTAGGGGCCATCCACTCCTTACTCATTATCTTGGAGTGTTCCTCTTTGGGTGTGAAGAGAAGACCTGCTGTTGAGTGGGTGGTTGTTTCCTTCGGCAAGAAGGAAGACCTGTTGCATTAGGTGATTTAGTTCCTATTCGGTTGGAGAAGAGAAGGCCAGCTGCGGTTGGATGTGTAAGTGTCCTTGAGGGGGATTGTACCCGTGCTTAGTGAAATGCCAAGTTGTTTCTTGGGGACTGGACGTAGGACTCCTTGTGACAGAAGATCCGAACCAGGATAAAATTTCTGTTGTCTGTGCGTTTGATTTCTTTGTCCTCTTCTTAACACTAACTCTAACCATCGAACTTAGTGTCTTCTATTAAGCATTTTATTTACAGGAATATTCTAAAAGAAAATTTCAGCAATCCATTCACCCCCCCTCTAGGCTTGCTATCTGGGCAACAAGTGGTATCAGAGCCAAGTCTCTTCGAGGAAGCAGATCTCACGATTTGAAGAACAAAGATAAATGGCAGCTCAAGGTCATGCAGAAGGACAATCCATCAACAGACCTCCTCTATTCGATGGTGAAGATTACAACTACTGGAAGACAAGGATGAAGTTCTTTTTTCAAGGACTTGATTTCCAGCTTTGGATGATAATTGAAGGAGGAGATCTCAAGGTAACCAACAGTAAAGACAAATAGATAGATGAAGACAAGAAGAAGCTGTCCCAAAATAGCAAAGCAAAGAGTATACTGTGCTGCTCTCTAAGCAAGAAAGAGTTCAACAGAATATCAGCATGTAAATCAGCCAAAGAGATGTGAGACAAGCTGAGGCTCACACATGAAGGAACTGACAAGGTAAAGGAAACAAGAATTGATATATTGGTAGCTCAATATGAGAGGTTTCAGATGCAGTCCGGAGAATCCATCTCTCAAATGTACAGTCGTTTCACAGATATTACCAATGGACTTCCTGGGTTAGGAAAGTACTAATGGACTTCCTAAGTTAGGAAAGACTTATGAGACTGGAGACATGGTAAGAAAGATATTACGATCTCTACCAACCTCATGGACTCCAAAGGTAATAGTAATAGAAGAAGCCAATGATCTCAGAAGAATGTCCCTTGAAAAACTCATTGGGTCCTTAATGGCCCATGAGATAAACATGGAAAGGCTAGGAGAATCCTCTAGCAAGAAGAAGCACACAATGCTCTCAAGGCCATAGAAGACACCTCTGAGGGTGAATCAGAAAGTGATAAGAGTAATGAGAGCAGTGAAGATGAAGAAGCCTTTCTCTCCAGACGACTGCAACGCATTTTAGCCAAGAAGAAATATCAGTCAGGAAGAAGGTATTTCGAATTCAAAAGATCTGAAGGTAAATAAGTCAGGAGATGTGAACCCATATGTTATGAGTGCAAGAAGCCTAGACACATCAAGGCTGAGTGTCCAAAACTGAAGAAGATGGAATTCAAGAAAAAGGATAACATGAAGAAATTCAAGAAATACAAGAAGAAAGCCATGGCTGCCACATGGAACAATGAGAGTGACTCAGAAGTGAGTCTAACTCCAGCGAAGAAGAAGAAGAAAAGGCCAACCTGGCCTTCATGGAAAATATCAATGACAAGGTAACTTCTGACACATCTTTTACATCTTGCAATGAATCTGATTCTGATAGCTTATAAGATGCTTTCAATAAACTTTACAGTAAATATAAAGACATCTGTAAGCTATTAAAAATAACTAAGAAAAATTATGCATGCCTTGAAATAACTAACTCAGATCTAAAATCTGAAACTGAACAATTAGAAAAACAAATTTTAAACTAAAAAGAAGAAATGAACTGCTATGCGAAGATGTGAAAACTAAAAATGAAAAGATAACAAACCTAGAAAATCAGGAAACCACAAGCAAACTTAAAAGTGAAATTAACACACTAACAAAAGATAATGAATATTTGAGAACTACAATTGAGAAATTCACAAATGGAAAATCTTCCTTAATATTAAAAAGAGCAAGAAGATCAGGAAAGAAAAAATATGGTTTAGGATACACTCCACCTGATAATGAAGAAACAATTATTCATCCTAAAATTTATCCAACGCCAAAATTCGTAGCTGAACAAGATCCTAACTATAAATAAAAAATTAATAAAAATAATAAGCCAAACAAGATAATAAACAATATCTCTTGCTGCACTCATTGCAATAAATTAGGTCATACTAAAATAACCTGTACAACCAAACATTTAAAATGGATTCCGAAAAGAAACTGTGAAGAAGCTAACCAACCAGGACCCAAAAGAACTTGGGTACCTAAATCTTATTGATTTATTGCAGGGAAGTCTTAGAGCATCAAAGTGATACCTGGACAGCGGGTGCTCAAGGCATATGATAGGTAACAAAAGACTGCTCTCGTATATCAAAGATGAAGAAGGTACAATAACCTATGGTGATAATGGTAAAGGGTTAGTAATTGGCTGTGGATCCATTGGAAGCCAAGATAGAATCCTGATAGAAGATGTTCTATGCGTCAAAGGACTCAAGCACAACCTAATCAGCATCAGTCAACTGTGCGACAAGGGTCACCAGATCAAATTTCAGGAATCTAAGTGTTTGATCATCAAGGATGGTACAACTATTTTTGAAGCCAACAGAGAAAAGAATCTATATATACTACATCTAGAAGAGTTGAAGGATCAAGACATCTGCCTAGCAGCAAGCAAGGAACAGAATGCTGAACTTTGGCATAGAAGATTAGGACATTGCAGCTTGAACGGTATCAGGAAACTCATCAAACATGATCTAGTGGAAGGTCTACCGAAGATAAACTCAAGACTAGACAACATCTATGAACCATGTACAAAAGGAAAGCATGCAAGATCCTCTTTCAAATCCAAGATAGTAGTCACCACCTCCAAACCACTAGAACTGCTTCATATGGACTTGTTTGGACCAATGAGAACAACCAGTTTGGGAGGAAAGAATTTCGGATTTGTAATAGTTGATGATTATTCTAAATTTACATGGGTATCATTTCTTGAGCATAAAGATGACACATTTCATAGTTTTGTGAAGTTCAGTAAGCTAGTTCAGAAAGATAAGAAGTACAATATCATAAGTATCCAATCAGATCATGGAGGAGAGTTTCAGAATGACAGGTTAGCAGAATTTTGTGATGATCTGGAGATTGAACACAATTTCTCAGCACCAAGAACACCACAAAGAAATGGAGTAGCTGAGAGGAAGAATAGAACACTTTTGAATATGGATAGAACAATGTTATCTGAGTACAATCTTCCAAGATATTTTTGGGCAGAAGCCATAAACACAGCTTGCTACATCATTAATAGAGTCATGATCAGACCAATTCTGAAGAAGACTGCATACGAACTGTACAAGCAAAAGAAGCCCAAGATCAGCCATCTTAGAACTTTTGGATGTCCTTGCTTCATTCACAACAATGGTAAGAGAGACATTGCTAAGTTGGATCCCAAATCTGATGAAGGTATTTTTATGGGGTACACTTCTAAACCTAAAGGTTATAGAGTTTTCAATAAAAGAACTTTATTAATTGAACAAACTATGCATGTTATTTTTGATGAGTCTAACCCTTCCTTGAGAAAGGAAATTGGAAGTGATGATGAAGATGCAGAAAACATTTCCAAGAAGCTGAAAGAAACAACCATTAAGGATGATGAAGATCCACCCTTGGAAGAACTACAACAGAAGGATATCATTCACGATGATCTTCCAAAGGAATGGAGGTACAAAAAGGATCACCCAATGGATAACATAATTGGAGATCCATCAGTCGGGGTAAGAACTAGAGGTAATATTAATCCTTGTGATTATTTGGCATTTGTATCTTAAATAGAGCCGAAGACAGTCAATGAAGCACTATCTGATGAATTTTGGATTTTAGCCATGCAAGATGAACATAATCAGTTCAGGAGAAATTAGGTTTGGTCCCTTGTTTCGAGACCATCAGATCATCCTGTGATTGGCACCAAATGGGTGTTTAGGAACAAATTGGATGAATCTAGTGTGATCACTAGAAACAAGACTAGGCTGGTTGCTCAAGGCTATTCCCAAGAGGAAGGCATAGATTTTGATGAAACCTATTGTAAGGCCCTCGAATTTTGTTGTATTACTTTATTGCGTGTAAATAATTCATGCTTGTGTATGCATAGATGTACATATATACATACGTATTAACTAGTTATACTTATGTGTGCATGTGTATAATTAGTTGTAAATAGTGTATGAATTGCATGGTGGTAGTGTGTACATGATACTATATATGGCATGTATATATATATGTAAGTTAAGCATGGTTTCTGCATGTTTTAAGTTTGGGCCGAAGGGCCAAATTGGCGTCCACATGGATGGACGTCCATGATGAGTCAGCATCCACCTCGATGGACGCTAATACTTGAGTCAACGGCCATGTATGTGGACGTTAATATCTCTGACCTGCATGCATTGCAGACCCCGAAATTCCGGGGGCAAGCAAGCCCAGCCATTGGGGAGATGTCCCCAACGGCTATCAGGCCATCCCATCACCCCTCCGGGATATCCCAAACCCCTTCTCCTATAAACCAAGCCCCTTTTGTAACCAGAAGAGCTCTCTTGACTCTTTGAAGAGAAGAGAGAAACCCTAGCTCTAGCTGTGAGAAAAACCTGAAGTTTGCATGCTTTGATCCGGAAAATTGGGGCTCACCCGACAACCTACAGCAACTGGCAGCTAGCTGGAGCCTAGAGGAAGGCTTCCCCGACTCCAACCTGCTGTGGAGATCGACCAAGAACCCGCAGGAGTGGTGTTTGGAGGCTTCTTGGGACTGGCCAAGGAGAGCTTCATCAACCTCTTTGATCCCTTTGAAGAGTTATTTAGAGGCAAGTAACCCATACATTTCGTCCATGTATGAGTCTAGTGGGGTTTTACCATTTTTACAGATTTTCCTCGTGTCCTGGATCCTCACACTTCTCTTTCTTTTGGAGCTCAGGTCTGCGTTTTGCACAGACCTGAACTTGACGGCAAGACCCCTTGCCGTTAAGATCTTCCATTAACGGCCAACGATGTTGCCGTTAAGCTCCATTAACGGCCAGACTGTGCCGTTAAGTTCTTCAGGGCAGAACAGTGAGCTGTTCTCCCTTCTATATGATTAATTTCTGAAGTGTTTTCGCATGAGGATATAATGTAATCGTATATGTTATGTAAAATAGACAATGTGATGTGTGTGGAATTTTCTATGCTTTTTGGTGAATGGCATGAATTGTTAAACTTATTGAAATACATGTTTGGAAAATGGATTATGCATGTTCACCTACTGTCTACATGATCCCTGAGGAATGGAGTGCCCTAATTTTTCTAAACTGTGTATATACGTATCAGTCCATGCCCTAAAATTTTGAGAATTTTTCCATGATTGTGGGATTTACTGTAATTTCTGTTTTGGAAATAGAAGACATGCATAGGATTGTAAAGTTCACTGTAAATTGGGTGTTGTGCAATAAATCCGGGGAAAATTCTGTGATGATGTGTATGTTAGGTTCAGGGCTGTGAACTGTCAAACTGGATATTCATGTTATGTTCCATGATAATTGAATTATGAATGGCATGAGACTGAATGTTTTAATTTCTGTAAATGTAATATGACTCAGAAAAATCTGGAAATTTGTATGTGAAGTCATGAATCTGAAATTAGTGTGTGGTTAAATTTCATGATATTTGGATAACTGTAAATGGTATTATGAAATTCCCATGTGAAAACATGTGATAAATGCATGCTATCATGAATATGATTTGATGATGTGTTGCCAACCTGATTAATGTGAGCTACTGAATGTTTGATTTCTGTCAACATTAGTATCATGATTAGGAAAAACAGAGCCATGTGTATAAGTGGGAGAATGTAAAGACATGTGTAATATGTGTGTTAAAATCGGAATGTGTAATGTGTAAGACTGTGCCATGTGTGACACTGCTTCCATAGAGGGCTGTGGAACCGTACCATGGAAAAGTCTCCATGGGAAGGTTCAATATGCTAAGATCCTAAGGGCATTAGGATGAAATCTTGGAGGTGGACAAGTACCACTGGTTAGGGTGGAGACTTGTTCTCCCGGTCTGCGCAGTCCAAGAGTCGTCACTGTGTTGCCTAGGTGACGTCTATGTGTATGTGTTATGTGATGTGTCCTTCTAATGGTGGTTTGGACTATGTGTCACGGCACTAAGTTGTGAAAATGTGAATGCAAATTGTGAAATGTGAATGTGACTATGTGTAAATTGTGTAGTGTGAATATGTGTAAATGTGCAATGTGTAAAAAGAGAACTATGTGAATGAGTGATTGTGCAACCATGTGAAACCAATAAGTTAGATTGTGAAATTGTGATCCATGATACATTAATGTGAAATTATGTCACAACAGCAACCTAGTTGTGTTCATAAGAATGTTTTATATGTGTAAAAATGCGTAGAATCCATGTTAGGAACAATTCTTGCTTATGCGTAAACGTTTCCA
>CM024761.1:135054889-135369034 GCA_014218235.1 Colocasia esculenta
GTAAAGCAATGTGTTGTAGATGCACTAAGTAGAAAGATAGTTTTAAGCCAGATGATGATCAAAGAGTGGAAGTTATATGAAGATGTAGCAGAAAATTCATTATTTATACCAAATAATCAGCGAGCAGTATTAGCAAATAGTGCAATGGAACCTTCATTGTATTGACAGATAGTAGAAGCACAGAGAACAAATGAGAATTTGGTGGATATTGTAAGAATGAAGAGGTTACACTTGATGATGACAGTGTGGTTAGACTCAAAGGTCGATTGTATGTCCAGCATAAGCAGAGGTGAGGCAGAAGGTATTAGAGAGGCTCATAGGTCTAGGTACACTATTCATCTAGGCAGCACAAAGATGTATCAAGATTTGAAGAAGCATTTCTGGTGGCCGAATATGAAGAAGGAAATCGCAGAATTTATATCAAGATATCTGGTATGTCAACAGGTAAGCATCAGAGGCCAGGAGGATTATTACAACCATTGCCTATTCCATAATGGAAATGGGATGACATAGCTATGGATTTTGTAGTTGGTTTGCCCAGAACAGCAACAGGTCATAATGGAATTTGGGTTTTTGTGGATAGATTGACTAAAGTATGTAGGTTATTAGCTATGAGCATGTCATGGACTGTGGACAGATTAGCTAGATTATGTGGATAAAATAGTACCGTTGCATGGAATTCCTCTTACAATTGTCTTAGATAGAGATCCCAGGTTTACTTCAGGTTTCTGGAGGAGTTTACAAAGAGTGATTGGTACTGAATTGAGGTACAACTCAGCTCATCATCCGCAGATGGATGGGCAAACAAAAAGAACAATTCAAACCATATAAGATATGTTGAGGGCTTGCTGTTTAGTATAGGGAGGTACTTGAGAGCATCACTTGGGTATGGTAGAGTTTGCTTATAATAACAGTTATCATGCAAGTATTGGAATGACACCTTATGAAGTTTTATATGGAAGACCGTGCAGGACACCATTGAATTGGCATGAGGTAGGTGAGAGGCAAGTCATGGGACAAGAATTGATTCAACAGTGTTCAGAAATGGTCAAATTTATTAAGGAAAAGCTTCAAATAGCTCAAAGTCATCAGAAGGGTTTTGCAGATACCAGACGTAGGCCATTGCAGTTTGAAGTTGGTGATTATGTGTAACGACCCTCCTTATACCGGTACGATTATACCAATCCACGTCGATATAAAGAACGCCGTCACAATGGGACATTTACCCATCACTAACAGTTGATTGAGATATACATGAATATTAAAAAGAACAGCGGAAATAAATAAGTATTCAATCTTATTCCATCATCCACATCATATCCACAGTCTAAATAGTAATGAAAGAAAACTAAAGTCCACATTATTACAATTCCCAATTCAATTACATTGTCCATACAAATTACATCATTATTGGAATACATACTTATGAAAAGAAAAGTACAAAGAAGGGATCTCCATAAACAAAGCTACTCCTCTCGCTCGGAGTCGCTCCTAACTATCTCCTCGGAAGAAGTGAAGACACCTGCACCTGTACGCCAAAGTAAGTATGAGTCTAAATAGACCCAGCAAGCAATCCATGCACATAACCATACACACATCACATGCACATGCTATCTTCTAATGGAAATAAGTATACATGGGACATGCTTTATAAACACTAAAACTACCATTCATGAAATCTATAGCATTAGAATACATGGCACATGCTTACCAATTTAGAACATAGAACACATGCTAGTTTCAAAACATTAAGGATAAACATAGTACATGCTTTTATTGCTTTAACAATTAAGTATAAAACTTACAACATGATTTCTACACCTTTTGTTCATCATGTTTTAAGGAATAAATTTCATTCAAACCATCTTGCAGCTTTTCATAATTTATGAAAAACTACATAAGGTAAACAACATACCTAATATGAATCTATTCAAATTTCATGTATTTTAACACAATTGTACACACATTTTTACTTGTGTTTGACATGGATTTAGCACATTCACATAAGATTACACTAATTCACATGATGATACATTCACTTAATAATTTCACAATTCACATATTTCATATTGCACATTTCACATGATCACATACATATTTTCACATTTTTCACTTAGTTGTCGTGACACATAGTCCAAACCACCACTAGAAGGACACGCATATACACATTCACATAACTATCACCTAGGAAACACAGTGATAGATCTTAGTTAACTACGTAGAACCGGGAGAAGCACTCTCCACCCTAACCAGTGGTACTTGTCCACCTCCAGGATTTCATCCTAATTGCCCATAGGATATCACACACATTGAACCTTCCCGTACGGACTTTACTACGGTACAGTTACACAACCCTCTATGGTAGCAGTGTCACTAACGGCACATATTTACACAATTTACATTAACACATTGCTTACACACTTCTCATGCACTATTTAATCAATTGCATTTACTTTTACACAATTACTTAGGTTTCAGTTCACCTAGCATGATGCTACTGTTCACAGTGTTAATCAGGTCATAACATCATCAAATCATGCTACTAGCCACTGAATATACATAATCTAATTTAACATGCTCAATATGTTCATTCTCATGTAATAAATCATTTACAGTACTTATTGTATCCAAACAGTGCGATATTTTGATCACAGGTTCTAAACAGACAATTTGTTACATGCTTAATTGTTTAGATTTTTCGGATCTATACACTAATTATAATAACTAAAATAGTTCACAAGCACATTTATCACTAATTTCACTTAAACAGGTTCCATAGTAAATCATCATTCTCAATAGTGCCAACACCTGTATACAGTCATCATATAATCATAGAAAATTTATGAAACCCTAAATCATATCAGATCTATCTATACAAGATTAAACATGGGCATTTTATGCTCGCAGTTCAATTACAGAAATTTTAGTAATTAACACTAATCACACAAATTCGATACAACCTCATGATATGACCTACTACTTGTACCTGACTTAACATAAATTATACAGTATACACAGAAAACCACAGATCCAGAAAATCACGAATTACTCATCAAAATCACATCTTTGAAAACTAGAAGAACTTGGCGGCACATGTGTTGCCGCCAACATGGGTTAACGGCACAAGATGTTTCCGCTGACCCTGGAACTTAACGGCACAATATGTTGCCATTAAGTTCCTGTCTGCAGAACACAGACAGAATGCACCAAATCAAGGTGAATGGGGGTTCCAGGACACGAGGAAAATTCTGTAAATTCTAGGACCTAGCTGACATGTGTAGGGTTGATGTACAAGGACTACTTGCCTCTCAAAAATTGCTAAACGAGATTTAATGTTGGAGAACTCTCCTCGACCAAGCCAAGAAGCCTCCCAAAAACCTCTCAGATCGGTTCTGTGTTGAAGCAGGTCGCACACTGGAGTCGGGGAAGCTTCACAGTTGTTCCAAGTTCCTTCCAGTCGATGTAGATCGCCAAGAGAACTCTTCAGTCACCGGATCAAAGCCTCCAAAGTTTCAGGTTTGCACAAGCAGTTCTAGGGTTTGACAAGAAGCCAAAAGGGTCTAATCCGGCCAGAGAATGGTGTTTTATAGCCAAGGGAAGTTGGGTTGCGCAATTAGAAGGGCATCCTACCGTTGGATGGGAGTTTCCAAAAACCAGTCGAGGTCGGGGAATGCAGTCGTTTCTAGATCTGAGATCGCACAAGTTCTGGGAACTAGACGTCCACATCCTGGCCGTCTACTGGAGTTGGCGTCCATCGATCTGGACGTCGACTTTCCCCTAAAACGTCCATGCATGTTGACGATAACATGCACTTCGGCCATAACACATAAATGCCCAAAACTTACATAAACATATAGCAATACTGCAATACATATTGTACAACTTAAATATTATATATATATCTATGTAAATACAACAATATGTACATAGTAAAACATATAACATCATAATAATGCACTATGTACAAATAATATATATATACATGTATGCATATACATATATACACAAGGCTATATACACAAGACAACTAAACATCACATGACCAAAAACTAAATAAAAGGGCAAAATTCGAGGGCCTTACACCCTCTCCCCCGTAAAGAAAACTTCGTCCACGAAGTTAGAACGACACTACTCAAATAATTGGGGATACTTCTTCATCATAGCATCCTCAGCTCCCAAGTAGCCTCCTCTCGTGAGAAGTTTCGCCATAGCACCTTCACGGACGCAATGCTCTTGTTCCGGAGGTGCTGAAACTTCGGTCAAGAATAGCTACTGGTTGCTCAACATACGACAGATCTGGGTGGATCTCCACTGGCTCATGACTAATAACATGAGATGGATCTCGGACATATCTCCTGAGCATAGATATGTGGAAAACAGGATGAACACTAGATAATGTTGGGGGTAAAGCTAGCTCATATGCCACGCTGCCCAAACGTCTGAGAATCTCATACGGGCCAATGAATCTAGGGCTTACTTACTATGCCTGCCAAATCTGACAACACCTCGAGTAGGCGAAACCTTCAGAAAAATATGCTCGCCAACCTCGAACTCTAAATCCTTCCTCCTATTGTCGGCATAACTCTTCTGCTTGTCCTGCACCGCAACAAGCCTCTGCCTGACAAGTTGGATCTTATCCGAAGTCTCCTGCACTAACTCCAGACCAATCAACTGTCTATCACCAGTCTCCTCCCAACATAAAGGAGATCTATAAGGCCGACCATACAACGCCTCAAATGAAGCCATACCAATACTCGCATGAAAACTGTTGTTATATGCGAACTCCACAAAAGGTAAATGACACTCCCAATCACTCTTCCAATCCATCACACATTCTCTCAACATATCCTCGAGTGTCTGGATAGTCCTCTCAGACTGTCCATCTGATTGAGGATGGAACGCCGAACTAAGCTTTAATTCGGAACCTAATGCTTCCTGAAGACCCTTCCACAACCTCAAAGTAAATCTCGGATCTCGATCTGAAATGATCGACTTCAGCACACCATGCAACATAACAATGCTACTAACATACAATCTAGCCAAACTCTCAACTGACTGCTTCTTCTTCATAGGCAAGAAATGCGTAGTCTTAGAGAATCTATCTATAATTACCCAAATCGAGTCATTGCCCTTCACTGATATGGGCAAGCCCATTACAAAATCCATAGTGATGGCCTCCCACTTCCATATTGGAATCTCTATCTTCTGCATCAGACCAGATGGTCGCTGACGCTCGGCCTTCACTTGCTGGCATATTAAACACCTGGATACAAAATCCGCCACATCCTTCTTCATGCCAGACCACCAAAATGATCTCTTTAAATCCTAGTACATCTTAGTGTTACCTGGATGAATAGAGAACCTTGACCTATGAGCTTCTGCAAGAACATGCTCACGGACATCTACAACATCGGGAACACAAACTCGGTGATGAAATCTAATCACACCATCCTCATCACGAGCAATTCCCGCCTTGCCTACTAATTCTTGAAGCCTAGGATCAGTCTTCTGCTGCTCAATTACCTCATCAAGCACAGTAGACCGAATGGAAAACTGAGCTACAAAATCCTGACATAATAATGGCTCTAACTCGGTCATCGCACATGCAGCATCCTCACATCTTCCAATCCTGCTGGAGTAAAGACCTCTTCCTGCTAAGAGCATCTACGACATTCGCCTTTCCTGGATGATACTGAAGATCGAAGTCGTAGTCCTCGAGGAACTCAATCCATCTCCTCTGTCGCAGGTTAATTCCTTTGAGAGAAGAATACCTCAAGCTCTTATGGTCAGTGAACACCTCAAATCTGACACCATAAAGATAGTGTCTCCAGATCTTTATGCATGAACCACTGCTGCAAGCTCCAAATCATGAGTCGGATAGTTACGCTCATGCTCCTTCAACTGAGGAGAAAGCATACGCCACTACCCTTCCCACTGCATCAACACACAGCCTAAACCAATCCTAGATGCATCCGTGAAGATGGCAAAACCCTCTACACCACTCTGCAAAATCAACACCAGTGCAGAAGTAAGCTTAGCCTTCAATAACTGAAAGCTACTCTCACACTCCTCGGACCAGACAAACTTCACACCCTTCCTGGTTAGCTTAGTCAAAGGGGCGGCGATAGATGCAAACCCCTCAATGAATCGCCGATAATAACCCGCTAAGCCAAGGAAACTCCGAATCTTCGATGGGGTCCTTGGGGATCTCCCAATCTAATACAGCCTGGACCTTCGCTGAATCAACTACTACACCAGCACTGGAGACAACATGCCCAAGGAAATGAACCTTGCGCATCCAAAAATTGCACTTGCTGAATTTTGCATACAACTTGTGCTCTCGGAGAACTTCTAACACAAACCTAAAATGTTGACGGCGTGTAGCCTCATCCGGAGAATAGACTAGCACATCGTTGTTGAACACTACTACAAAACTATCTAGATAAGGCCTAAACACCCTGTTCATGAGATCCATAAATGTTGTAGGGGCGTTGGTTAGACCAAAGGGAAAAACAAAAAACTCATAATGTCCAGAACGAGTCCTAAAGGCCGTCTTGGACACATCTTAACTCCTAATCCTCAGTTGATGATAGCCAGACCACAAATCAATCTTGGAAAAGATCGATGCATTTTGCAACTAGTCAAATAAATCATCAATCCACGATAAGGGATACCTGTTCTTTACAGTTACCTGGTTGAGCTTTCTATAATCAATGCACAACCTAAGTGAACCATCTTTCTTCTTTACAAATAATATAGGTGCGCCCTAAGGAGATACACTAGGGCGAATAAATCCCTTATCTAGCAAATTCTGCAACTGCTTCCTTAACTCAGCTAACTCCGCAAGTGCCATCCGATATGGAGCCTTTGAGATAGGAGAGGGCCTGGAAGCAACTCTATAGTAAAGTCTATCTCCCTAACCGGTGGCAACTAGAAAATCATCGAGAAAAACATCTGGAAACTTCCGCACTACTCAATCTCCTCAAGGGTAGGTGACTGATCAGCCTTTGGTACTAAAACCACGCTGGCAAGAAAAGCGTCCAACCCTTGTTTACCATTCTCATCGTCTTCATAGCGGAGATGACAAACCTTCCCGCTAAGTTCCTTGGCAATGGATGTGAAAACTCATCCTCAACAGGAATACGGAAAATGATCTTCTTCTCACAGACAATCTACTAAAGCATAAAGCCTCTAGCCAATCCAGACCAAGAATTGCATCATAGTGTAATCACGGGATTTGCTCCCAAAAATATATGTGAAAGGTAGGGAAAATGACCGTGATCGCACCAAAGTAGTTGCCAAGAAGAATAGATGGATGAAGATGGGCTAACTACCTCGGAAAAAGGAAGAGAAGACAGAGGGCGTACCTATTCTGTGAACGCGACAAGATGAGGGCCGTGGCCTGTTTACAAACACGACGGGAAGACTGGCGCCTTCTTTGTCGCGACAGTAGGGTCGTCGCCTTCTGCTTCAGTGGATGAAGATTGCGGGTTCTTTCTTCTTGCTCCTCAGCCGGCCAAGGGGCAAGAGCCTCGTGCCTCTCCTGTCTTCAAACACCTGCCAAGATCATCAAAACAATAAGAAACCCATTATAAAACTCGTGTACGATGAATCTATTCCAAAAATATTGAAGAAACATGTACTATTTGGAGGGACCTCACGTGGGAGGGGTTTTAACCCCTTTGGGTGAATAAGATCGGTGTGTGTGGTGTGCTCTAATGAAATCTACGAAGAAATTATGCTAAGCATGCATGAATGAAGAGAAGACTTGATGGAAAGGGAGAGAGAAAGCATAGTCGTCGGGAAAAATGCCCTGGGGGGCACTTCCTGGTCATCTGGAGGCGGAGCACCTTCTGAGGAATCGGAGCTCTCTGGGAGAGAAAGTAGTAGATGCCAGTCTTGCCCTAAAAGACACAGTATTGATCAACTTATAGGTGATTATTCTTGGAAGGGCTGTGAAGGGAATAATAGGCAAGAGTCCGGGTTTGGGTAGGTATGGCTGTGCATGGGCGATTGGAACTCGGAAAGGAGGCTTTAAGGAAGGTCTTCACGAGTTTTGGTAGGATTTGGACGTGTTTAGGTCGACCAAAAGAGGGAATATCCATGCATGGCAAGTGTCCAACTCATGCTCGGAAAGGATTCCCTGCATGGCATCCAGAACGCGACGGCCTCCTGGTCGCCACCCAGATGGCGACGCCTCGATACGTCGCCTTCCTTACAAGGAAGGGTTTTCTTGTATTTCTGGCGATTTTCAAGGAATTAAAGGCCAATTATGAACGCGACGTATCGAGGTGTCACCTTCTGAAGGAGATCGATTCTGACTTGGCAAATCGTTACAGGCTAGATAGCGACAGAAGGGTGCGTCTTGTATAGGGGAAACGACAGGAAATCTATCGCCTTCAGGGACTTTTCAGCATATGGCATACAAAGTGTCCGATCTCCATGCACGAGCATCAGATTGACGCGCGGTTTGAAACGCCGGATTCCTAACCCAGAGAGCTACGAGATGATGATAAGATCAATGATTTGACCAGGGAGAACCCACCAGGGTGATGAACTACTGAAGAAGATATCATGATCGGAGAAAGCCAGCTGGTGAGATGAGCCAACATGGGGCATCAATGATATGAGGAGGAGGAATTTAGCTCGACTTATGGGTCAGAATGGGTGTCTATAGATTGCCCCTCTTGATGCCTGCTTTGCAAGGGAGGTGAGCGATAATGGAGCGAAGATGGCAAGAAATGAAGGTGTAGCATAGTGAAGCGGAATGAGATGAAAAGCGGGCATCAAGGTAAAGAGACACCCTTCTGAGCGAATAAGCAGCAAGACTTATCCAGCTATCTTTGAACATGGCTGGGAACAGAGTATAGAGATGGTTCCAATTTAGGACGAATAAAGATCAAAAGAAAAGAAGTGATCAACCTCTTGATTCAAGAGGTACCCTGGCTATTTAGCTTGTAGGTTTCATTCATTAGGGGATATAGGTGCTGCCTGGCGGGTCGATTCGAGTCTGGCCTTCGAGCGATTCACGACTAATGAGCAGATCGGAGGGAAAAGGAATGACTGTTATAATGAATGGGGATGAGAGGAATCATGAACGGGAACCATACTGGCAGACTGGACTGAGCAACTAGCTCGAAGAAGACTTTCAAATTCGGAATGGAATGAAATTCTTGTCAGAGAAATGAAGATCTGGTTGAAAGATCATTGAGAAGCTGACTTTGACAAATCATGAGGCATAAAGCTCAAAATTCCTAAATGATGAATGCTGGGCTAAAGAAAAGAAATCATAAGACAAATGCAAAGAAAATGAGAATAACAAATACTCAAGGATAATATTGCTAAAACACGAGCAAGGGCAAGACACTTTGCCATCCCCGGCGTGCGATAGAATCATCGTCCCCAAGTCATACCATCTAACGACCTATCCAACGATTAGCAGTGTGTACCTAGATCATCCTTATTTTGGTGAGGGGAACTCAGATCCTAGAACACACTGAGAACCTGCGATCCTTGAGATGATAATAGCGTAGATACCATATAGTAATGCAGAGATAGGGTTAGAAATACTTACCTGACTACCTGACAAACCGTCTCTTGGATTTTCTGATTTTTTTTGGATTTTTTTTTTGGATTTTTTTGTATGGATTTTCAACAATAATTAAAAATAAAAACATATAATACAGGATACAAACTCGAAATGAACAAAATAATTGAAAGATTTTTAGAGCATAAGTGCAAACACATCTGGAATGGCGATTGATGATTGTGTGAAAGAAATAGGCAATAAAAATGCACACACACAGAAAGCGACGCCTAAAGCTGCGCCATCTGAAGACGACGTGTCGATACGTTGCGACCACAGGATTTGTTTTGCGGCCAGAGCACAAAACAGCAATCCGAAAATCTCATTTTGACTCCCACTTGGACTCTTAAAGCTCTCTAATCAAGTCCCACTCCATTAGCTCTTCTAAACCCTTTCCTACCATGAATAGGAGTTTCAAGGCTCTATAAATAAGGGGTGAGAGGTCCAATTCGTAGCTCATACCCTCTTCCTCTTCTCTTCAAGCTTTCAAGCTCCAATGGCATGAAGAGAGCTCCAAATGCTTCCATGGGTGAGGAGCTTCCTATGAAGGTCCCAAGCGTGCCCGGGCGACCTATGGTGCCCTCCTGAGGCTGCCGGATGTCCCCAATCATCTGAGCAATATGAGGATGTGAGAGAGGTATGCAAAACAGTGTTTCAAATTTTATTTATTTTAGCTCCGAATTTCTTCTTTAATGCACATTCCCCTCTTCCTCTCCTTCTCTTTTCCTTTTCTCTAGCTCTTCCCCGGCTCCCGCCGCTATTCTAAGCTCACGTGGATAGCACCCATGATCAAAGCCCTACCCATGTATGTAATCCGTTTCTTGAGAGATTGGGGATTGGGGGGTGTATTGATAGCGGCCCATAATTACCATAAAATGTCTTTCGATTGGCATAGCATCACCGTCTTGATTGAATTATGGCACCCACAAACCCATACCTTCATCTTCCCGAAATTTGAGGCGTTCTTGACTTTGCCTAAGACCAAACGGGGGGATGAGCAAAATATCTGCTACACCGTCGAGCCCATCAACCCAAAGCTTATCTTAGGAGAGTTTATGATGGATCCCGGGATGTCTACACCATGATCAGCCCTCAATCATCCATCTTGTTCCTTTGTCTAGTGGGTCATCTCTCAATGTCAGAACAAGTGTGGGAACCACTGGGAGATAGCCAAGGCCGTAGCCATATGCTTGTGCGGGGTGGTACTTTTCCCATCCGGAGATCACCTCTAGACTACGCGAGCTTGAGCGCCATTAGTGGGGTATGGTGGGAACTTTCTCTTTCTCATGCGGTCTTGGCCTACCTCTATGCGGGTCTCACCTCGGCATCTACGGGGGCCCTACTATAGGCTTATGATTCTCTTTAGAGTGCTAGTTAGGGGTAAGGATAAAATTCAAACCCGCAGAGAATCCCACCACCGAGAGTCGGATCTTGGGTGCCATCCACGGTGCTTTATCAGCGGGGCGCCAAGTTCCCCGATCGAGTTATTTGCAGGACGGTGGACAAGAAGACCCGGAGTGCATGGGGCACTACTTCAGCACACTCTCGGTAGAGCATTCGCCTTAGGCATAGCGGCGCTACGCGACACGAAAATACGGCTTCCTCTTGGACGGGATTGGACCTTCAACTTGTGGGAAATATGGCGATGGTACTCTACAACCTACAAAGATGCTATCTTCAAATTGGGAAGCCAAGGACCAGCTACTACAAGCCGTCTCACTTGCCTCCTATGAAGAAGAGACTTTGGGAGATCCGGAGTACGAGCAGGCGTGTGGAGTGCGCTGGGCGCTATGCGTGCGTGTGCTACCCATGCTCTACCACCTACGCTGCACGAGGGCGTGGGGAGACATACCAGGCATAATTCGTGAGCACGAGAAAATTCGGAGTCGGGGATCGTGAGCTTGAGGAGGGCATGACTGTATTTGTTATTTCTTTGTTTTTTGAGAGATTTGAAAGATTTTGAGAGATTGATGTGGTGAGAGTGAGAGAGTGATGTTGAGTTAGCTTTTCAGCCTTATTGATGTATGCATTAGAGATTTGCAATGGAAATTTGAATTTTTAAGGGTTCAGTGCACAGACTGAAAAGGCGACAGCAAGGGAGTCGTACCTAGAACGCGACAGGTCACGGGCGCGACCTGGGAATGATGCGACATGGGTCCGTCTCTACCTTAGAAGAAAGCGACGAACTCCTGTCGCGTGACAGGCCGGACGGATTGAAATTGGGGCCCAGCGCGAGATTCGCTCCCAAAAAATATATGTGAAAAGGTAAGGAAAACTGACGTGATCGCCAAAAGGGATCACGAGATTTGCTCCCAAAAATATGTGAAAAGGTAAGGAAAACTGACCGTGATCGCCACCAAAAGTTTCCAAGAATAGATGGATGAAGATGGGCTAACTACCTCGGAAAAAGGAAGAGAAGACAGAGGGCGTACCTATTCCTGTGAACGCGACAAGATGAGGGCGGTGACCTGTTTACCTGAACGCGACAAGAAGACTAGCGCCTCTTTGTCACGACAGTCGGGTCGTCGCCTTCTGCTTTTAGTGGATGAAGATTGTGGGGTCTTTCTTCTTGCTCCTCAGCTAGCCAAGGGGCAAGAGCCTCGGTCTCTCCTGTCTTCAAACACCTGCCAGATCATCAAAACAATGGAATGTACTTCGCCCTGAACAGACGGACGAACTCAGTCCATGCAACCTCCATAGCACCATCTCCAAAATGTGCGCGAGTACAGAAGGACCACCACACATCGGCACGCTCTACAACAGAAATAAGGTAATTATATCCAAGGTATAATCCACTCAACACACTTAATCCTCAGCAAAATATCAATCTCTACCTGAAGCATATAAGTAGCTAGGGTCACCCTCTCTTCTTCTGCACAACGAATGGCACGAAAGATCTTCTTCGTCTCTCTAAGCCAACTCTCCGCAAGAATAGGATCGCTCTCCCCCTTAAAGAAAGGTGGGGTCATCCTCCTGAATCTCTCCATCATAGGCACACCTCTGAAAACTGCCTCCTGACCAGGTGCCTGCGCCTACAATCCAAAACAACTCTTAATAACAGTTCTTCCAATTATCACCTTAAATAACTCTTACATCTACCAACCTGAAACTGCACCTGCGCCTGCAATGCTGCCGTAGTCTGAGCCTGAGTCTGCATCGCGTGCACCAACCCTTGCATCAACGCTCCATAGTCCACAGGTGGTAGTGGGGGTGGCAAGGGTACACCAATCTGGTCCTGAGCCTGCTGTGCTGGAGCCCGCTGATCACCTGCTGACTCATCACCTCGAGCCGGGCCAGCTCCTCTACGTCCACGAGTCGCCATAGTCTGCAAAATAAGTATCCAATTTAATAACCTATTATTCCACATAACTTGGACTAATTCTTTATGCAGACTTCAAATTTGAATACAATACTGATATTCTATTTATGTACATGTTCAACCTGGATCGCTCTGATACCAATCTCTATAATGCCCCTCTTAGACCCAGTACAGTTACACCAACTCACATTGGATCTAATAGAGGTATTATAGTGGACTGAATCCAACAATTACAATACAGGTTGAAATATGCACAAATAACTATTCAATTCCAATGATAATTGACAGAATATGGAATTAAACACTTGCAATCAGCATTTATTCAAATGTAAAGTCTAATGCATAAACGAAATATGTAACTAAGGTCCCAACTTATTACATATCATAGTCCAAAGCCATAAAAGAAAATACATATAATCCTCACATACAATAGATCACTCTAGAAACTCTCAAGTAAAACTAAGTTTCCATGTCCTCTCGCTCCGAGTCAGTGTGCACTAACTCCTGAGTGTCCTCTGGATCTCCTGAAATATTAAGCAAGTATGAGTCTACAAGACTCAGCAAATTACACAGAAGCTAGTTCGAGACATTATAAGTATGATAGTTTTAAAACATGGTAACATATTATCTATTATTTCACTGGTAACATATATTTTCCTACTAGCATGTTTCTAAATCATTTGGCATTCAAGTATTTCATAGCATGTCTAACTATCATGAACTCATTTTATCATGAATCTACTTGTTATCATATAGCATGTAAATTACTTCGATTTAGGCCTTATACTTCAATTTGCAATAAACAACAATTTTCATGTAACATTGGATCATTAAACATGTATAAATCTTATAACAAATGGCATGTAAAATTTAATGCAATGTCATGTAGCATATAATCATATAGACAATAAGCATGTAGCATGTAGACAACGATCATGTGGCGTGTAAGTCATGTAGACATGTAAACATTTTCATTTAGTTGCCAAGACATAGCCCTCACTAAATTAGAGATCAGTAGACATTTAGCATTCACTTATCACCTAGGCAATGCGGTGATGAAGTCTTAGTATTTGCGCAAAACTGGGGAAAGTCCTTCCCACTTTAACCAGTAGAACTAGTCGACCTCCAGGATTTCAATCCGTTGCCCATGGATTCAGTAGATCATTTACATGTAGTTGAACCATTACCATAGGGGCATCTACGGTGTAGTTCCTTGTAGGAATCTCTAAATTAGCAATGTCTTATTGGCATTCCATTTTAATATATGCAATACATATATGACACCATCTAGTCTACATTTCATGCAATCTCAATATGTAACCATGCATAAATCTGTAATAGGTCCCTTCAGATTTGAACATTTCATTTTCTGAATGACAGACCCCTATCATGGTAGTAAATACAACATATTCATTCATGTAAATACTAGCATTTTTATTTAAATTTACAAGTAGATCCTTATTCAGAATTTCATAACAGATTGTATAATATCCAAAAATTCTAAAATATTAATAGAAATTCAAAATTCGGTTGTACTATGTGCAGGCCAAATTTCATGTTTTTATGATCGCTGTAACCATTTCTGGTGAAATACTTTTCATAAATTGGAACTATTTAACATGATAATGCAGAAATAAAACCATGCAGATTTACAATCAAGATTACACATAGTAGATCCACAGTCCTAGTTATCAGTCATACAGTCCCTAACATTATTCTATAACATAAATTATGCTTGCATCATTTTTTTTTCAAAATTTTATTACTAATTCTAACAAGACTTCCATGAAAACAATAATACACGATATACATATGGTTTATTCATTCATCATATAACAGTACTAGAAACACACCAATCATCACCTGGCCGAAACCTCACATAATCAAGGATCACAGATAACCAACTATTATCAATTTCTGTAGATATAGAGTACTGATAAACTCGACAACAAGGGGTATGACATTTACATAAGTCAACGTCCACATATAATGTCGTTAAGTTTAGATAGACGGCGGCACATAGCGCCGTTAAAATAAATTGACGGCGGCACATAGCGCCGTTTACATATAGTAAAAGATAGAAAACTACTATTATGCATATGATATAGACGGTGGTCGATCCCGTCGTTTATATGAGATTGACGGCGAATGATATTGCCGTTAAGTTCTTAAACGTAGAAAACACAGAAAACCTTACATAAAATGACATGACTTTCATCCCTTCCCATGTTCATTTTCATGCTTTAAAAATACTTAAAAACGGTAAACCTATAATCTTACATATCCTAAACTGAACCCCCATGTAACTTGCCTCTTTCCCTCCTACTAGAGTGATGATTTGAAGCCAAAGAAGCCCGCCTCATCAGTGAGACAGTCCTCTCCTCTGTCTTCAAGCTCTCTGAATCCACCTCCGATGTAGTTCTCCCGCCTGGACGAGTTTCGGATCTCGTGGACGATCACTCCACCTTGGTCCAAGAGTCTCCAAACCGCACGAACCAGCACCGGATTGCTCTGCAAAGTCCTTTCCTAGGCCCTCTTTTCTTTCCCTCAAAACTAGAGCGAAAACCCCTTTTTGACTGCGAGATCTGGTCTTATAATGACCTCCATGCATTTGGCTAGCCCAAGTTTGATCCCTGGGATGCGTAATGCACCGATCTAGCCTCTTAATGGCACTTAAAATGGCAGATCCCACTCGCTCGGAACGGTAATATCAAAAACAGGCAAGTCAGGTTAACGTCAACATGGGTTGTCGTCAGAATCATTGTAAACGTCCATCGATAATGTCGTTTACATTCTTGCCCAAAAATAAAATAATTCAGAAAATATTAAACGACAATATATACTGTCGTTAACAAGGTATAAACGGCAGACGAGCTTGCCGCTGACAAGACTTAACGCCAAGGGATATTGACGCCAAGTTCACCACAGAACAACATTCAAAACATGCAGAAATAAACATACAATTTGCAAAACAAATTCAGAAATTCCTAGGGCACTATAGAAATCATCCTTTGGACATGCCCTATTCAAGTCCCGGAAGTCTATGCAAATGCGCACCCTTCCGTCTTTCTTCATCACCAGGACTATGTTCGTGGGGAGAGAGAAAGCATAGTCGAGGGAAAAACACCTTGGGGGGGACTTCCTGGTCATCTGGAGGCGGAGCACCCTTCTGAGGAATCGGAGCTCTCTAGGAGAGAAAGCAGCAGACGCCGGTCTTGCCCTAAAAGACGCAGTATTGATCAACTTATAGGTGATTATTCCTGGAAGGGCTATGAAGGGAATAATGGGCAAGAGTCTGGGTTTGGGTAGGTATGGCTACGCATGGGCGATTGGAACTCGGAAAGGAGGTTTTAAGGAAGGTCTTCACAAGTTTTGGTAGGATTTGGACGCGTTTAGGTCGACCAAAAGAGGGAATATCCATGCATGGCAAGTGTCCAAGTCATGCTCGGAAAGGATTCCCTGCATGGCATCCAAAACGCGATGGCCTCCTGGTCGCCACCTAGATGGCGACGCCTCGATACGTCGCCTTCCTTACAAGGAAGGGTTTTCTGGTATTTCTGGCGATTTTTCAAGGAATTAAAGGCCAATTTATGAACGCGACGTATCAAGGTGTCGCCTTCTGAAGGAGATCGATTCTGACTTGGCAAATCGTTACAGGGCCAGATAGCGACAGGAAGGGTGTCGCCTTGTATAGGGGAAAACGATAGGAAATCTGTCGCCTTCAGGGACTTTTTAGCATATGGCCATGCACAGGCATCAGATTGATGCGCGATTTGAAACGCCGGATTCCTAACCCAGAGAGCTACGAGATGATGATGAAGATCGATTGATTTGACCAGGGAGAACCCACCAGGGCGATGAACTACTGAAGAAGATATCATGATCGGAGAAAGCCAGCTTGGTGATGATGAGCCAACGTGGGGCATCAATGATATGACGAGGAATTTAGCTCGACTTATGGGTCAGAAATGGGTGTCTACACCGCCCTCCGGACCAGCACAGCAGAACACCAAAATAGCATAAAAAAACAAACGGTGATGTACTGACCTGATCGTGACGCCCACCTTTATCGCGACCCTTACAACGTCGCCTTCTCTCCCAGAGCAGTAGAACTCAAAACAGCAGTAAAAGTGAACGAAAAAATGCAAAATTCATGAAACAACCACACACATGGACGACTAGGAAAGACAGGGGAAGACAGAAATAAGCATGATGGGCATTAGAGGTCCTACCGTGATCGCTAAAAGGTGTAATCACAGGATTTGCTCCCCAAAAAAGATGATGAAAAGATAGGAAACTGACTGTGATCGCCACCAAAGCAGTTGCCAAGAGAAATAGACGGATGAATAAGGCTAACTACTTCATAAAAGGAAGAGATGAAAGAAGACGTACCTGATCCCTGTGAACGCGACAAGGCTGGGGCTGCTTTCTGTTGAACGGAACGCGACGGGCCTCTTGTCGTCTTGTGGATCGCGACAGCAAGATGGTCGCCTTCTTCTTCAACGGATGAAGACTATGGGTTTCTCTCTTCCTGCTCCTCAGTCGGCCAAGGGGCAAGAGCCTCGTGCTTGTAATGTCTTCAAACACCTGCTAAGAACATCAAAACGATAAACAACCCATTAGAGAACTCATTTGTGATGAATCTACTCCAAAAATATGAAGAAACATGAAACAACTTGGAGGGAACTCACGTGGGGTGGGTTTTTAACCCCTTTGGGTGTTTAAAAACGGTGTGTGTGGAGTGTTTTAATGAATATCTATGAAGAAAACTACTCTATGCATGCATGAATGAAGAGAAAATTGGAAGAAAAGGGGAGAGAGAAAGCATAGTCGAGGAGAAATCGCCCTGGAGGGCACTTCCTGGTCATCTGGAGGCAGAGCACCCTTCTGAGAAGTTGGAGCTCTCTTGGAAACGAAGAAGCAGATGCTGGTCCCTCCAAAACAACACTGTATGGAGAGACTTATAGGTGATTATTCTTGGAAGGGCTGATCAGGGAATAATGGGCAATAGTCCAGGTTTAAGCAAGCATGCTCGCGCAAGGGCGATTGGATCTCGGAAAGGATGCATTAAAGAAGATCTCCTCCAATTTTGGTAGTATTTGGACGCGTCTAGGCCAATCAAAAGACGGAATATCCATGAATAGCAAGTGTCCAAATCATCTTCAGAAAGGGTAAGCTGTATGGAGTCCAGAACGCGACGGCCTCATGGTCGCGATTAAGATAGCGGCGCCTCGATACGTCGCCTTCCTTTCAAGGAAGGGTTTTTTAAAGTATTTTTTGGTGATTTTTCAAGGAATAAAAAGGCCAATTTATGAACGCGACGTATCGAGGTGTCGCCTTCTGAAGGAAATCGACTCTGACTTGAAAAATCGTTACAAGGCCGGATAGCGATAGGAGGAGTGTCGCCTTAAGAATGAGAAAACGACAGGGGAGCTGCCGCCTTCAGGGACTCTTCATCTTATGGCCATACAAAGTGTCCAACTCCTTGCACGGGCATCAAATTGACATACGGTGTGACGGACTCCTAACCCAGGGAGCTATGAAATGATGAATATGATTGGGCTGCTTTGACCAGGAAGAACCCACCAGGGCAATGAACTAATGAAAAGGATATCATGATCTGAGAAAGCCAGCTTGGCGATGATGAGCCAACGTGGGGCATCAATGATATGACAAGGACTTTGACTCAACTTATGGGTCAGAAATGGGTGTCTACAGTGTGTTTTGTGTGATTGTTTTTGTAAACAGGTTTTAAAGTGATCAAAATTTTAATATCCCATTCACCCCCCCTCTGGGCTAGCTAGCTGGGCAACAAGTGGTATCAGAGCTAGTCTCTTTGACAAAGAAGAAGATCCAACGATCTGAAGAGAAAAGATCAAATGGCAGCCCAAGGTTACTTCGAAGGTCAGTCAGTTAACAGGCCACCACTGTTCGATGGTGAAGACTACACATACGGGAAGACAAGAATGGAGTTCTTCTTACAAGGACTCGACTATCAGATTTGGTCGATTATTGAAGAAGGTGATCTTCTAGTCACAAATGAGAAGGATAAATGGACGGAAGATGACAAGAAGAAGATCTCTTTGAACTGCAAAGCCAAGAGTATCCTATGTTCTGCTCTTAGCAAGAAAGAGTTTAACCGCATATCAGCCTGCAATTCCGCTATGGAAATGTGAGAGAAGCTAAGGATCACATATGAAGGTACTGACAAGGTTAAAGAAACCAGAATAGACATTCTGGTAACACAGTACGAAAGGTTCCAAATGCAGCAATGAGAATCCATTACTCAGATGTACAACAGATTCACCGATATCACTAATGGGTTAGCTGGTCTGGGTAAGACTTATCATATGGGAGACATGGTGAGGAAAATACTCAGATCCCTACCTGCCTCGTGGACTCCAAAGGTTACAGCAATAGAGGAGGCTAATGACTTGAAGATAATGTCATTAGAGAAGCTCATTGGGTCCCTCATGGCCCATGAAATAAATATGGAAAGGTTGGGAGAATCTTCTAGCAAAAAGAAGCACTCCAACGCACTCAAGGCAGAAGAAGACGAATCAGAAGAAGGCTCATATAGCCAAGAAAGCATGAACAACAGTGAAGATGAAGAAGCAATGCTGTCCAGAAGATTACAACGAATACTAGCTAAGAAAAAGAAGAATTAGTCTGGGAGAAGGTACTTCAAGAAAGGGAAAGATCTCAAACGGTCTGAAGTCAAAGATTCAAAGAAAAATGAACCAATCTGTTATGAATGTAAGAAGCCCAGACATATCAAGGCAGAATGTCTGAAACTCAAGAAAGCTGAATTCAGAAAGAAAGATAGTTCCAAGAAATTTAGAAGGTATAAGAAGAAAGCTATGGGAGCAGCTTGGGACAACAGTAGCGACTCGGACAGTGAGTCAAGCTCAAGCAATGAAGAAGAAGAAGAAGCAAACCTGGCATTCATGGCCAACATCAAAGACAAGGTAACATCAGACTCATCTTTTTCTTCATGTAATGAATCAGATTCCGATAATTTGGAAGATGTTTTTAATGAACTATATTGTAAATACAAAGAAGTATGTAAATTACTAAAAACAAGTAAGAAAAACATCGCATGTTTAGAAAATACTAACTCAGATTTAAAATCTGAAAATGAGCAAATGGAAAAACAAATTGCGGAACTAAAAAGACGAAACGATTTGTTATGTGAAGATCTGAAAAATAAAAATAAATAGATAGTTAAACTAGAAAAATAGGAAACTCCAGATGAACTTAAAAAGGAGATCAACACACTAACTGAAGAAAATGAAAAGCTATTAAGTACATTAGATAAATTCACAAATGGAAAACCATCACTAATACTAAAAGGAGCTAGACGGTCAGGTAGAAAGAAACATGGATTAGGATACACACCTCCAGATAATGAAGAAACAATAATACATCCTAAAACATATCCAACACCAAAGTTTATAGCTGAACAAGACACAACATATAAATCAAATTTTAAATACATTCCAACTGAAAAGGTAACTAAGATGTTTGTTGTAGCCATTACAACAAGTTAGGTCATATCAAAGTATCATGTTCAACTAAATATAAAATATGGATAATCAAAAGGAAAAATGATGATACTAACCAACCAGGACCCAAAAGAACTTGGGTACCTAAAGCTTAGTGTTTTCATTGCAGGTAAACCTTCGAGCATCAAAATGGTATTTAGACAGTGGATGCTCAAGGCACATGTCAGGAAATAGGAAGCTATTTTCTCATCTCAAAGCTGAGGAAGGCACAGTCACCTATGGAGATAATGGAAAAGGGACTGTGATAGGCAGTGGATCAGTGAGCAGCAAAGGTAAAACAGTTATTGAAGATGTGCTATGCGTCAAAGGACTGAAGCACAACCTTATCAGTATCATCCAGTTGTGCGATAAAGGACATCAGATCAGATTTCAAGAGTCAAAGTGCAGCATTATGAAGGATGGTGTGGTCATCTTTGAAGCTAACAGAGAAAAGAACCTGTATGTACTTTATTTAGAAGAACTAAAAGATCAGAACATATGTTTAGCAGCAAGTAAAGAGCAGTCAACAGATCTCTGGCACCGAAGACTGGGCCACTGCAGCTTGGATGGCATGAGAAAGTTGATCAAGAGAAGCTTGGTGGAAGGCCTACCAAATGTTAGTACAAGATTGGATGGTGTCTGTGGGCCTTGTGCAAAAGGAAAGCATACCAAGTCATCCTTCAAGTCAAAGACTGCGGTAACTACCTCTAAACCCTTAGAACTTCTACATATGGATTTATTTGGGCCAATGAGAACCACAAGTCTCGGAGGAAAGAACTTTGGATTTGTTATAGTAGATGATTACTCCAGATTTACATGGGTATCCTTCTTGGAGCATAAGGATGCTACATTCGACAGTTTTGTAAGTTTCAGTAAGAAGGTACAGAAGGATAAGAAGTATAGTATCATTAGTATTCGATCAGACCATGGAGGAGAATTCCAGAATGAGAGATTTGCTAAGTTTTGTGATGATCAAGGCATAGAGCATAATTTCTCAATACCAAGGACACCACAGCAAAATGGAGTTGCTGAGAGGAAGAATAGAACCCTATTGGACATGGCAAGGACAATGCTGTCAGAATATGATTTGCCAAGATATTTTTGGGCCGAAGCAGTTAACACAGCATGTTATATCATCAACCAAGTCATCATCAGACCAATCCTGAAGAAGACTTCATATGAGCTATACAAAGAGAAGAAGCCGAAGATCAGTCATTTCAGGACATTTGGATGTCCATGTTTCATCCACAACAATGGCAAAAGAGACCTCGGTAAGTTAGATGCTAAATCAGATGAAGGTATCTTCATGGGGTATGCCTCTAAACCTAAAGGATATAGAGTATTAATAAGCGTACCTTGTTAATTGAACAATCAGTGCACATTATTTTTGATGAAACTAACCCTTCCTTGAAAGAGGAAGAAGATAGTGATATTGATGATGTAGAAAAATGTCCAAGAAATTAAAGGATACATCCATTGAGGACAAGGAAGATCCACCTTTGGAAGACCTACAACAAAAGGACAAATCATGATAATCTTCCAAAAGAATGGAGGTATAAGAAAGATCACCCTCTAGACAACATCATTGGTGATCCGTCAGTTGGGGTAAGAACCAGAGGTAATGTAATTCCTTGTGACTATCTAGCTTTTGTTTCATAAATAGAGCCTAAGACAGTCAATGAAGCTCTTACTGATGAATCTTGGATTTTAGCCATGCAAGATGAACTGAATCAGTTCAAGAGAAGCCATGTGTGGTCACTTATCCTAGACCATCAGATCATCCAGTAATTGGCACCAAATAGGTGTTCAGGAACAAATTGGATGAAGCTGGTGTGATCATAAGAAACAAGGCCAGACTGGTAGCTCAAGGCTATTCCCAAGAGGAAGACATAGATTTCGATGAAACCTATGCACCAGTAGCTAGACTTGAGGCTATTAGAATTTTACTTGCTTATGCATCAGCATTAAATTTAAAACTCTTTCAAATGGATGTGAAATCAATATTTTTAAATGGTTTTATAAAAGAAGAAGTTTATGTGGAACAACCGCCTGGTTTTGATGACATGGATTTTTCGGATCATATATTTAAATTGCATAAAGCTTTATATGGTTTAAAACAAGCACCTAGAGCATGTTATGAACGATTAAGTGCATTTCTATTAGATCATGGTTTTATTAGAGGAAAAGTAGATAGCACACTATTCATTAAGTCTAAACTCAAAAATGTGTTACTTGTTCAAATATATGTTGATGATATAATATTTGGATCTACTGATGAATCTCTTTGCAAGTATTTTGAGAAGCTAATGCAGGGAGAATTTGAAATGAGCATGATGGGGGAGCTTAACTACTTCCTCGGATTGCAAATCAAACAAGGAAAAGAAGGCTCACATATTTGTCAAGCTAAATACACAAAAGAGCTGCTAAAGAAATTGGTTTTGAAAATGCCAAGCCACTGTCAACACCAATGAGTACATCAACAAGATTAGACAGTGATAAAGATGGTAAGAAAGTAGATCAGAAGCTTTATAGAGGTATGATAGGCTCTTTGCTTTATTTAACGCAAGTAGACCTGATATATTATTTAGTGTTTGCTTGTGTGCTAGGTGTCAGGCAGACCCTAGAGAGTCTCATTTAATTTCTGTCAAGAGAATTTTTAGATATTTGACTAGAACTTATGACTTAGGTCTGTGGTATCCAAAATCATGTGAAATTAATTTAGTAGGATACTCTGATGCTGACTACGCTGGATGCAAAATAGATAGAAAAAGCACCAGTGGTTGTTGTCAAATTCTTGCAGGATGTCTGATATCATGGTCCTCAAAGAAGCAAAATTCAGTAGTAGTGTCTACAAGTGAAGCTGAGTACGTGGTTGCTGGAAGTTGTTGTACACAACTTCTGTGGATTAAGCAACAACTTGAGGATTATGGACTCAACATCAAGACAATTCCCTTGTTGTGCGACAACACCAGTGCAATAAACCTTACCAAAAATCCAGTGCAACACTCAAGGACAAAACACATATCATTTCATTCGTGATCATGTAGTCATGGTAATATAGAAATTTCTTTTATTGATACTTAGAATCAGTTAGAAGATATCTTCACAAAAGCCTTACCTGAAGAGAGATTTACATCTCTTAGAAGGGAATTAGGCATGTGTAAATTGTGAGAGATTAACCTGAAAATAACTGAAATAATAATTACTACATAATATTAAATATTCTCTCCCCTGTAGTTAAGCAAAATTTCGTCAATATTGGATGTTACATTTTTATCAGAGACGGTTTGTTTATTTTAAAGCTTTCTTTTGTCTCAAAATCATGCTAGTTTGTCGTTTTCTGCCCTTATGGCGTCAGCACCTCAAAAGTCACTTTTTTTGTTATTCTATATATCCTGAAATCTGTGTTGCAACGATTCACCTCCCGCCTTCATCTCTTTCGACTTGCATGAGACGATACCCTAACGACTCCGGCATCCACCTCGTGTGATTTCAAAGCTTTCACCTCTTCCCGCTAGAAATTTCTTAGGGGCTTTTGCTCCAATCTTCATTCCAATCATCTAGAACCTTTCCCCATTCAAAATCATGTCGTTTCTGGAGTTTCTGGCACCGTCGGGGGCTATGGAGCTGCGTTTCTCACAGCAGAGCAGCATGAGAGGTTTGCGACAGTGAAGACCAAGTTGTGCGATCACAAGGCAGTAGATGTGGCAGATTTGGAAAAGAATGGCATGCACAACATCGTCGCGGCGTTGGAAAGATTGAAATGGACAAAGATTGCTACTCTATCAGAAGTAAGTTATCCTGACCTAGTAAAGGCTTTTTATGTCTGTTTGAAGGCTGAGGAAGACGGGTCCTTGACTTCACTGGTCAAGGGAACCCAAATTAGAATCACCTACAATTTGTTGGAGTCATTGTTTGGTGTGACTACCTCCGGTCACAGTGGAGTTCACACTGTTGATGTTCAGGCAAAAGGGTTAGGAATTATTGGTCCCGAGTTCAGATTAAAGGATGGGAAGTTAGATATTAACCAGTTAAATACTTTCAATCATTTATTACATTTCATAGTTTGTCAGATAGTAGTTCCAAGGAGTGCCACCTTCTCTACATGCACTAAGGCAGACTCAGACTTGATGTTTTAGGCCATCCAGAACTAGAGTATCAACACTGCAGAAGTATTATTGGAAAGAATGAAGTTTGCAAGTGCTCAGTTATGGGACAAGAAGAGTAAGTTGCACGTGTCTCTACCCTATGCCCATTTTCTAACCAAGATATTTCAACACTTTGGCATCAGTACGGTAGGAGATGTGTCTGAGAAGATGGGCCAAGCAATCCGGTCCAGGAACCTGAAGAAAAGTGGTTTTTCATTAATTGCTGGGGTTTGGACAAAGACCTCAGTAGCTGAGGGTGAAGCCATTATTGGTGAAACCCAAGAAGTTCAAGAAGAGGAAGTTCGGGCAGTGGAAGCAGCAACAGAACCAGGAGCTTCAGTTGAGCAAGAACAAGTTCATGAAGAAATTCATATGGCTCAGGAGGAAGCAGCAGCAGATAAAATAGCAGAAGTCAGAGTTGAAGACTCAGTGCTTAGCAGCCGTCGGATTGAGGACATTCCTAGTGAGCAGATTGAGCCCGTTGGGCAAATTGCAGAGGATGTGCCTCCTTCATTGCTTCCATTCTTAGGGATGCACTGGACTCCCTTCCTAGCACTCAAGGGGAGCCAGTGGTCAGGGATGTTCAGGCTACAAGTGATGCACATGTTGTTTTGGAAGAGGCTTCCATTCAGGGGGAGCAAATAGATGTGCAAGTAGAAGATGCTCCTAGTCAGGGGGAGCAAGATCAAGTGTCTGTAGATGTTGGCAGAGAAGATGTGGCACCAGGCCACAATGAGAATTCTGTTTTGGAAGAGATTCCCACTCAGGGGGAGCAAGCTGTCTGTGCTGATCTGGAAGGTGAAGTTGTGGCATCAGGCCACTCTGGAGTTCAGATGAGAGATGCTCCTGTCCATGAGGAGAAAGAAGCAGCTGTGCCAGCTGATACCCCTATGGAGGATGCTCCTGTTGAAGGGGAGAATTTGACTAAAAAGGAAGGTCAGCCTCAGGGGGAGATTATTGAAAACCCCTCAGTGAATAAATTTCAAGAAGGTGTGACAGCTAGTTCCTCTGATTCAAATGAGCAAGATGACCATGTTGATCATGAGGAGTCCATTGCTAGGGCAAGTGAGAAGGGAAAGGAAGTTGTTTATGAGATTCCCCTCCTTACAGAGACACCACATCGGAGGACCAGGCAGCAGAGATTTGTCATTAAACTGAAGCCTGTGATGGATAGGCTAGATGCCCAAGGTGAGATACTATGCTCTGTGTAATCAGACATTACCTCTATATTCTTGAGCCAGAGCTCAGCAGCAAAGGAAATGGGGATGGTAAAGAATGCTTTAAGGTGGTTGAATAAAGAAATGGGAAGCATGAAGACCCTATTATCAAATATTTTAAAGGAGGTAAGGGCACCAGCACCTCCTGCTCCCACACCATCTGCTCCTCAGCCCTCTGAGGAGGTTGTAGAAGAGGTTGTTAGGCCATCCGGGCCACCAACTGAAGATTTGCCATCAGGGCATGTTTCTGAGAATCCAGCAGGGCCATCAGGGCCAGTAGTTGTTGATCAGGTGGCAGCTGTAGAATCTGAGCCAACAGGGCCAGCTGAGGATCTGTCAGGGCCAACCGGGCTAGTGGTTACTAAAGCTAATCATGTCAGGGTAGAAGAAGAAGAAGTTGTAGCTACTGAGCCCCCAGCTCCTTCTCCCATTCAGACACCAGCTCCTTCTTCACCACCATCCTCCTCCACAGCACCTCCAGCTCCACCTACCTTCAAACAACCTGTACCTAGAACCATCTCATCTCCAACATCTTTTCCCTCTGAACCTTCCTCATCTCCTGCCATTTCCACTTCCATTCCTCCACCTCCTCCTCTCTTTGAGGTTCCTCCAACCTCCTCATCAGCAGGAGCCTCCTCATCCTCTGGTCCCTCCTCTTTTGGACCAACTGATCTACCTCCCTCCACTTCTCATTCCTTTCTTCATCCCTCTACTCCTCCCTCCTTCATTGCTATTATTCCGGAGAGTGCTCACATTGATGCCCCCTATCTTAGGGACACCAAGGATGAGTTTGAAGAAGTAATTCTCCGATCTATATTGAAGGTTGGAACTCATGTTCATAGGACATGCTCTTCTAGCCCTACTCCTAAGAAAAGAAAAATAACCTTCACTTCCTCTATCTCTTCTGATCCTTATTATCCACTCCTATGGTTTTCTCTAACAGTGGACAACAAAAATAAACCACTCTATAGAGAATTCCTTCAGAAAGTTGTTTTTGCTACCATCATAAACCTTCCTTATCTCAACCTTACCGATCATCTTAATGTCAATGGCTCGTGAGGAAGCCATGAAGAAGGTAAGTCCCTAAAGCCCTAATCCTTCAAATAAATGATGGGAATGGGATAGTGATGCCCCAAGGAGGGCTAATGTAGGGCAAAATGCCCAGGAGAATGGCCACCGGACAAGAGAAGCTCCGGTCGGACTACATATGAGAACGCAACGGCCCGCCCCGTCGTGACATCAGCAGTTGCGACGGGGTCAGAGGCCATGACATTGTCGCATCAGCCAAAGGCTGTCGCGACAAGGTCGCGGTCTACCTGAAGGTCGTGACCAGGTCACGACGCATCAGAGCATCGCGATAAGGTCGTGTCTCACTTGGTCGGCGCGACCTCAGCCGAGGACTCAAGGAGTGCATGGTTAAGTGCTTGTGCTTTAGTTCTAGGTGCATGGCTATATAAACATTGTATCTTTCAACCCATGTTTGAAAGGGATCATTAACAAGGTGAATGGAGTTCATGTCTAGAAATTCAGCAGTTGAAACTGGAGGTTTATTTTCCCTAGCTTGAGAGACATCCAGATTTGTAAGCTGCTGAGCAGATAGGGGATAAAATCTGGCCCAATCTGAAGGAGATAGTCTTTCACACTCAGATAAGAGAGGGGCGAGGACATCAACATTGACATGGCCCTGGTGATACTCTCTAAATAAAAATCTGTGAAAGGCAACCAGATGACCCTTCAGCACTTTGATTCTTCCCATGACTCTAGCAAAACGCTCAAAAATAAGATAGCCAACAGCTGAATCCATGACCAAAGAATGAAGTGGGGGAAGAAGAACAGTATTAGGCAACTGGAGGGTGGCAAAGTCAACCTGAATAGCTTCAGTGTGGGCGTCAAGAGACCCAAGATCTCTAATAGCCTGCTTGAACTGACCAAGCTGAACCTCAGGAAGATGATTGAGATATCTGTAGTTATTGAACATCTGAAAGTGCCTGATCATTTTGATTTCCTTTTGAATGAACGGAGCGCAGGTGTCCTTGTGAAGGATCTGGAACCACTCTGATAAAGTCAAGGAATGATCCCGGGGAGGGAACCTGGCTGATCGGGCAAGAAGAAACATATTGTACAAAGCTTTATGACTCCGAGCCCACTGCTCTTCAGTTTTGGCTTCCACTAGAAAGAATATTTTTTATTTTTTTGGATTTAGAGAGAGAAGTTGAATGAAATGATCCCTTGCTATCTTTTCTCTTCATCTTTGTCTCAACATTTTATTCTTTTTGCTTAATGACAAAAAGGGGGAGAAGAATAAGTCATTCTGAAAACATCTCTAATTTCGCACAACTCCTTAGATTTATTTCATTATGTTTATGCCATGTTTTGTCATCACCAAAAAGGGGGAGATTGATGATCAATTTATCCCCATGTAATTTATATAAATTACATATCTATTTTGGTGATTAACAAAACTCAGATATAGTTTAAACTTACAAGTTTTTCTATGAGATTTGAGCACAGTAAACAAATCAAGGAAGTACAAGCAAAATCAGTAAGTGTTTTATCATCCTGCAGCTTTTAAGTTCAAAGCACAAAATTTATCTAAGTACACATCGATTTTCTATGTGCTGCAACGATTTTGTGATTTCATAACGATTTCATAAGTCATTCTAATTTATTTTGATTTTTATCTCATAACGATTTCGTAAGTGATAACGATTTGCTCTCACAACGATTTGCTAAGAAAGCATAACGATTTGCCCTCATAACGATTCAATAAGTGAGAACAACGATGCTCTCACATCGATTTGTTTATATTCGCAAAGATTTGCTCAAGCATAACGATTTGCTTTTTATAACAATTTGATAAGTGAGTACAACAATTTGCTCTCACAACAATTCGCTAAGAAAGCATAACGATTTGCCTTCATAACGATTCGATAAGTGAGAACAACAATTCTCTCACATCGATTTACTTATATTCGCAAAGATTTGCTCAAGCATAACGATTTGATAAGTGAGAACAACAACTTGCTCTCACATCGATTTGATTTTTATAACGATTCTTTAAGTCACATATCGATTTGATCTTTCATAACGATTCGATAAGTTACAACAATGACTTGGTCACTATAACGATTCAATAAGTTACAACAACGACTTGGTCGCCGTAATGATTCGATACAACAAACAACGATTTGCTCACTACATCGACTCGATAAGTGAAACAACGATTTGCTTATAACAATATTTCACAACGATTCGTTTATAACGATTTGATTATAAGGACTTGCTCATAACGATTTCTCTCTACAACGATTTGGTTATGATTGTATAATGATTTATATATGCATCGATTTGTTTATGAATGTGCAACGATTCGCATAGATAACGACTCATTTGCACAATGATTTTATAAGTCTTGCTCACAACAATTCCTTGGTTCATAACGACTTAATATTTAAATAGGTTGTAAGTCAAATTCTTCCCTCGCTTTTCTCTCACATACATGCATTTATTATGACTGAACATATCACTGCACTGCATGCAAACGATATCTTCTATTTCCATGCTTATGCTGTAAACATCTTTTTAGAAGAACAGAATGAATTTCCATTTCGGTATAAAACCTTTCTTAACGTTGACTGACACCGAGAGACAGATTAGCTGTCTATCATTTAAGCTTTTAATGCGTGTAGGTCTCTGACAGCACATCTCGATACAACATTGGACACAATAGAAGCTGAAGGATATCAAAGAGGATTCTCTCTCTTTGCGTGCATGGAAAGCTAACAACCGTTGACTGAAAGCTCTAGAGTGCCATGCAGTCTCACGTAAACAAGAGCTTAGAGATAACGGACACTTCAACGTTCAATTTTCAAATGAAAGACATATATAGAAGACTGAAGCTCCAGAAACTGATAGATCACTCACGACAATCTTTTACAAGCTTTCTGTGAGCATCTGAAAGAGCGAAGCTTCACTCCTTTGCTTGTCTAGCTCTTAGCTCTCTGCATCGAGTGTAGATCTTAGAGAGAGCATTTTTGTGTACTGAGAGAGTTCATTACTACTCATTTTCTTCCTCTCAGTATTCGCTTTAGATCAAGCATTGTGCTGTTAGCTTGGTCCATGCGCTTGTCTTCCTGAACACATTCTTGTGTTTATTTCCCTTCGTGTTGAAGGAAGACCTGGGGATTCCAGGGTGTTTATTTCCCTTCATGTTGAAGGAAGACCTGGTGAGATCCAGGGTGTTGTATTTCCTCTTCGGGTTGTGAAGAGAAGACCAGCTGCGGCTGGGTGTGTAAGTGTCCTTGAGGGGGACTATACCCTTGGGTAGTGAAATCCTGAGGTATTGCTCAGGACTGGACGTAGGACTCCTGTGGAGAGGAGATCCGAATCAGATAAATCCTTGTGTAGTGTGATTGCTTTGTGTGTGTTTGTTGTTAACTCTCACTAACACTAACATTTATCGAAGTGTGTTTTGTGTGATTGTTTTTATGGATAGGTTTTAAAGTGATCAAAATTTTAATATCCCATTCACCCCCCCTCTGGGCTAGCTAGCTGGGTAACAGAAGGGAGCGAGGGTGGTGTTTGTCATTAGGTGGTACTCTTCCTTCCTTATAGGCTAGAGGAGGCTTCTTGATCCGCAATGGAGGGAGGAGAATGTGATGGTCGACCCTTTTCATTGTAGAAGATGTGGCCATCTTCTATGATAAAGTGGCCACATGTAGTTCACTATGATGCCTCCCCACGATGGTGGTGTAACGACCCTCTTTATACTAGTACGATTATACCAATCCACGTCAATATAAAATGTGTCGTCACATTGGGACATGTACCCAACACAACAAAGTAGGTAGAGATGTACACAAATAACAAACAAACGTACAGTAGAAATAAAGGTAATTCTTATTCCATCATCACCACAGACATCCTAGCCTATATAGTAACAAAGTAAATATAACAAAGTCCACAAATAACCAAGTCCATAATACAATAATGTCTCACATACCAAGTAAAAAGAAAAGTACAAGTTATAGCAATTGCTCTCTAAGCCGCAACTACTCCTCACGCTCAGAGTCGCTCCTCACTATCTCCTCCTCAAGCTCTGGAATATCTGTCTCACATGTATGTTTAAGCAAGAATGAGTCTATGCAATAGACTCCGCAAGCAACCTATTGGCCACATCCATACACTTATCACATACACTCTACACAAGTATAATGCATTAAGTAAACTATCACATGATTTACATGGCTATTAGCAAGTACTATGTAAAAATGTTTTAACACATAAACTACACATGGATTTCATATAGTACTTAATGGTAACATTACTCATAAATATAACATCTTTCCACATATTCATATAATCAAAATAGAGCACATACCTATTCATGATACTAACATGATATCTTCCCCATCTAATGCATTCATATACCACAAATACTGACTCTTTGCTTACTGTTTAGCATAAACATAACACATTTATATGGTTTCACATTCTTTCACATTGGATCACATTAACACATCACTTTCACATGATCTCATTGCATATTCACACTTATTTTCACATTTGCTTCACATATTTTTCCGTGACACATAGCCCAAACCGCCATAAAGAAAGACACTATCACACACATATCACATACCCGCCACCTAGGCAACACAGTGACAAACCATGGTAAACTGCGTAGAACTGGGAGAAGCACTCTCGACCCTAACTAGTGGTACTTCTCCACCTCCAAGATTTCATCCTGATGCCGATCAAATATCACATACATATTGATCCTTCTCATAGGGACTTTTCTACAGTACGACTCCACAACCTTGTTTGGTAGCAATGTCATAATCGGCACATTAATCACTTTATCACATTAACCATTTGTTTAACACATCATTCTCATGCACTTAATGGCATATTCACATGCTTATGACATAAACACACATTTCAGGTTACAAAAATAATCCTTACTGTCTAGCAGTGCTAAAACATGCTTAAAAGAACTTAATCATGGTACTAATCACTAGGAAATCACCACTTTTAATTAATCATACTTAACATGGTCGTTATGGTCTCATAACTAGAAACAGTAGTTTCGAATGTCAGAACATGCTCAAATTGTTACCACATATCATATATAGGGAACATATCATATGTTTAATTTTTCATAATTTGTGGATCAATATACCTATTTTTAACATTTAAAATAGATCTCAAGTAATTAACATGATGATGCACTAAAAATATGTTTAACAGGGAACTGACGAATCTAACTATCTGAAAACATGTTCACAGGAACCCTAAATCCAAGGAAAAATATTGACACAGATTCATAACCTATTTAATTTTCCCGAATTAAACCTATCATAACATACATATTTACCATCAACAAAAATCCTAATAAATTTCAAAAATAATGAAAAAATATCAAAACTTCATAAACTACTCCACATCATGTACCTATTATGACAAAAACACTATAATCCAATCGTGCACATAAAATCCCCGAAAAATCACATCACATACTCTTAAAATAATTTTCTAGAACTCAAGAACTTAACGGCAAAGGCATTGTCGTCAAGGGTGGTTGGCGACAATGTCACTTGCCGTCAAACTAGGAACTTAATTGGTAGCAATGTATGTTGTTGTCAACCTTTTGTCTGCAGAATGTGAAAACTAACATTAAAAAAAAAAGAAATTTGGGGGTCCAGGACACGATACAAAATTCGATAAAAATCGTAAAACCCTAAGTGATAGGCACAGGGGTGAAATCCCTAAGTTATTTGTGTCACGCCCCGATATTTAGCAGTGGAATAAATACCGAGAGATGTGAACAATACAAATAGACGTATCACAGTTGAGTAACGCAGAGTCACAATTAAACATAACAACACATTTGAGACCATAATATTGTCATCCAAAGTACTCTTTATTCCATTTCAATGCACTAGTTACAACCTTACAAAAGAAGAACCAACTAAAGGGTCCCTTATTCAAATGAAAATGTTTCACTGATACATAGACTACTCAAATATCTATTCCTACTACTTTCATCTCCTCAATGTCGAGTGCTCATTGTAATCACGGGATTTGTATCCCCTTTTGAAATAGATTGTGAAGGTGTAGAGACTAGGAAAATACCGTGATCGCCACCAGAGTAATCGCCTCGTAGATGTAGACGTGGAGGGCTGACTACCTTGGAAAAGAAAGGTGAAGTAGAAGGAGTACCTGACAAAGCAACAAATGCAGTGTCGCTTTCCTTTTTCCTGAACGCGACAGAGGCTAAGGCGCCTTCTTGAACGTGACAGTGGCCTTGTCGCCTTCTCTTCAGAGGGACAGAGATGTGGATTCTCATCTTCCTGCTCCTCAGGCGGCCAAGGGACAGGAGCCTCACTTCGTTCTAACCTTCAAACACCTGCCAAGATGATTTAAACACAAGGAAAACCCATTAGAATTCGTGTGCAATAGATCTATTCAATGAAAAGTGCATGTACATGAACTATTATGGGGGGAACTCACAGGATTGGGGCTTTTAACCCCTGGGGGTGCTAAGGATGGGTGTGTGTTTCGTGTTCTAATGCTAAACTAGA
The DNA here is from genome assembly GCA_014218235.1 of Colocasia esculenta. Classification (NCBI taxonomy): domain Eukaryota; kingdom Viridiplantae; phylum Streptophyta; class Magnoliopsida; order Alismatales; family Araceae; genus Colocasia; species Colocasia esculenta. The sequence goes on from CM024761.1 coordinate 135,088,287, forward strand.
AGAAAAAACGAACTATGCATGCATGAAATTGATGAAAGAAAGAAGAAAAGGGAGAGAGAATTGGATAGCCACTGGGAAAACGCCCTGGAGGGCTCTTCTGAGTCGTCTGGAGAAGAAACTCTCTCCGTGGAAGAGAAAGCTCTCTTTCTCTTCGAACTAATGAATCCGGCCTTGCCCTAAAAGATGCAGAGACGAGGTACTTATGGGTGGTTATTCCCAACTCGGGTCTGAGAGGAATAATGGACAAGAGTCCGACTCTGGGCAAGTATGGCTGTGCAAGGGCCATTGGAACTCGGAAAGGATCATGTTAGGAAGGCCTGCTCCGAATTTGAGAGGATTTGGATTTGATTTGGACGTCTAAAAGAAGCAATTACCATCAATAGCATGGGTCCAAATTAGCCTCGGATTGAGTTTCCTGTTTAAGGCCCAGAATGCGACAGCCATCTTGTCGCTTTCCTGAAGGCGCCACCTCGACATGTCGCCTTCCTCATATGGAAGGTGAACTTGAGTTATTTTCAATTTTCTGAGGGATTTAAAATGTGGAATTATCAATGCGACATGGGGTATGTCGTTTTCAATAATGCGACACATGGCCTGTCGTCTTCTGGTATTTTCTGCATTTTGACCATAAAATGTGTCCAATAGCCATGCACAGCCTTCAGGATGAAACATCAGACTTATACTCAGAGAGCTTTTAGTGGGAAGAGATTGATTTGACCAGGAAGAGTCTTCCAGGGCGATGAACTAATGGGAATGATGTCATGATCGGAGAAAGCCAGCTTGACGATGATGAGCCAACGTGGGGCGTCAATGATACGACAAGGGATTTTGCTCGACTTATGGGCCAGAAATGGGTGTCTACACTCAACACTCTTGCCCTACCCCATCGGACTCCACTGGCTCCTCATCACTACTTGAAAAGGACAGGATGATAGGGTGAGCCAACTAGCTCAGTAGAATTTACATCTCAATATTGTGCGGGCACTAATATACATGATTAACATTTTAAATAGGTAGATATGCACATGAACATGATAATGCTAATGCATGCTTTTCTAACAAGTTAAATAGCGGAACAGAACGGATGTCATATCAAATCAAATATTGAGTTGCATATACAATGGACAGATATTTCAAGAGTAGAATCATATCAAAAGAGATTGGCCATATTCATACAAATATCATGTATTCACATGAACAGACGTATCAAATCAAATCTTATCATATCATATCATATCAAACGAAAGCACATTCCCACAAATCCTGCATATCATATCAGTGCCATGCCAAGCACCACAAGTCCATACTCCCGCGGTTAATAAGTATGTTGGGGCGCTCTTCCCCAGGACCAGACAGGGCCCCAATTGCACAAGCATTAGTCAAATAGACCGAAGTCCTACGTTGTGCCGAACAATCATATTCATATTATGGCTACGGAGTTTCAATAATAAGCTCAATGTAATAAGAACATGATCATCATAGAGTCAAGGTATGGCAATAGCTCAAGAGAACAAATGGGCAGTATGACGACGTATCTTATGTTTCATAATTCATTAATGTCTTGACATGAGGATGACTAATGACAGATCGTACGCAGAACATGTGCTCTCTATCTCCAGGGTACTTTATGGTACAACCAGCTCAGTCTCTATGTGAGAATCCATAGAGAACGGAGACTTACAGAGGTCTTAAGGAAAAGATCGCTAGTCTGCCAATTTGGAATGACCGGCAGAGAGCTCCCAATTCCCCAAGAAAGGTGTGCCTATTCGTGCAAAGGTGTAAGTGACGAGTCACGAATCGTTCCTAACATGTATGCAATTGACAAATAATTAATTGAAACATCAGAAAGCATATAACTATCGAAACTCATATGCAAATCATGATAGAAACTTAACTAACAAGTCCATACTGACTTGTATTCATCCCCACATTCATATCATATTCTTATCATATCAAATTGACAATAATTAAGATCACAAGATAATTAATCAGATGAACATGAGGTCAATCTCAATTACCCATTAGAATCATATTCATATCATTACCGTTTTTCAAAGGGTTGATTGTTTTTAGGTCCATGCATACTATATAACACCTTGCACATATTGATAGACCAAGAAGACTAACAAGCTAACTGACTCGCCAAAAAGTACAATCTCGGGTTGGTATGTGAATAGCGTCCAACACAGTGGATGTTTTTCCAAACATGGTGTACAGGTAAACAGGCCAAACCATGCAGAAAAGTGAATCGCGTCAGCCTTGTAGGCCGCCTTTCAGACTGAATCGAGTCGGGGTATAGCGACGTGTTAAAGGAAATTCATTAAATAAATCGATGAGCGGGAAAAGGGCATGAAACGCATCTGGGGATCCCGCCGCGGTTCAGACTAGGCACAGACTCCCACGCGGCGTGAAGTCTCACGCGGCCGTTAATCGGTCAGTGCGAGAATTGCATCGCACCTCGTGGACGCCTTTTAATGGATTGCGTCGGACCAGACCGACGCGATACCAGGCGCTGGAATCGCGTCGCCTGGACCAAACGCGATTCCTAGCTTAACCTGAAAACATAGGAAAACCAACTGCTCCTTTTACCATGCTTATATCTCTCTATCTAATGATATTTAGATAAAAGGTCTAACATGAAAGATGACCAGGACAACTAGTATAATAACTTTGATGTTGGGGGTTTGACCTAATTCGGTCTCGATTCTCATGAAAAACATGAAGAACATAAAGGTCAAGTGCAACCTGAAAACATAGGATCATGCAGCGGCTCTCTTACCATGCTTATAACTCTCTAACCATTGCTTTTAGACAAAGTGTTCAACAAAAAACATGACGAGGACTACTAGTAGCATAACTTTCATGATAGGGGTTTAGTCTAATTCGGTCTCGCATCGCATGCATAATAAGAAGAACGTAAAACGCCCTAACTGTGCGCGACTTAGGGAAAACGACTAGAACTCAACGTATACTCCATGAAAATTAGGAAAATCAAGTGTGTATGAACCTAGACTCGAAGCTCTACAAGATGGTATTGGTTTTCTTTAATCTTGGCCCGAGAACACCTACCTTTGAATGCTAAGAACTCCTTGCAGGTTTCTGGGTCGATGCAGTGGCTTGGGGGAAGATGCTCTTCACGAATCCAAGCCCTAGGGTCGTCCTCCTTGCTCCTGGGTGTTCTTCCCACAACTAGCAATGAAGGGAGCATGCTAAAGTCGGCCATAGAGGGTCTTAAGATGGTTTTATAATGCTGGGTTTTCTTAATTCTGAGTTTGGGGTTTCTAAATCTTGTGGTAGGAATCCTACCATGACTAGAACTACTATAAGAGCTATTTCCATCCTAAAGCAACACCAATTGGCAAGTAGTAGAGAACAAATTCGTCCTCTCATTTTGGGCTTAGGTTTGGGTCATCATGTACATGTTCATATCTTGCCTATTGATGTAACACCCTAGAAATTCGATAATTATAAAATTAGAAATAAATTAAAAACGATAAATTCAATATTAGTAAAAATACACGTGTCATTATCATAAGAAAATTTCATAAAAACCATAGTTCAACTCTAAATAATACTCCCTAATGACCCACAAAGAAATTCGTGCAAAGGAAAATCGGATGGTCCAAGTTTAAGGCGTTTTGCGACTGAGGATCGTAATCAGAGAATAAGTCGGGAAATCATTATCACACATACTTAGTGGAGATAGAAAATTAAATAAAAATCATAGATGGACTTTAAATAATATCCTCTAATGATCCATTAAGAGATTTGGGTCAATAAAAGTCATTTGGGGTGTATTTAAGAGTTATTGTGACTTATTATCGTTCACGCACCTCGGCATTTATTCGCTGCTAAATATCGGGGCGTGACAGTTAGTATCAGAGCCTGGGCTTTCCGTAAGTCCTAGGCAATCAGGAATGATAGGATAAGCGTCATTAGAACCCTCAGCTTGTGTCAAGAACTTTGTACCTACCTGGTGAGATTGGGTAGAAACATGGGCTAAGTCTAAAATTATATTAATAACTAAATATTGTAAGTTACGAGGTATTAACAATGAGTAAAGAAGACTGACCGTGTGATAATTTATTTTGAAGGAACTTAAATAAACAACAATGGAGGATATACCTACACCATCTAAGGACGGACAGAGATCGGTTCAAAGATTAACCAAAGCACTCCGACAAGCTGTTCAACTGTTAGAGGATGCCCTAATAATGGCTAAGGGAGATACAAATAGAAATGAAAGGTCTAAGGATGACCAAGGAGTTGGCGAAAATAATAAGAAAGAACAAATTACAACCAGAGGAAACTCCAAACCTATAGCCAAAGAGAAACGGCCCAACAACAGTAGCATATCGCACAAGAGAAAGAAGTGCAAGAAGTGCAATAAGAAACTAGCTCCCGCTCCTGCAGAAAGATGCCAGCATTGTAACAAAATAAATCATCAGTCCGAGGAGTGCTGGAAATTTCAGGACAAATGTTTCCGTTGTGGTAGCCAAGACCACAAGGTTAAGGATTGCCCGAAGGAGAAATCAAGCTCGGGGAATAAATGGCAGAACAAACCAAGAAAGGAGGTATGAGAGAGGTATTCTTTCTAACTCGCTTTTATTTGACCCTGAAGTTACATCACCAAGCAATCATTATATTATGAGCAATTCACAATTAGATTCTTTGTAAGTCCAGCTCATAAACACATGTGAATTTGGGGACCAAATTCTTTTAAGTGGGGGAGGATGTAACACCCCGGAAATTCGGTAATTAAAAAATTAGAAATAAATTGAAAACGATAAATTAATATTAGTAAAATAGAAAAAATACACCTGTCATTATCATACATACAAAAGCCCATTAGAAAATTTCATAAAAACCATAGTTCAACTCTAAATAATACTCCCTAATGACCCAGAAAGAAATTCGTGCAAAGGAAAATCGGATGGTCCAAGTTTAAGGCGTTTTGCGACTGAGGATTGTAATCAGAGAATAAGTCGGGAAATCATTATCACACATACTTAGTGGAGGCAGAAAATTAAATAAAAATCATAGATGGACTTCAAATAATATCCTCTAATGATCCATTAAGAGATTTGGGTCAATAAAAGTCATTTGGGTGTATTTAAGAGTTATTGTGACTTATTATCGTTCACGCACCTCAGTATTTATTCCGCTGCTAAATATCGGGGCATGACAATTTGCCTCTGAAAAACTCTCTGAAGATCAAATTTAGACGATGAAGCCATCCTCGGTCAAGCAAAAGAGATACTCTTCTCTGGCTTGATTCGACATCTACAACTTTGTAGATGATCTCCCCATGAACTAGGAGCCTTCCCACGTCCTATTGAGCCTTCTTCTTGCCCAAGAATGCCAATGTAGCTTCTTTTTTTATCAGATTGATCACCCAAAGTCTCTCTCTTTTCTCTCTCCGAACTCCCAATAAAACCCTAGCTAAGCAAAGGTTCTCCTTTTATAGAGATGACCAATATTTATAAGGGTTTGGGTCGTGCTCATGGTAATAAAGGGAAACCTAAACCAATTTGGGCTTTCCAAGTCTATCTATGAAGAAATCGGAGGTGAATTGGAAAAGGAAATCGAAACATAATCATAGACATGTAGAAGGCAAGGTCATTGCCGTCAACTCCAAATTGACGGCAATCGACTATGTTGCTAACCTTTTGTTAGCGACACACAAGTCTATCGTCAAGAAAAATTGGAGGCACTATTTGTTGCCGCCAAAATGAGTTTCGTCCAGAAGCATAAACACACATACAACAATTATAAATGCATAGAAAATCTAGGTCCTTATAGGTGGACTAGCGGGGATCGATGGTAGCATCCCTCCCTCTCTACTTGGGCCTTCATCAACATTATAAGTATGTCCAATTTTGCATTGACGGAGTTGGGAGCTTTAGAATCCACTTGGGAGTTGCGTCCCCTAGGCTAGCTAAAGGATGGGAGTGTTGTATCTTGCATTTTGTTCGGTTATAGCCATGGAGTGAGAAGTTTGTTCTTTCCCCCAGTTGTTGGCCGTTGAAGCCTTCCCTTTGTCGTCATTAGTCTTCTTCCTGTTGTTGTTGCTCTTGCACCCCATGTTGATTTTCGATTAGGTTTTCTATAGATGATGCCAAATGAAGATGTTTGATCTCACAACTAGTCACAAATCATCAAATGTTGGGTGAAAACTGATGATGATGATGTGTCTGGTCTTACTGATGATGTATTTGCAAGGATGATAGAAGATCAAGTGCCCTAGGACGAGGATCTTAGGAAAAATCTTATGATACTTAAGCCAGTGACGGGCAAGAGCAAAGAGTAAGAGAGACAAGAGAGGCTTACAGGATGCTGGATCACTATTCATTAGTTGAGGGTTTAAGGTGTACTTACTTCTTACAAAGGGCGGTTCTTGAGAATATATAGTTATGTGCTCTCTTATCGGCTCCACTAAGATCAGACAAAGGAAGAGATAGATCGAAAGGCATGCTCTATGGGTAAAAGTTCTTATTGTTGTCTAAAAGTCCCTTATGGGCTTTGAGCAATTTATGTAAGACTCTTTATCCTTATTTTGATCCCTCCATATCTTTGGATTTAGTTGTAGTCTTATTGGGAGTTAACTAACTTAGCACTCTTCCGAAGAAGTTCTCTTGGTTGCTAGTTCCCTTGGTCGCAATCCACTCGCTCGAGTTTCCCTTATTGTGGAGTCCTTTCTGAGATTTGAGGATTCTTCCACGTGGACAGTGATCTAGGACTTCATAGCGCTTCGTAGGCCTAACTCTTTGAATTTTTGATACATGAGTCCCAAGATATTTATTCAGTTGTGAACTATCGAATCAAACAAGTTTTATGAGATTATTAGGACACGATTTTTCCCCTCTCAAGTTTGCAAAAAATATTATTCATTTTTTTTAGTTTCTATCCTCAAAGCTTAGCCCACCATCTACCCACCATCTACCTTGACATCTAAGCATTTCAAATTTGCTTAAATTCGAAACCGAGTTTGATAGATTTCAGTCCTAATTTTGCCATTAGTAGCATCATAAATCTCAACATTTTTTCTTTCGGTAAGTTAAAATCTCAACATTTTAGATCTGGAAGAAAGGCTACGTGGGCCGTCGAGTTCTGTTGAAATCCTGTGCGTGACATGCAGTGGATGCACATGACCATACTTTGATTCACGGTCAATAGCTTAAGTCTCAAAACTTGCAGGGATTAGAGTGATCAGAAGCAATAAACATTACATCAAAGGGATGGAATATTTTTTGTTCATACAGTGCATTAATTGCACTGCGGGAATCCGGGGAACATCATAAGATTTGATGTATCCAAGAGAAATATGATATATGGGGTAATTAAGAATGATAGAACGTAGAGCATGGCATATAGTTGGTGAGAACTGAGAACTTTCTGCATTTCTAAGCTCCCAAGGGACTTGGCTGTCTACATATATTGTTTTCTCCACATTGTTTTAAAGCTTATACTGTACATATAATACATAAATCAGAAGAAAAAAAACAAAAACTAGACTCCATGTGAAGTTGAAGACAGAATTTTGTCACGGCGCATTGTACTTGGTGCCCACAAGATTAAGATACTCAAGTTAATACACAAGCATAAAAAATTGCTTTTGACTGGCAGACATGGTTGGAGAAAAGAATCCCGGGTTCATCCAAACGCTCCCGACAAACCTGAAGGCAGAAGAGCAACCAACCTTTATAGGGTGAGAAGAAAAGCAGACATTCTTCTCTATGGGCCCTGGCCTGTCATGTGAGGGAAAATGGAGAGGAAGAAGCCATGCGTGAACCTTCTCTCTCTCTCTCTATCTCTCTCTCTCAAATCGCCATCTGGTCATGTTGAATAAATATTTGGGATTTTGATTGATGTATTCTCTGTTTAATGAAGGAAAATTTTCTCCTTGGGCCTATAAATTTTCCTCACCCCACTCCTTGACTTGTCTAATTATCTCTTGCTTTCATCTCTCCCACTTGCACATCTCCTTCACCTAAACACAGCTCCCTCTCCTCCCTTCTTCACTGCCCCTTCCTCACTCACCGTCGCCTCTCTCTCTTACTCCTATGAAGATGGGGTGGTCCGGCGAGGGAAGCGCTATCCTTGCAGGGACAAGTAAACCCGGCGAGGGGAGCGCTATTCCTGCAGAGAGAAATAAACCGTTGCGGGCGGCGGACAACTCCTTTCGTCTCCACCTCAAGAGGAAGACGTGCTCGATGAGAGGTTCTGAATCTTAGAAAGGTGACATGAGTTGTGCCTGGCTCCCTGTATGCCACACGTATACACCGATCCATGTAGTGGCTGGCTACTGCGGGTGGCGTGCGAGGAGCCAAGCATACTCTCTCTCTCTCTCTCTCTCTCTCTCTCTCTCTCTCTCTCTCTCATTTCGACATTATGTTTCGCATGGGGCTGATCGACGAGAGAGCATGTAATCTCGTCTCTCCAGTCAAATCTGAATGTGGGAGAAAGATCTGCAGGCCAGGGTATGTGGGTATGTGTTCTCTCTCTCACCTTTGCTGCTGAATTGATTCTTGCTGTAACACATATTCTCGCAATTTTCTTTCACCTGGAAGACTGATTCATATCCGGTGACGACAGAAATATGATGAGAGGAGCTTTGACATATGCACGCGTATTTTCAGTAGAAACATGGAATCATTGCCGGGGTTTCACTAAATCTATCCACAAACAGTACTCTCACAAAAGATTAACTATGACACATGCACTTGATTCATCTTGATCCCTACTAAGTTATCCGGGTGCTTTTGCTCATGAATATAACCCAAATGATCGCATTCATGCATCAATACATATACTTGTGCAAGAGTTCTCAAATGCCATGTTTGTATCCGTGGGATTACCTCTCCTTTGCTTCCCCAAGTGGCCGTCTCTGTGTATCTGTGGGATTAGCTCTGTCCTTTGTTTTCCCAATTAAGTGTCCTGTAATGCGTCAGCTTCACCACTGCGGAGACCAATAGATTGCAGGATGTGGATAGGAGGAACTGGTTACCTTAATTAGCCTATACACACATATTCTCTTCTTCTTCTTCACTACTCAGCAGTTGTTGTGCAGTCTCTTCCTCCCCCGCATGACCCTTCTCAGCCTATCAAAGAGGGTGAAGGCTTTCTGATCGATCCTCTCCATGCCCATGGGTTGAAATGCCAGATACAAGTGATGAAATCTAACTGTAGCTGTTGTTAAACAAGGAATGTGTTGGGTAAAAAGGGGTTTGGGGAGGGGTGATTTAAGAAAGAGAGAAAGAAACACAAAATTTGATAAAGTAAAATGATGCATAAAAAGATGTGCAAGTTTTGTCCCTTATGTGAGAGCTTTAGTCCCATATGAGAAATCTCTAAAGAGATGTAGGGCTTCATAACCCCAAATGTATATGAGACTATGTCTAATAGAGAAAGGTGGGGGTGTGTAAGACCATATCACACACGCGCGCCGCTGGACCGGGCCAGACGGGCGCGCGTGTGAGATGCCATGGTCATGTCGGCTTGTCTTGGTACCTTTTTGTTTCTTATTTTTGCATTTTTCCCTTTTCTTAGAGAGATTGGGTCTGTTTGGGCCGATTCTTTGAACTTGCCCATTGTCTTGGCTCTTGCGGGCGTAGGATGTTTCATATAGCGATTAGGGTCTCCCTAATCACGGTTACTGCTGTTGACACGCTATTTGACTCCCCTGGGAGGAACCGCTCGCTGCGACGCTGCTCTCTCTCTCGCCCCCCTCTCCACGCCGGACTGCTCGCCGTCGAGGTCGCCGTCGACCGCTCTTCTGTTCGGGTGCGTAGTCGCTCTTCGGTGTTCGGATGCCGGGACCATCGTCGAACGCTCTCTCCGATGTTTGGTGCATGCTTTCTGCCCTTACTTTCCGTTAAAGAGGATTAGGTTTCCCGTGTAGCTTTCGTCTTACGGAGTCAATCTTGTGCGAGACCGATTCCGTGTTTTGTGGTTGTACTCTAGGAGAAGGTCGCCAGACCCCATCGCACTGTATAGTGCGGGTGATACATTCTCTAAGGCGAGTTCCATTATGGAATGCCTCCACAGCTTGCTTTCGTTTGATCATCATTCTTCAATCACCATGCTTATGATCAATATATTCATGTTATATTTCTGTTTTCAGGGTATGTCTATGAACATGTTACTTCTTATTATGGTTTCCATATGGTTTGCACTGATGTACGTGATGATGGATTACCATGCTTTATGCCATATTCCCACTATTTTAACAACAGTCTTAGAGAAAGTATCGATCATGGCTTCATCCTCATCGTTTAGCCCGAAAGTGGACATGTCAGGTATGCCTGCAAAATTCGCAGGGCAACACTTCAAATGTTGGCAACAACGGATGAAGATTTGGTTCACAATAATCGAGTTGATTACAGTTATAGAGTCTGATACCCCTAAAGTGATTGAGGGCGATTCTGCAAGTGCAACTAAGGTTGAGGAATGGAAAGAGAAAGATAGATTTGAACATGGGTGCATACTTACTGCACTGTCAGACGTCATGTTTGATGTCTATAATTCTTCTACATTCCTAACCTCAAAGGCACTGTGGGATGAACTTGACCAGAAATACAATACCAAGGACCAAGGTCTGGAGAAGTATTTTGTAGGTAAGTTCCTCAAGTTTCACATGTTGGAGGACAGATTTGTAGCCGAACAGGCACATGAGTTTCTTCTTATGATCCACGGCTTAGCAGAGGATGATATGAAACTCCCTGAAAATTTCAAGTCATGTGCATAATTGAGAAATTTCCAAAGACCTGGCAGGACTTTGGAATGGCTCTCGAACATAGAAAGGGATCTATTTCTCTTGATGACTTGATGAGGGCCATTGCCATTGAAGAGGAGCATAGAAAGAAGAAACCAGGGATGCCTGTGGAGGCTAGTGCAAACTTTATGGTAAAGTATAAGAACAAAGATGTTAAAGGCAAACCCAAGACAGGTTCCACTACACAAATGAAACCCAAAGAAAAGATACAGAAGAAGAAGAAGTCTGGAGAATGCTGGGTGTGTGGTCAAAAGGATCATTTCCATGGGGATTGTCCTAAACGAAAGAAAAGTTGACCCATAAGACTGTTGAAAATCCAGCTTAGGTCAATGTAGTGACCGGTGGGGACTCTTCTGGTGACACGTATGTTCTCTAAACCCTCAGCTATTTACTATTTATGAACCTAATGATAGTGGTTAGTAGACACTGGAGCCAATGTACATCTATGTTCTGATAGGGCTAATTTGTATCTTATCAGGCCACCAGTGATTGCTCCGTGACGATGGGTAATGGTAGCACTGCAAGTGTGATGGAAACTGGATGTGTGGATCTAAAGTTTACTTCAGGACGTGTACTGTCTCTTCATAGTGTGCACCATGTTCCTAGTGTTAGGAGGAACATCTTATCAGGTTCTAGAATGGTTAGGGAGGGTTATGAGTTGAACTTTAAATGTAATAAAGTTGTTATTTTGTGTCAGAAAACTTTTATTGGTAAAGGTTGTTTATCTAATGTGTTATTTAAAGTGTATGTGAACCATGTGATGAATAAAAGTTTAGATGTTGATGTTGTTTCTACATCTGTTTCTGTGGCATATAATGTCGTTGATTCATCTAATTTATGGCATGAACGTTTAGGACATATCAATTTCAATTCTTTGAAACGAATAATGAACCTAAAATTGATTCCTAATTATGCTATTGATAATTCTAAAAGGTGTGATATCTGTATATAGGCTAAACAGCCCAAAAAACCGTTTAAGTATGTGGTGAGACATTCAGAAATTTTGGATCTTGTGCATTCTGATATCTGTGAATTTAATGGCATATTGACTAAGGATCATAAAAAGTATTTCATTACCTTTATAGATTATTGTAGTAGATACTGCTATGTGAATTTGCTTAAGTCTAAGGATGAGGCTTTACAAAAGTTTATCATCTTTAAGAAGGAAGCAGAAACACAAACCGGTCGGGTGCTTAAGAGGTTGAGGTCTGATAGGGGTGGAGAATATACCTCCAACCAGTTTGGTGAATATTGCCAAGACAATGGCAATATTCATGAGACAACTGCCCCCTATTCACCACAGTCTAATGGGATAGCTGAACGAAAGAATCGTGCATTCATAGACATGGTCAACTCTCTCCTGCAGAGTTCAAGACTGCCTAACTATATGGGGGGGAAGCATTGAATATGGCTTGCCGTATTCTGAATTATGTTCCCCTGAAACACAAAGATAGTAGTCCATATGAACTTTGGAGAAATAAAAAGTCTAGCTTGAAATATCTTAAAGTGTGGAGGTGCCTAGCTAAGGCACTGGTCCCTGAACACAAGAGGAAAAAGCTGGGACCTAAAACAGTTGACACAATCTTTCTAGGCTATGCTAAAAACAGCTATGCGTACAGGTTTCTAGTGATTAAGTCTGAGATTCCTGGCATAGATGTTAACACCATAGTTGAGTTTCATGATGCTATATTCTTTGAGAATGTGTTTCCTATGAAGACTGGTTTACCACAATCTATTTCTTCTGAGACTGGGCCTTCTACATCCTCATCCATTCCAGATCCTGTGGAAAGGATAACAAATGTGGGGGCAAGTGCATCCAGCTCTCATCCTGATTCTGATAGTCAGGAAGAGGAAGTAGAACCTAGAAGGAGTAAAAGACAAAAGATTGCCAAGAATTTTGGAAGTGATTTTATTACTTTCCAAATTGAGGGTGATCCTCCCACTTTCAAGGATGCCATGGTCTCTCCTGAGGCACGGCATTGGAAGGAAGCCATAAAGAGCGAAATGGATTCCATTACAACTAATGGCACTTGGGAGCTAGTCGATCCTCCTCCTGGTTCTAAAACTATTGGATGTAAATAGGTCTTTAAGAAGAAGCTAAATTCTGATGGGACCATTGACAAGTTTAAAGCTAGGTTAGTTGCTAAGGGGTTCAAATAAATGGAGGGGATAGACTATTTTGACACCTATTCCCCTGTAACCAGGATTACCACAATTAGGGTACTGATTGCTTTGGCTTCCATATATGATATGTCTATCCATCAAATGGATGTTAAGAGTGTCTTTCTTAATGGTGATCTTGATGAAGAGATCTATATGGATCAGCCTGAAGGGTTTACAGTACCTGGTAGTGGAAACAAAGTTTGTAGACTTGTTAAATCCTATATGGATTAAGATAAGCCCCTAAGCAATGTCATGAAAAATTTGACATGACTATCATGTCATTTGGCTTTAAAGTCAATGAGTCTAATAAGTGTGTTTACTACAAGATAGATGGTGATGATTGTGTTGTCCTATGTGTGTATGTAGATGACATTTTGTTGTTCGGCAGCAATTTAGGAATGATAATTGAGACTAAATCATTCTTGAGTAGAAACCTTAAGATGAAGGATATAGGTGAAGCTAGTGTAATTCTGGGCTGACCAGATCAGCTAAAGGGATAGCTATTTCTCAGTCTCATTATATTTAGAAAGTGTTAGAGAAATTTGGCTATGAGAATTGCAAAGCTGTTTGTACACCCTATGATCCTTTTAAAGTTTTCTACAAGAATAAGAATGGCACTCTTGTGTCTCAATTATGGTATTCCCAAGTTATAGGAAGCTTAATGTATCTTGCAAACTGTAATAGACCTGACATTTCATATACAGTGTCTAAACTCAGTAAATACACTAGTTGTTCTGACCATACTCACTGGGAAGGCTTGGATAGAGTGTTGAGGTACCTGAAAGGTACTATGACTCTAGGCTTGCATTTTGGGAAATTCCCTGCTGTCCTTGAAGGATATAGTGATGCAAGATGGATAGCTGAAAACTCAGGGAGCAATGGTGTCACAGGGTATGTCTTTACCCTGGGAGGTGGTGCTATCGCCTAGAGGTCGACTAAGCAAACCATATTGTCTCGGTCTACTTTTGAGGCTGAGCTGTGTGCTTTGGACACCACTGGTATGGAGGCTGAATGGATCAGGGGTCTTCTTTTTGAACTTCCCTTGATGAGTAAACCTATACCTGCGATCTCTGTGGATTGTGATAATATGACTGTAACGACCCGAGAACCCGACCCTCAGCCCACGCCGAGGACCCGATTTTCGCGGTTGCCACCCACTGATCTGGGGACCCAGAAGGGCTATAATCTAAGTCTAACAGGATATGTAACGGAAGTAAACGTCAACTGCTAATCTAGAAGTGTACGTGCGGAAATAGAAAGGAGAGTGAGACCACCACGTGCCACTCTCAGTACAGTCCCAACGCACGCACGCTAGTACAAGTAAAAGGTAGGGGAAGAACAAGTCCCTTTGGGACATACCCGAGGGTGACATACACTGAAAAAGGGGAACCACTGCTAGCTATGGGGACCTCGCCTACCGCCCCGTCTCCTCCGCCCGGCGCGCGCCCTGCCGCTGCTGGGAAGTCTCACCTGGAAAAGGAGGGATGAGCCACAACAGAAGCTCAGTAGGGACTACCAATCTCCTACTGGCTCTAACAGGCAGAAGAATATAAAATAAATAAATGACAGCAGTTTATATCTTCTACCTACAACCGAAAGTGCGGAAGCGAAACTACAACTAGCACGGTACGGAAAGTACACACGGTCGGAAACTCCATACGACTACTCGTCGTGACCACCACACGGCTAGCAAACACAGATGGAGGGGACTCTACCTGGACAAGGAACACTAGCTACAGGAAGCACTACCACTAGTCAAGGTCAGGTGCGCCCACCGACGTCTTATCCTCGACTCGGGTCCTGACCCTCACGTCTCGTCAGAGCGAGGTAGAATGCAAAGTAACACAACAGTAACCGCCATAGTCTGGCCGGACTACGGTCCCACGTCTGGCCTCTCTAAGCGCTTCCGGGGCCGCCAAGAGCGAGGCAATGAGAAAATGACTAGCTGGACTGCACTGGGAAGAAGTCCGAAAACTGACCTCGGCGTCCCAGTCCAACCACGAGAGCTCTGCAAGCGACTCAACGCCACTGTCCTAACCACCGTTTCCCCTAAGCTTCAGAGTCCGCCTAGTGGCTGCCAACTCGAGCACACTCGTAGCCCGGAGTACTCCCTCGACAGGCTCCCGAGGATGGGGGTCCCAGGCAACGGTAACAACCTCTCACACGGGACAAGCCCTCAAGTGCCGAGCACCGGGCGAAAGACTAGTGTAGCCCATACTAGGGAACTAGCACAAGTGCCACAGGTACAGTAAAAGAAATGGAAACGGAAAAATCGTAAATTTGTCTCACGGCTGAGGTCGCGACGTATCGGGCCGTCGCAACCTGGTCGCGACGCCCTACCCTGTCGCGATCGCGTCGCGACGGTACGAGCCGTCGCGACCAAGTTGCGACACCCACGAGCGTCACGATCTCGTCGCAATCGGCCAGGCCGTCGCGACCAGATCGCGACACACAAGAGTGTCGCGATCTCAGACAGAGGGGGGTTCTGGACCAACCCTTCCGAGAACCACCCCAAAAATGGGAAAACAACCACACAAGGGGGAGGGGATCATGCTCAACATGCTAGAAAGCTAGTAAAGCATCCAAACCACCCTTAAAACCCCACAAACATGGATCTACACTCGAAGAGGAACCCTACTCAACCTCGAGCATGGAGTTCTCACACTCCCAAACCCCAAACCACAGAGAAACCATGCTTTAGAGGGGGAAGGGAGCATGCTTAGGGCGAGAGGATCAAGAGTCCCTACCTCCATGAGAAGAACAAACATGTTGGGGCCTTCTCGTAGGAAAGGACGCCTCCTCCTCGCTCTAAACGACACGAACACGTCCCCTGCACGAGCGGGATGACACCACCTCAGCACGAACGCCTCAAACACCAAGATCCGCCAAGAATCTGCAAGGGAAACATGAGGGGAAAGGAGAGGGGAGAAAGAGAGCTGAGAGGGCGAGAGGGGGATAGGGGATGCGGCCTTGGGTTTTAACCCAGCAGCCCCCAGAATGCAACGGAACGACATGTCGCGATAAGACTCTCGTCGCGACGCCCCTAGGCGTCGCGACCTTATCGTGACGGTCGCCTCTGTCGCGACCCCAAAAAGCGGGTCAAACCTCGAAGACCGGGAAAGCGATCGCGACAAATGACCACGTCGCGTTCACGCCCGTGTGTCTGACACACGACAGAGCCGTTCTGACAGAAAGGACACCAGTCACGTCTGTCAGAAACGATGTCGCGACACCATCGGACATCGTGACTAGAACGCGATGGCCACACCGTCGTGACAAGAATGCGACAGCCCTGGTCGTCACAACCTGAACCTTGTCACGACGGCCTCCTTGTCGCGACCAGGGAGCATGTCGCGACCCTGAGGATGGGGCCAAAGGGCCCAAGGGGGCCGAGTCTTACATCCCACCCACCTTAAGACATTTTCACCCTCAAAATGAAAACAACTTGGTCTCAACTCGGAAAGCAGAAAAAAAAGGGAAGATAGCATACCAATCAATCAAAAAAATAGGGGAACTACTCGCGCATCTCATCCTCGCGCTCCCAGGTGGCCTCGCCACCAACACGGTTCTCCCAGACGACCTTCACCAGCGAAATCTGATTCCGGCGCAACTGCTAAACTCTGCGGTCGACAACGCTGACCGGGTACTCTGGCACTAACAAGTCTGACCTCGCTGACCTCGTTGTCCTCGTCGAGCTCAACATCTGGCATCTGTAAAATGTCTGCCAATTGAGGGTCTGCCTGCTGTGCCTGCAACACCTGTCTGAACACTGACGGCCGAACTGACAAACTGCTCGCCACAACACGGTCTCTGGTCCTCGACGGAACGAACACTCCTGGGACAGCTCCTCAAACATCCTCCACTCTCTGACCATCAGTGAACTCAAGCGCACGCGCCTGCTCAAAGCATCGGCTACGACGTTAGCCCTTCCTGGGAGATAAGAAAGGGTTAGGTCATAGTCCTTCAAATACTCCATCCATCGGCGCTGCCTCAAGTTCAGATCCCTTAGGGTGAAGATATACTGCAGACTCTAGTGATCGGTGAAGATCTGAAAAGCCTCGCCATACAGGTAGTGCCTCCACAACTTAAGAGCGAACACCACTACTGCCAGCTCCAAGTCGTGGGTGGGGTAGTCCTCCTCATGCTTCTTGAGCTTCCGAGAAGCATAGGCAACGACCCCACCGTGCTGCATCAGCACGACACCCAAACCTGACCTCGACGCATCGGTGTAGACCACGAAACCACTGCTGCCCGATGGCAAGACCAACACTGGTGCTGAAGTCAACCTCGTCTTCAGCTCTCGGAAGCTTGCTCATAGTCCTCTGACCAAACAAACCTGATGTCTTGCCTAGTCAACCTAGTCAACGGCACCGCAATCTTGGCAAAATCCTGAATAAACCTCCAGTAGTAACCAGCCAAACCCAGAAAACTGCGGATCTCTGACACTGATGCGGGCTGCTCCCACGACAACACGGCCTCCACCTTGGCAGGGTCCACTACCACACCAGAACCCGAGATCACGTGCCGAGAAAGTGCACCTCCCTCAGCCAAAATTCGCACTTGTCGAACTTGGCATAAAGGCGGTGACTCCCCAGAGTCTCCAGCACGATCCTCAGGTGCTCCTCGTGCTCCTCCTCAGAAGCCGAGTAGACCAAAAATATCAACAAAAACAACCACAAAATGATCTAGGTACTCACTGAACACCCTATGCATCAGATCAATGAATGCTGCGGCTGCGTTCGTCAGCCCAAACGGCATCACGACGAACTCGAAGTGACCGTACCTGGAACGGAAAGTTGTCAAACCAACATCTGACTCTCTGATCCGCATCTGATAGTACCCGGATCTCAAGTCAATCTTCAAGAAAACTTTGTCCGACTGTAACTGGTCAAACAAATCATCGATCCTCGACAACGGGTACCTGTTCTTCATAGTAACCTGATTCAACTGTCGATAATCGATGCACAAATGAAGACTGCCATCCTTCTTCCTCACAAACAAAATAGGCGCGCCCCACGGCGAACGACTCGGGAGAATGAAGCCCAGCTCAAGCAACACCGGCAGTTGGCGCTTCAGCTCACGTAGCTCCGCCGGGGCCATCCGATAAGGTGCCTTGGACAAAGGCATCGTACCGGCAAAAGCTTAATGGAGAACTCTACCTCCCGCTCAGGTGGAAAACTAGTTAGATCCTCCGGGAAGACGTCGGAGAACTCAGAAACAACTGGCATGTCAAAAACTGAAGATCCGCCAGGCTCCAAAGAACAAACCAAAGCAAGGTACGCCACACAACCATCGCGGATCAAACGGCGAGCTCTACACAAGGAAATAAATGGCCGACGGGTAGACCGGATACCTCGAAAGCAGAGGACGAGCTCTCCAGGTATCCTAAACCGAACGGTCTTCCACTGGCAAACAACCACGGCTGAGTGAGCCTCCAACCAGTCCATGCCCAGGATGACGTCAAAGTCGCAAAGCTGCAGTGCGTACAACCTGGCCGGCAACTTGTGCCCCTCAACCTCGACTGCCACACCCTCCAGCTAACCAAAAGAACACATGTAGTCACCAGACGGGAGATCAACATCACGTTACACTGCCTCTCAGGAGCGTGACAAGCTAGGGACTCATAGAATTCCTCGGAAGCAAAACACAAAGAAGCACCGGGGTCGACCAAAACACGAGCAGCTCTGCCAAGGATAGGTAGAGTACCTATAACAAGGTAGATGCCTCTGCCGTTTCCGGGTGAGTGCCATCACACGACCACGACCACGCCCACGCTGCTGCGCCTACTGGGGCTGCTGCTGCTGTGGCGGCTGAGGTTGGGGGTACTATGCTGCTGCTGGTACGGCTGGTAATGCTGCGGCTGCGGAAACTGCTGAGCCTGCTACTGGTACTGCCCCCATGCTACTGATGCAGTGCCTCCTGCGAGGAGGGTACTGGTACTGAGGTGGCTGCTGAGCATACTGAACTGGCTGCTGCTGCTGCGGGGCTTTCCCATGGGGCAATCCCTCCTGAAGTGGCCCGGTAAACAACAGGTGTAGCAAACTACCTTCTGACTACCCTGCTCAGCTCCCTGGACAACTGACTGCTCTGCAAACCTAGACTGGTGCTTCTGCTGCCGGCTCTGACCGCCCCCGCGAGTAGACAACTTCCTAAACTGCGAGCGAATCCCGGTGCTGCCAGAACTACCCGAGCGGAGGAAGAGGAAGTCGTACTACCACGGCTACCACTGGACGTGGTAAGGCGAGGACCTAGAAGAGGCTCCTTCCTGCTGCTGCTGCTGAGGTGCCAGGTCTCTCTGTCCAAGGCGGTGGTCTTCACCACAGCCTCTCCCAAGGTGGTACACATCTGTGCCGTCACACCCCACCTCAGGTCTGGTCTCAGTCTTGCTATGAACCTCTCTGCACACGCCTGATCGCTGCCTGCGACATGAGGCACATGCCTCAACAACCGGACAAACCTTTGGTGGTACTGAGAAACTGTGAGGTTGTCCTAAACCAACGCGTGGAACTGGTCCCGTCTCTCACGTCGAGCGTAGTCGGGGAAGTACTCGCCGTGAAAGACCTCCGAAAATCGCTGCCAAGTGATGTGATCCAACCTCTTCCCCTGGATGTGAGTCTGCCTCTGAACTCTCCACCACTCATGGGCTGCTCCCTTAAGCTGGAACATCGCCAGTCGAACCTGGTCCTCCTCAGCACACTCCATGGTCTCGAAGATGCGCTCTAACTCATGGGTCCAACTCTCTGCCTTATCTAGATCATACTCACCGTGGAACATCAGTGGCCGAAGACGCAAGAATCTCTCTAGGAGAGCAGTCCTGTCCTCCGTAACAGACGTCCTCCTCAGGCCGGCTCGGGTATTCCCAGTACCTGACGGCTGCTGACGAACTAGCTGCTCCACCCTGGCTCCACCTGCTGCTCTGGCACCACTGGGGGAGGTACCGGGGGTGAACACCTGCTCATGCTGCCGGGCTGGTACGCTCCCTGGTACAAGTTCTAAAGAACTGCTCTGCTAGGGGAAACCAGTTTGCGTACTGTTGCGGCTGCGGCTGGTACTCTGCTGCTGTTGCCCGCCTACTGCCGCTGCTGCCTGTGCACCTTAGGTTGCGCCACTGACTCTGCTGCAAAACCTCCTCTTGTACCTGCCCTTGCGTGGGCATCTCAGACTCATCCTACTACTCAATCAGCTCTCTGTCCTGCCTGCGCCTCCACGGAGCCATGTCCTGTATGGCAACAAACCAACAAAGGTTAACAAAACCACATGGGCGGTAGCAGTGTACTTGTACTACCGTTGGAACGTCCTGTTGTAGTTTAAATCCATTACAAGTCCTGTCAGACTCTCGCTCTGATACCAACTGTAACGACCCGAGAATCCGACCCTCGGCCCACGCTGAGGACCCGATTTTCGCTTGGGAAAAGGAGGGATGAGCTTCACAATAGAAGCTCAGTAGGGACTACCAATCTCCTACTGGCTCTAAACAGGCAGAAGAATATAAATATAAAATAAATGACAACAGTTATATCTTCTACCTACAACCGGAAGTGCGGAAGCGAAACTACAACTAGCATGGTACAGAAAGTACACACGGTCGGAAACTCTGTACGACTGTTCGTCGTGACCACCACACGGCTAGCAAACACAGATGGAGGGGACTCCGACTGGACAGGGAACACTAGCTACGGGAAGCACTACCACAAGTCAAGGTCAGGTGCGCCCACCGACGTCTTATCCTCGACCCAGGTCCTGACCCTCACATCTCGTCAGAGCGAGGTAGGACACAAAGTAACACAACAGTAACTGTTGTAGTCTGGCCAGACTAAGGTCCCACGCCTAGCCTCTCTAAGCAGTTTCGGGCCGCAAAGAGCGAGGCAGTGAGAAAAGGACTAGCTGGATTGCGCCGGGAAGAACTCTGAAAACTGACCTCGGTGTCCCAGTCCAACCACGAGAGCTCTGCAAGTGACTCAATGTCACTGTCCTAACCACTGTTTTACCCTAAGCTCCAGAGTTCACCTGGTGGCTGCCAACTCGAGCACACTCGTAGCCCGGAGTACTCTCTCGACAAGCTCCTGAGGATGGGGGTCCCAAGCAACAGAAACAACCTCTCACGCGGACAACCCCTCAAGTGCCGAGCACCGGGCGAAAGACTAGTGTAGCCCATACTAGGGAACTAGCACAGGTGCCACGGGTACAGTAAAAGAAGCAGAAAAGGCAAGATCGGAAATCTGTCTCGCAACTGAGGTCGCGACGCATCAGGCCGTCGTGACCTGGTCGCGACGCGCTACCCTGTCACGATCCCGTCGCGACGGTCCGAGCCGTCGCGACCAGGTTGCGACACCCACGAGCATCGTGACTGTTGAACCACTCTCTATTTGTTCTTGTATTTTGGTGATAATAAAATTTATGATGTAACTTAAATTGAATATTTTGTTTCATCTGTGTCGCATCAATCTCATAGCAAAATGCTGAGTCTCACATTGATGCAATATGGCGCACTAAAATGATAAAGTCGATGTCTAACTCATATACATCGATTTCTGTTTAAAGTGCCAAAGTAACAAGCGCTACAACGATTTGCTAAGAAATCGATGCCATAACGATTTCATAAAAGTGTTCGCAACGATTTCTTCTGTAAGCGCAACGACTTGCTAAGAAATCGATGCCATAACGATTTCATAAGTGTTCACAATGATTTCTTCTGTAAGCGCAACGACTTGCTAAGAAATCGATGTCATAACGATTTCACAAAAGTGTTCGCAACGATTTCTTCTGTAAGTGCAACGACTTGCTAAGAAATCGATGCCATAACGATTTCATAAGTGTTCGCAATGATTTCTTCTGTAAGCACAACGATTTGCTAAGAAATCGATGCCATAACGATTTCATAAGTGTTCGCAACGATTTCTTCAGAAGATCATAACGATTTGCTTGCATAACGATTTCATAAATAATCACATCGATTTCTTTATAAATGAGCAACGACTCTTCACATAATGATTTCATAAGTCATGCTCATAACGATTTCTTCATGGATTCTGATCAAACTCAGATTGCCTTTATATTTCAATATGCTTGGCGCTTAATGAAAAGTCAAATATCTTCTGACAAAAGCTGTATGCATAATCTTGTCAGAAAAAGATATGACCTATTAATTTAGTATGATTAGCAGAAGCACAGTACTATACATCGTTTATCATAAAACACTTTTTATGCTAACACTTTCTTCTATGTGTACAGACCTCGAAGACCGTCAGAGTCTGATTAAGACAAATGAAGAGGAGATGAGCAACGGCTAGAAATCCAACGGATCTCTTCACGGATCCATTCAAATTGCTCATAAAAAGAGAAGCTTAGCTGAAGAAAAGTAAGGGCCCTTTTCCTGAATATCTTTGAAGGAGTGTACAACTGTGAGAAGAACCTCAACGACACATACACTCAAAGAAAGAGAGAAAGAGCCTGAGCCCAGAAGAAGCACTCAAGCTTTCAAGCATCTCAAGCGTTCAAGCATTCAAGCACTATTGCTTTCTTTTCTCTCTTCTGTTTCTCTCCGAGCTCATTGTATATCTGGGGAGAGTCTGGGACTGTGAGCTTACACAAGTGTTTATCTTGTAAAGCTCTCAGTCTGATCTTTCTAAGAAAGATCCTTGTCCAGCTGTAGACTGTATACAGTAGATAACCCAGCTAGGGGTTTGTGTCTAGCTGAACCAAACTGGGGTTTGTACCAGTTGTTAACCTAGCTAGGGGTTAGTGTCTAGCAAAACCGCACTGGGGTTTGTACCAGGAGTTGGCTTCTTTACCTGTAAGAGAAGTGGGCTGCCTTCTTGCCCGGGAAAGAGAAGAAGACCAACTGGGGTGCTGGATGTTGTAGTGTCCTAAAGGGGGACTGTACCCTTGGTTAGTGAAATCCCAAGAGGTTGCTTGGGGACTGGACGTAGGACTTCCATGTGGGAAGGGCCGAACCAGGATAAATTCCTTGTGTCCTTTGTGTGATTGTTTATTTGCTTCCGCACTACTACTCTTTATCACACTAATCTAACCAAACCTTCAAGTGTTAATTTCTGTGTTTAAGTTTCTATTTCAGATTTCGGAAAAACCTATTCACCCCCCCCCCCTCTAGGTTAGCTTGCTGCCGTACCAAAAGGCCAACAGTGACCTCGTCGTAATCTCAGACAGAGGGGGGTTCCGGACCAACCCCTCTGAGAACCACCCCAAAAACGGGGAAACAACCACACGAGGGAGGGGATCATGCTCAGCATGCTAGAAATCTAGTAAAGCATCTAAACCACCCTTAAAACCCATAAATATGGATCTACACTCGAAGAGGAACCTCACTCAACCTCGAGCATGGAGTTCTCACACTCCCAAACCCCAAACCACAGAGAAACCACGCTTTAGGGGGGAAGGGCATGCTTAGGTGAGAGGATCAAGAGTCCCTACCTCCACGCAAAGAACGAACCCGTTGGGGCCTTCTCATAGGAAAGGACGCCTCCTCCTCGCTCCAAACGACACGAACACGTCCCCTGCACGAGTGGGACGACACCACCTCAGCACGAACGCCTCAAACACCAAGATCCGCCAAGAATCTGCAGGGAAACACGAGAGGGAAAGGAGAGGGGAGAAAAAGAGCTGAGAGGGTGAGAGGGGGACAGGGAGCGCGGCCTTGGGTTTTAACCCGGCGGCCCCCAGAACGCGACGGAACGACATGTCGTGATAAGACTCTCATCGTGACGCCCCTAGGCATCGCCACCTTATCGCGACAGTCGCCTCTGACGCAACCCAGAAAAGTGGTCAATCCTTGAAGATCGGGAAAGCGATCGCGACGGACGACCACGTTGCGTTCACGCACGTGCGTCTGACACACGACATAGCCGTTCTGACAGAAAGAACACCTGTCACGTCTGTCCGAAATGCTGTCGCGACGCCATCGGACGTCATGACCAAAACGTGATGACTACACCGTCGCGACAAGAACGTGACAGCCTTGGTCGTCGCGACCTGAACCTTGTCGCGACGGCCTCCCTGTCGCAACCTCATCACGACCAGGGAGCATGTCGCGACCTTGAGGACGGGGCCAAAGGGCCCTAAGGGGGCGGGTCTTACAATGACTACAATTGCCAAGATCAAAAGTTCAAAGTATAATCAGAAAGAAAGGAGACACATCCAACTTAGATTAAAATCTGTAAGGGAGTTAGTGTCTCAGGGAGTGATAGCTGTGGATTTTGTTGGTACCAAGGACAACACAGCTGATCCTCTGACTAAGGGACTGAATAAAATTCAAGTCCAGAAATTTAGGATGGGGATGGGACTGAAACCCATTAGATGTTCTCCTTCAGTAGCAACCCAACCTATTTGAGTAGAGATCCTACAAAGAAGGTTCAATGTGGTAATAACAAGCTGATTGAGAGAACTGGTAGGCACTCAAATTATTAGATATCTCATATCTGAGTTCCTCCCCTGAATCCTAAAGCTAGTGTCTATAATTGCAAGATTAGGATGAGTTGTATACTCTTAATGGGTTCAAGCCTGGTAAGGCAGGATGTTAGCAGTGCATCCTTAGAGAAGCCCACCTAAATAAGTACTACTGTGAGGCCGCAGTTAAGGAATTGGGTTATTCCTGAATGTACTTATGATACAGGAAAGGGTGTATGGCCATAATGCGCCACCTTTACGATTGCTATCTTAACCTATATCATGTTGTTTCCTTTGACAACTCTCACCCTAAAGAATCAAGTTCAAGACTTAGTTCACATCGATTCTGTAGGAGTCAGATTTGGAATACTTAGGTAAAAGTTCAAACCCGAAAGGTACCTTTACTGAAAGCATGGTATGTTTATCCTCTTCTGTTTATTCCTCATTATCAAACCTTCTGTTTGTGAGAGAATGTTGGGTAAAAAGGGGTTTGAGGAGGGGCAATTTAAGAAAGGGACCCGAGGAGAAGAGGAAATAGGGGCCTTGCCTTTGGTGGCCACATTAGAAATCCCTAAGGAGATGTAGGGCTTCATAACCCCAAGTGTACATGAGACTATGTCTTATAGACAAAGGTGGGGGTATGTAAGACCATATCACACACGTGCGTCGCCGGGTCGGGCGGGGCTGGGCAGGCGCACATGTGAGATGGCGTGGTCATGTCGGCTTGCCTTGGTACCTTTTTATTTCTTATTTTTGCATTTTCCCCTTTTCTTGGAGAGATTGGGCTTGTTTCCCATTGTCTTGGCTCTTGCGAGCGTGGGATGTTTCATATAGCGATTAGGTCTCCCTAATCACGGTTACCGCTGTTGACACACCGTTTGACTCCCATGGGAGGAACCGCTCGCTGCGATGCTTCTCTCTCTCTCGCCCCCCTCTCCGCACCGAATTGCTCACCGTCGAGGTCGCCGCCGACTGCTCTTATGTTCGGGTGCACAGTCGCTCTTCGGTGTTCGGACGCCGAGACCATCGTCGAACGCTCTCTCCGGTGTTGGGTGCATGCTTTCTACCCTTACTTTCCGTTAAAGAAGATTAGGTTTCCCGTGTAGCTTTCGTCTTATGGAGTCGATCTTGTGCGATACCGATTCCATGTTTCGTGGTTGTACCCTGGGAGAAGGTCGCCAGACCCCATCGCACCGTATAGTGGGGGCGATACTTTCTCTAAGGCGAGTTCCATTATGGAATGCCTCCACAGCTTGCTTTCATTTGATCATTATTCTTCAATCACCATGCTTATGATCAATATATTCATGTTATATTTCTGTTTTCGGGGTGTGTCTGTGAACATGTTACTTCTTATTATGGTTTGCACTGATGTACGTGATGATGAATTACCATGCTTTATGTCATATTCCCACTGTTTTAACAACAGTCTTAGAGAAAGTATCGATCATGGCTTCATCCTCATCGTTTAGCCTGAAAGTGGACATGTCAGGTATACCTGTAAAATTCACAGGGTAACACTTCAAACGTTGGCAACAACGGATGATGATTTGGTTCACAATGATCGGGTTGATCATGGTTATAGAGTCTGATCCCCCTAAAGTGATTGAGGGTGATTCTGCAAGTGCAACTAAGGCTGAGGAATGGAAAGCGAAAGATAGACTTGGACATGCGTGCATACTTACTGCACTGTCAAACGTCCTGTTTGATGTCTATAGTTCTTCTACATTCCTCACCTCAAAGGCACTGTGGGATGAACTTGACCGGAAATACAATACCGAGGATCAAGGTTTAGAGAAGTATTTTGTAGGCAAGTTCCTCAAGTTTCACATGTTGGAGGACAGATCTGTAGCCGAACAGGCACATGAGTTTCTCCTTATGATCCACGGCTTGGCAGAGGGTGATATGAAACTCCCTGAAAAATTTCAAGTCATGTGCATAATTGAGAAATTTCCAAAGACCTGGCAGGACTTTGGAATGGCTCTCAACCATAGAAAGGGATCTATTTCTCTTGATGACTTGATGAGGGCCATTGCCATTGAAGAGGAGCATAGAAAGGAGAAACCAGGGATGCCTGTGGAGGCTAGTGCAAACTTTATGGTAAAGTATAAGAACAAAGATGTTAAAGGCAAACCCAAGACAGGTTCCACTAGACAAATGAAAACCAAAGAAAAGATACAGAAGAAGAAGAAGTCTGGAGAATGCTAGGTGTGTGGTCAAAAGGGTCATTTTCGTGGGGATTGTCCTAAATGGAAAGAAAAGTTGACCCATAAGACTGCTGAAAATCCAGCTCAGGTCAATGTAGTGACCGGTGGTGACACGTATGTTTCTCTAAACCCTCAGCTATTTACTATTTATGAACCTAATGTGTGGTTAGTAGACACTGGAGCCAATGTACATCTATATGCTGACAGTGCTAATTTTATGTCTTATCAGGCCACCATTGATTGCTCCGTGACGATGGGTAATAGCAGCACTACAAGTGTGATGGGAAGTAGACGCGTGGATCTGAAGTTTACTTCAGGACATGTACTATCTCTTCATGGTGTGCACCATGTTCCTAGTGTTAGGAGGAACATCTTATCAGATTTTAGAATGGTTATTGAGGGTTATGAGTTGAACTTTAAATGTAATAAAGTTGTTATTTTGTGTCAGAAAACTTTTATTGATAAAGATTATTTATCTGATGGGTTATTTAAAGTGTATGTGAACCATGTGATGAATAAAAGTTTAGATGTTGATGTTGTTTCTACATATATTTCTGTGGCATATAATGTCGTTGATTCATCTAATTTATGGCATGGACGTTTAGGAGATATCAATTTCAATTCTTTGAAACAAATGATGAACCTAAAATTGATTCCTAATTATGCTATTGATAATTCTAAAAGGTGTGATATCTGTGTACAGGCTAAACAGTCGAAAAAGCCATTTAAGTCTATGGTGAGAGATTAAAAAATTCTAGATCTTGTGCATTCTGATATCTGTGAATTTAATGGCATATTGACTAGGGATCATAAAAAGTATTTCATTACCTTTATAGATGATTGTAGTAGATACTGCTATGTGTATTTGCTTAAGTCTAAGGATAAGGCTTTACAAAAGTTTATCATCTTTAAGAAGGAAGTAGAAACACAAACCGGTCGGGTGCTTAAGAGGTTGAGGTCTGATAGGGGTGAAGAATATATCTCCAACCAGTTTGGTGAATACTGCCAAGACAATGGCATCATTCATGAGACAACTGCCCCCTATTCACCACAGTTTAATGGGATAGCTGAACGAAAGAATCGTGTATTCATAGACATGGTCAACTCTCTCCTGCAGAGTTCAGGACTGCCTAACTATATGTGGGGGGAAGCATTGAATACGGCTTGCCGTATTCTGAATTATGTTCCCCTGAAACACAAAGATAGTAGTCCATATGAACTTTGGAGAAATAAAAAGTCTAGCTTGAAATATCTTAAAGTGTGGGGGTGCCTAGCTAAGGCACTTGTCCCTGAACATAAGAGGAAAAAGTTGGGATCTAAAACAGTTGACACGGTCTTTCTAGGCTATGCTGAAAACAGCTATGCGTACAGGTTTCTAGTGATTAAGTCTGAGATTCCTGGCATAGATGTTAACACGATAGTTGAGTTTCGTGTTGCTACATTCTTTGAGAATGTGTTTCCTATGAAGATTGATTTACCACAATCTATTTCTTCTGAGACTGGGCCTTCTACATCTTCATCTATTCCAGATCGTGTGGAAAGGATAACAAATGTGGGGGCAAGTGCATCCAGTTCTCATCCTGACTCTGATAGTCAGAAAGAGGAAGTAGAACCTAGAAGGAGTAAAAGACAAAAGATTTCTAAGGATTTTGGAAGTGATTTTATTGCTTTCCAAATCGAGGGTGATCCTCCCACTTTCAAGGATGCCATGGCCTCTCCTGAGGCATGGCAGTGGAAGGAAGCCATAAAGAGCGAAATGGATTCCATTATTGCTAATGGCACTTGAGAGCTAGTCGATCCTCCTCCTAGTTCTAAAACCATTGGATGTCAATGGGTCTTTAAGAAGAAGCTAAATCCTGATGGGACCATTAACAAGTTTAAAGCTAGGTTGGTTGCTAAAGGGTTCAAACAAATGGAGGGGATAGACTATTTTGACACCTATTCCCCTATAACCAGGATTACCACAATTAGGGTACTGATTGCTTTGGCTTCCATATATGATCTGTCTATCCATCAAATGGATGTTAAGACTGCCTTTCTTAATGGTGATCTTGATGAAGAGATCTATATGGATCAGCCTAAAGGGTTTACAGTACCTGGTAGTGGAAACAAAGTTTGTGGACGTGTTAAATCCTTATATGAATTGAAACAAGCCCCTAAGCAATGGCATGAAAAATTTGACATGACTATCATGTAATTTGGCTTTAAAGTCAATGAGTCTGATAAGTGTGTTTACTACAAGATAGATGGTGATGATTGTGTTGTCCTATGTCTGTATGTAGATGACATTTTGTTGTTCGGTAGCAATTTGGGAATGATAATTGAGACTAAATCATTCTTGAGTAGAAACTTTGAGATGAAGGATATGGGTGAAGCTAGTGTAATTCTAGGACTAAAGCTGACCAGATCAGCTGAAGGGATAGCTATTTCTCAGTCTCATTATATTGAGAAAGTTTTAGAGAAATTTGGCTATGAGAATTGCAAAGCTGTCTGTACACCCTATGATCCTTCTAGAGTTTTCTGCAAGAATAAGAATGGCACTCCTGTGTCTCAATTGCGGTATTCCCAAGTTATAAGAAGCTTAATGTATCTTGCATTTGTACTAGACCTGACATTTCATATGCAGTGTCTAAACTCAGTAGATACACTAGCTGTCCTGACCATACTCACTGGCAAGGCTTGGATAGAGTGTTGAGGTACCTGAAAGGTACTATGACTCTAGGCTTGCATTTTGAGAAATTTCCTGCTGTCCTTGAAGGATATAGTGATGCAAGCTGGATAGCTGAAAACTCAGGGAGCAATGGTGTCACAGGGAATGTCTTTACCCTGGGAGGTGGTGCTGTCGCCTGGAGGTCGACTAAGCAAACCATCTTGTCTCGGTCTACTTTTGAGGCTGAGCTGTGTGCTTTGGACACCATTGGTATGGAGGCTGAATGGATCAGGGGTCTTCTTTCTGAACTTCCCTTGATAAGTAAGCCTATACCTACGATCTCTGTGCATTGTGATAGTATGACTACAATTTCCAATATCAAAAGTTCAATGTATAATCAGAAAGAAAGAAGACACATCCAACTTAGATTGAAATCTGTAAGGGAGTTAGTGTCTCAGGGAGTGATAGCTGTGGATTTTGTTGGTACCAAGGACAACACAGCTGATCCTCTGACTAAGGGACTGAATAAAATTCAAGTCCAGAAATTTAGGATGGGGATGGGACTGAAACCCATCAGATGTTCTCCTTCAGTAGCAACCCAACTTATCTGAGTAGAGATCCTACAAAGAAGGTTCAATGTGGTAATAACAAGCTGATTGAGAGAACTGGTAGGCACTCAAATTATTAGATATCTCATATCTGAGTTCCTCCCCTGAATCCTAAAGCTAGTGCCTATAACTGCAAGATTAGGATGAGTTGTATACTCTTAATGGGTTCAAACCTAGTAAGGCAGGATGTCAACAGGGCATCCTTAGAGAAGCCCACCTAAATAAGTACTACTGTGAGGCCGCAGTTAAGGAATTGGGTTATTCCTGAATGTACTTATGATACAGGAAAGGGCATATGGCCATAATACACCACCTTTACGATTGCTATCTTAACCTATATCATGTTGTTTCCTTTGACAACTCTCACCCTAAAGAATCAAGTTCAAGACTTAGTTCACTTCGATTCTGTGGGAGTCAGATTTGGAATACTTAGGTAAAGGTTCAAACTCGAAAGGTACCTTTACTGAAAGCATGGTATGTTTATCCTCTTCTGTTTATTCCTCATTATCAAACCTTGTGCTTGAGGGGGAATGTTGGGTAAAAAGGGGTTTGAGGAGGCGCAATTTAAGAAAGAGAGAAAGAAACATAAAATTTGATAGAGTAAAAAGGTGCATAAAAAGGTGTGCAAGTTTTGTCCCTTATGTGAGGGCCTTAGTCCCACATGAGGAATCTCTAAGGAGATGTACAGCTTCATAACCCCAAGTGTGCATGAGACTATGTCTTATAGACAAAGGTGGGGGTATGCAAGACCATATCACACATGTGCGCCGCCGGGCCGGGCTGGGCTGGGCAGGCGTGTGAGATGGCGTGGTCATGTCGGCTTGCCTTGGTACCTTTTTGTTTCTTATTTTTGCATTTTTCCCTTTTCTTGGAGAGAATGGGCCTGTTTGGGCCGGTTCTTTGAACTGGTCCATTGTCTTGGCTCTTGCGGGCGTGGGATGCTTCATATAGCGATTAGGGTCTCCCTAATCGCGGTTACTATTGTTGACATGTCGTTTGACTCCCCTGGGAGGAACTGCTCGCTGCGACGCTGCTCTCTCTCTCCCCCCCTCTCCGAGTCGGACTGCTCACCGCCGACCGCTCTTCTATTCGGGTGCACAGTCACTCTCCGGTGTTCGGATGCCGGGACCATCGTCGAACGCTCTCTCTGGTGTTCGGTGCATGCTTTCTGCCCTTACTTTCTGTTAAAGAGGATTAGGTTTCCCATGTAGCTTTCGTCTTACGGAGTCGATCTTGTGTGAGACCGATTCCGTGTTTCGTGGTTGTACCCTTGGAGAAGGTCGCCAGACCCCATCGCACCGTATAGTGGGGACGATACTTTCTCTAAGGCGAGTTCCATTATGGAATGCCTCCACAGCTTGCTTTCATTTGATCATTATTCTTCAATCACCATGCTTATGATCAATATATTCATATTATATTTCTATTTTCGGGGTGTGTCTGTGAACATGTTACTTCTTATTATGATTTCCATATGGTTTGCACTGATGTACGTGATGATGGATTACCATGCTTTATGCCATATTCCCACTGTTTTAACAACAAAATGTACTACAACAGTGACACCCCTCCCCCAAGGTCCATCTATCTCCGCTCTGCATTCAACTGCAGACACATTCTTCTGCCTCAGAGTCAGAATAATTAGGGGTGAATACGGTTGATTTTGTTTGAGTTAACTCATTTTTTTGTCAACTCGAACTGAATCAAATTCCAAAGTCAACTTGAATCGACTCGAACTGGTTCGATTCGATTTAAACCAGTGTAATGCCTTTTATTATACAACTATGCACTTGTCTTGATGGCTAAGTGTTGGTCCTTCAGATCACAGGTTTGGTGTTCAAATCTTAATTTTGGCATATTTATATAGAAAATCTCATTTTTAACATTTTTTTCGACAAAAAAATATGTTTTAAGAAGTCTATTTTGAACTCACATCATCACAGACACCGTGCACCCTACGCCAGTCAACTGTCTTACATTATATTTGAGTTCAAAATATATATATTATATATATTTGATTTACTCGATTTTAAAAAGTAAAATCGAATTGAGTTAAAAATAATTATATATATCAATATATTATGTATATTTGATTTACTTGGTTTAAGTTAGTAGTGACAACTGGGGGCCACCTCCGCTACTGCAGGTAGAGAGAGACGCTCTGGGATTTCTTAGTTTCACTGGTGGCCTCTGCTGGCCGCCGCCGGCCCTTGTGGGCTGGCAGGGACGGTTGATTCTTATGCATGGCTTCAGTTCTGGGGGCGGGATCTTCTGGATGAGATGATGGCATCCCTGTGAGAAAGTCCTACGCTCAAATAATCGTTGCCTCCAAGCCTCCACCGACCGTCTGCATCGGAGTCAAATCTTCTGCCTTCATAGACTCAGGCGAACCAGCAGTTGTTTTCTCGCCGGAAGAAGTAAGCAAGTCTATTCACACCTTTAATAAGGCTATTATTGTGAGGTGCGCCAATGGCAGATGCTCCATCCCGGAGTTTAAATCGTGCATATCTCAAAGACTGCTGTTGAAGGGGGATTTTATTGCTAGCACGCTCAATCACCGACATCTGCTTCTTCGGTTCGAAGTTGAGGATGATTACATGAAGGTTATCATGAGACGAAGTTTATACATCAGGGCCTGCTATATAGATTTTTCAAATGGGATCCTCCATTTGATTTTAATGCGGATCCTACAATCATACCAATCTGGATTGGTTTCCCCATGCTACCTGTAAATTATTATTATGAAGACTTTCTCAAATCTATTGCTGGCAACATAGGACATGTTCTCAGGAGTCATGAACCAATGATGGCTTTAACTCAGACCAGCGAAGCCTTTGTCTGTGTGGAGCTAGACATCGTTAAACCTAGGCCGGACAGAATATGGATTGGCTGTGGAACGGAAGGATTTTCGCAGAAGATGAATTACTATCGAGTCCCAGCTATTTGCTCCTCTTGCCATAGACTGGGTCATGCAGTTGCGGACTACTGCAAGAATCAACAACGGTCTGGTGCCCAAGAGCATATTCAGATGGAGCCACCCATGCAACTTCCGATGGGGAACAAAGTAGGTGACGACATGCTCAACAAAACTTGGAGATGGAAGAAGACTCTACAAGACTCAGCGGGGACCTCTGGGAATAGGTTTTCTGTGTTGGCGAAAACTAGGCAGACACTGAGGCCGGGCACTTGCAGTCTGGGGAGACTCATCCAACGTTAAATGGGCCTAATGGGAGTGTGATGGAGGTCTCGCAGGAGGAATCAGAAGGAAGACTGGTGCAACCTCAGGAACAGGGTTCTGGCTTTACTCTATTTAATGTATCTTCTATTGAGGTGCAAATGCAAGGCACTACGTCCGGCATTACGTCCGATAGTCTGCATGGTGGCGAAGGTCTAGATGGGTCTCATAGCCTTGGCAACGGTGATCGGAGTCCAGATGTGGGGGCTACTCCGACGCCGGTCACAGCAGTGATGGATGAACCTGCAGATGAATCTATCACAGAATCTACTATAGATTTTCCTAAACCACCGGAAGAAGTTTTAGGAAAGGTTTCCGCCCTTGCAGACAAGGAGAATATTTTCATGCCCGGTCCTCTTCTATTGCAAGATTTGAAGTATCAGAATAAAGCAGGGGCAACAATGTATTCCAAAGCGAAAGCTGCAGAGGTTTCGCTTGGCTACTTGTCATCATGAATAGTTCCCTATTATTTTGGAATATTAGAGGCGTTGCCAATAATGCCTCTAGGAGGTCCCTTCGTAGAATCATATCAAATAATGGAGTGGATATTGTGGCTATTACTGAGCTGATGGTCTCTTTGGACCATGCACCTTCCCTTTGTAAATACATTAAAATGCGGGAGTTCGCAGGTAATGGGGGTGAAAATTCAAAAATTTGGGTGCTTTGGCGTAATATTTCCATGCAACGTATCAACTGTTCTGATCAACATATCACCTTAGCTGTCCTGAAGGATAATAACGTCCAGATGCTGATCACTGTGGTTTATGCAAGCTGTGGAGCTACTCATCGGAGGTCTCTTTTTGAGGATCTTATTCAGTTTTCAGATACTATTGATGTCCCGTGGTTGGTTGGGGGGGACTTCAACTATGTCGCCCAGCCCTCTGAGAAGAGGGGGGGTCGAGCTCCCAATATGCAAGCCATGTGGGACTTTAATGCTTTTCCTGATGCTACTTCTCTTTCTGATGCGGGTTTCTCTGGATCTCAATTTACCTGGTCCAACAATCGTACGGGGCAGGCTTCCATAAAGGCTCGTCTGGATCGGTTCCTTACTAATAGATTATTTGACACCCATTTTCCGAACTTTTCTGTTAAGCACTTACCCAGAGAACCATCTGATCATGCTCCTCTACTGGCTTATTTTCACAAGCTGGAAAAATTCCCATGTAGATTCGTCTTCCAATCCATGTGGTCTTCACATGATTCTTTTTATGAAACTGTGAAAAAGGCGTGGGAGTATCAGGAGGTCTGGCACCCTAACCCTTTTACTATTCTTTTCCTAAAATTGAAATCTGTGAAATAGGTTTTGCAGATCTGGAATAAAGAGGTCTTTGGCGATGTGGAGGAGAATGTTGTCTCCCTGGAGGATGAGGTTAGAATGGCCCATGATACATTTGATTCTACTCCTTCAGCTGTAAACAGAACTGCCTTGGGGAAGGCTGTTGCCAGTCTAAGAAGAGCTCTCCACTGTAGGGAGGTTTACTGGGCACAAAAACCCCGTATGGAGTGGCTACAAGAGGGAGATAGAAATTTTGGTTTTTTCCATGCAGTGGTCCAGGCCAACAGAAGAAGAAATAGCATCAAACGCCTCCAGAGTGACGGGGCTTGGTCTGAGGACCAGGACGTGTTGCGTTTTCAAGCGACTAAGTTTTTTGACAATTTGTTACAATCTACCCCTCACGCAGTTGATGACTCCCTGCTTCAAGTTATTCCATCTCTAATTTCGGATGGTCAAAATACGGATCTTTGTGCCCTTCCTTCCCCTGAAGAAGTTAAAAGTGATGTTTGGAGTCTGAATTGTAATAGTGCCCCTGGTCCTTATGGGTTCACTGGTAATTTCTATACTTCTTGCTGGGACATTATTCATAGTGATGTTGTTGCGGCTGTGCAGGGTTTCTTCAAAGGCCATTCTTTCCCTAGAAGTGTAACATTGACGTTAATCGCACTTATTCCCAAAATTCCTAATCCTTCCACTTACAATGATTTCAGGCCTGTCAGCCTCTGTAATTTTTGTTACAAAATTGTCTCCAGAATTATTTGTGATAGACTGGTTCCTATCCTTCCTGATATTATTTCGGAAGAACAAGGAGCTTTTGTGAAAGGAAGGCTTATCTTGGATAATGTCTCTCTTGCCAGACAGTTAGTTCGGGATGTTGGCCGAAAAGTCAGAGGTGGGAACGTTATATTGAAACTTGATATCAGGAAAGCTTATGATAGTGTGGAATGGGATTTTCTGTTTGCCGTTATGAAGAAATTTGGTTTCTCCTCAAGGTTTGTCTCTTACATTGCTATGATGGTTTCTAATTGCTGGTTTTCGGTTCTTTTTAATGGCGCCCCTGCGGGTTTCTTTAAATCTACAAGAGGTCTTCGTCAAGGTGATCCTCTTGCCCTAGCTCTCTTCATTATTATGGAGGAGGCCCTCAGCAGAGGCCTTCGAAACATGATTAGCACTGGCGCTATTACTCCCTATGCAGGACCCCGAGGTTGCCCTGCTCCTTCTCATCTTCTATATGCAGACGACACCCTTATTTTTATGAATGGGAGCATATCTAATGTTAAACGCCTTGTGACCTTTCTGAACAAGTATGCTGACTCCTCGGGGCAAGTTATCAACCCAAGCAAGAGTTCTTTTATGGTCTCTGGGAAAGCTAATATGTCTTCAATTCAAAGAATCCAACAGACTACCGACTACAAGAAGCAGGAGGGTGCTTTAACGTACCTGGGGGTTCCTCTAAGGCCTGGAAGAGTCCTGGCAGCTGATTATAAGGGCCTCCTTGATAAATTCAATTCTAGACTGGGTGGATGGAGGTCCAAGCTTATCTCTCAAGCTGGGAGGATTGTCTTAATTAACTCTGTTCTTTCCTCCATTCCGATATATCTTGCTGCTTCATCCTGTCTTCCTAAATATGTGCTCTCCTATATGGATAAGTCTTGTGTTGCTTTCTTTTGGAATGGGACTGATGGATCCCACCGGCGTCACTGGGTTGCATGGCACATTATCCAGCGTCCGCGTCCGGAAGGTGGCCTCGGTGTTCGTAGTATACAGCATGTTCAAAAGTCTTGGCTGTCAAATAGATCTGGAACATCTGCTTTGGCACCTCCCTTTGGTCGGTGTATGCTAGGAGGAGATTCCCTACTATTCTTGACCAACTTCCTGGCATTCCTAAACAGACATGCATGGAGATAAACCAATTGATTCAGATGAACACTAGATGGATCTATGGCAAAGGTGATAAAATTGATGTATTGAGGGACATATGGAGAGGTGAAAATCCCCTAGAGAATATGATCAACATCTCCTTTCAAGTGAGGGCATCACGCTTCAAGATGTCATAGCTGATAGCTCCCATCCTCTTAGATCGGTCTGCCAGATCACATATTTCAAGGAGTGGAGTTGAGTGCTGAAGAGGACCAATGTCTGTGGACTGCTTCCCCTAATGGAGAGTTTTCTGCTAACTCGGTGTACAATCTGGTTAGGAATGTTGGTTTTCCTCGTCCAGCCCTTTCTAAGATATGGCATCATTCTTTCAATCCTAGAGCTTCACTATTTTGTTGGAAGGTTCTTAACAGGGCCATTCCAATTGATGGTAGAATTATGGAATGTGGAATCCCCTTAGCTTCTAAGTGTCATTGCTGTACCTCACCTGTAGTGGAGG
The DNA here is from genome assembly GCA_014218235.1 of Colocasia esculenta. NCBI lineage: Eukaryota > Viridiplantae > Streptophyta > Magnoliopsida > Alismatales > Araceae > Colocasia > Colocasia esculenta. Next base: position 135,124,980 of record CM024761.1, read on the forward strand.
ATTTAAATCACACTTTCATAAATAGTGTCCTGGCAGGGATGATCTGGCGGTGGTTTATGCCACTATAATATCACTGCTAGAATCTGGGCTTTCCTCCGACAAGCCAATACTCGATCTCCAATTGGTTTCATTTCTATCTATGGCATGATACTTATTCTCTGGGAACTCTGGAAGAGCTGTTGCGTAGCCAGGTATGATGGGAAAAAACCACGGGTCCATGATATAATTAGCAGCATCAAGACTAATATATCCATTGCTTTCTCCAATATGGCATTTAAATTGGATCCTACGCTGGAAGAGCTGCATATCCTTCATCAGTATGAGTTTGGCCCTCATGTCTCTAGTAAGCAGATGAAACTTATTCGCTGGATCCCCCCTATCCGGAATGTTTGTTTAAACGTTGATGGGGCTGCTAAAGGTAGTGTTGGTATATGTGGGGGAGGTGGTTGTATTCGGTATACTAATGGGTCTGTTCTAGCTGCCTTTGCACATTACTATGGGGAGGGTAATAGTCTCATAGCTGAAACTCGCGCCCTCTGTGATGGTCTTCGGTTGGCGACATCTCTTGGCATAACTCTATCAGCTATATATTCTGATTCCCTAGCTCTTGTCCAGTCCATCCAGCAGCGCAGATGTTCTTCATGGCCAACTTACAGATGGTGGTGTATAGCTAAAGATATATTGCTTCATAAGGGCGTCCGAATAACACATACTTTTCGGGAGACAAATCGAGTGGCTGATCAACTTGCCAACCATGCTTTAGTGTCCAGGCGCAATGAGTTTTTTTGGAGATCGGATGGCCTTACACTATCTTGTAAGGGCCCACTTTTGTTAGACAGATCAGGTCTCTCCAATGTTAGACTGATCTAATTGGGGTATGCCACAGTATGTTTCTGTATCTTTATACTTTATATATATATTTTTTGGCCCATGTACTTACTAGTGGAGTGGATCTATTCTCCCCTTCTGAGAGAGGGTGCACTCTCCTAGATTAAAACATAAGGACCGTTTGAATAAAAAAAAATTATGTAAGAATACAAATCGAACCGAATCAAATCGATCAACAACAGAATTATGAACAACCCTAAGAACAACAGGACAAACCCCTCAAAACACCTAAACCTCCTGCCTGCTGCATGCCTTCCGTCGGTTTCTATTTCTTTTTCAGATTCTTCCTCTGTGTGTGTCTTTCTCAAGAAATATATACCGCCCCACGACACATGCTGCCCACCCCCAGGCCCCAGTCAGTCTCTCTCTACTCTCTTTCTCTCTATTACACAGGAGATCGATGTCACCCCACCATTGTCTCCCATCCGTCCCCTCTCTGGTTATTACATATAGCGTAGGGATCGATCACTCTCTCTCTCATTGGCGTTGGTTCTTGCAGCGCAAAGATGACAGGGGCGTGCGTCCAGAGCGTCAGCTTTCCATCCTTCCGAGGTCTGTACATGGTGTCACCGAACAGAATATTTCCCCTTTTCGAAGTGAAATGGAGAGAGGAAGATGCCCATAGGCCCAACGGGGGAAAGCAGTGTTGAGAAGGGAGGATCTAAGGATAAAAAGGACCTTTTTTGTCGTGTCCGGCCGAGCGGCCAATGATGAGGGAAATCCGAGTTCCGCGATCGCCGCCCCGTGACATCCGCATAACTTCGCGGGCGATTGGACCGAACTACCAACGCGGCCGGCGCTATTCGCGTCCCAACCGATCCCCATTCCCCCAACGTGGCCGCCGCTATCCGCGTCCTCACGGCACCGCACGAGCGGCGTCTGATGGTGGCAGTTGGGTGCAAGGGATTTGCCAACTCGATTTTGGTGTCTGCGTGGCTTTTCCGTCATATTTCTTTTTTGCACATGTACCTCTGGTGAAATTAATTTAAGTAAAAATATACCCTAAATTTAAATTCGAATGTATACTCTTCGTACATTAATAACTTGTAACACGTTCTCTTTTGATCACCTTTTTAATAATAAAAATTGTCAAAAAACTTTTGAAACCTGCAGGCTACAAACACTTTTCATTCCTAATGGTGGTATTAGATTTCGAGTCATTTCGGGATCAAAACTTAGACATAATTCTTCATATCTGTAGCCACTTGCTATAGCATCATATTGGCATTGGATTCCTTCAACATGTAAGTTGTCATAAGATTGGGGTTGGATGGGACAAATATTAATGCACCCTTATCTTTTACATGTTCGCCAACTCTCAAGTGATTTCCTCATAAAAAGGACTAATGTAAAGGTATATATACTCTTAAATTACAAATCAATCGTAATCAGATTATAAAAACATATCATTAGCTTGATAAATATTCTCGCTTTTTATCTCATGATTGAAGGGTAGATAATAAATAATGCAAATCAGGGGCCCAAATGGGCCTCTAGGAATATTTGTTAACAAAGCCCATGAAATTAACTAGTCGGTTATGCGTGTACGCGTATTACATGTGTTAAATGCACCTCAATATTAATAAACACACAAAGTTATATATTTGGCAACAAGATGGAGATTTTTTGTTTTGTTTTGTACGTAATATATGTCTATTTTTATGCACTACCTATATTCTTCTGTTTTGTAGTAAAACTGTATGACTATACGCGTGTGCCTATGCACACACGCACATGTTCTGAGACACAATATGAAATGTGCATTCTTGTGCGTACTTACTTAATATGATAGTACCAAGTTTAATATGAAGTGTAAGAGATTGAGTTCAGTCACTCAACTCCACTCCAGACATCATTTTATCCAAGGCTGAGAAATTTTGAACTTATATCTCTCAAGGATTGAATGTGTTACCTAATATGCACACATGAAAAATACTCACTATCCATCCAGATCTATTTATTCCTTTTATTTATTATTTGATATCCGTTTAAATAAGTAGTAAATATTTCTATAAGAAAATTCAGGATTTGGCTGGGAGCTACAGGCCGTCTTTTTCTTTTCTCAAAATCTTAGTGCAGGTCCTCTTTACCTCTTAGAGAAAGGCTGTTGTCTAGAGACTGCACCAGGATGATGATTCGAGACAACATGCAGGGCTGCAGGCTCCTTTTTCTTCCTTCCCTTTTGCATCCCCTTGGAGTTTTACACCATTATTGTCTGTCTGGTTTTGCTTCTTTAATTTGTTTCCCCTCCGGTGATCACATGATGGAAGATAGCTGCTGTGGGGATGCCCGTGCCCCCTATCTGCAGCAGCATTCTATAGCTTAATAATTTCACTTCACTGCTCTGAGATAGGCCCATAATATCCTTCTCCCCGTCTATAATCTATCTTTTTTACTATATTTTATAATTAATATATATATTGAGATGGGGTAAAACCAACCTAGTCCATTAGGGCCCATTTGTATGAACCACCAACACAAGGGAATGAGATAGGCCAAATCATGACCCTGCTCTCCAGTGGTGGCCCATCTCAAGGGACGAAGATGAACTCGGTCCATCAAAGCTTTGGCTCCTCGGCCTTAATCCCATTATCTCTAAACGGTCTAGTATTCACTAGAACCAAGACCTTTGCCCTCCTAGGCCAAAATAGGGCCACCTTCCTTAAGGCGTAGGGCGCCCCACTCCTATCATCCGACTCATCCCTGCCACAATAGAGTATGACCTACCAGCCATACAACATGTGCCTGTAGCAGTTGGAAGAGGTTTCCCTTCTTGCCAATACACCTCTCTCTATCATAGAGAAGTCAAGGACAATCTCACAATCTTGACTCACTCTCTGGAGTCCACCTGTGACTCTCTCTACAGTGTTGAACTTGGAAACTTGAGGTTTAGCCACAATTCACTCTCCAGAGTTGACCTGCGACCCTAGCAACTATGACAGGTGACTGAACCAAGTGCCCCCTAGGCCCCAAGCCCAAGAAGGTGCACTTTAATTTTTGAGTCTTGATTTACCCTCACCTCACTCCCTAAGAAGCATTCAAGGCCTGAACAAATCAAAGAAATTTGTCAACACTGAGCAGTAGGTTAAGGAAAGACAAGGAGACATGCAAAAAGCAAGATGGAAGTAAGTGTAATGGTATTCAACCAATTCTATTCAAATATGTTCAAGTAGAAAGAGGGCCCTTGCGGGCTCATTATTGTGAAGACCCTTCCCAGTTCAGTCGGGCTAAGGGAAGAGGGGGGACAAGGGATGACCAATCATATTACCTCCGCTCCTGATGCTTGGCTCGTCGAATGGCAAGGTGCAGAAGACCGAGTGAAAGCCAATGAAGGTGTGCTAGATGGACTGTCCGTCCAAGGGGGTGGATGGAGAAAAGTAGCAACCATCCCTCCTCAACAATTGTCCCTCCAACATAAAATCCTCCTCTCTGACACTTTGACATTCCATCTGCAAAGGACTGCCAACCTCAATCATGCCTACATGAGTGAAATCACCCTAACATGGAGCGTAATGTCTAGAGAGGACCAGGTGACTTCTCGCTCCAACACTACAGCCTATTGCCACATAGGAATCCATGATGTCCCTCTAGAAAAGAGAACAATAGATCCATTAGGTGGGGACACCAGGGGTTAGTTGTCCTCTAGACCAAAACTCTTAGATCCAAGATATAGACAGATGTTTACAAAACCCTTTAGTTCATAGAGTTGGGAGACCCACTTCATCACAACCCTCCATCCTACTGCATAGCCTATCTGGAAGGCATAATGTTTGGCCACCGACATCCACACTAGAGGTATAAAGGGGCAACATCTTCTTGAGGTCGCTTCAATGACTCCTCACATTTCTTTCCTGAGGAACCAACATCCCAATCTGACATCGCCAACTCTCCAAGTCTTCCAACTCTACTCTCATGGTTCGATAAAAGCTAAGGACCCATGGGTCATATTTATAGCTATAACGACCATTGCAAAAAAGTCACGGGAGACCAGACTCACCCCCTAGATGTTTGCTCTAGAGTATATGACTATAGAGAATCTCGGGGAGCTTCCCCTATCAGTGGCATTGTTGGTACACTATGTTGACCCAGTTGGATGGCAGCAAGGATCACCTAGAGGGGGGATGAATAGGTGATGACAAGAATATGAAAACACAAATCACCACTTGAAACTTTGGTTACTGAATGTGATGGTGTGTGATAAAGAGTAGCAGTGCGGAAGCTATTAGAGAGACAATCACACAAATGAGCACAAGGATTTTATCCTGGTTCGGCACCTCCAAATAGAAGTCCTACGTCCAGTCCCCAAGCAAATCTTGGGATATCACTAACTAGGGTACAATCCCTTAAGGATATACAAACCCTTAAACCCTGGATGGTCCTCTTCACTTTTCGGGTAGGAAGGAAACCCACTTCTCTTACAGGTTATGTCATGCCTCGATATTTAGCAGCGGAATAAATACCGGGATGCGTGAACGATACAAATAGATGTATCACAGTTGAGTAACACAGAGTCACAATTGAATATAATAACACATTTGAGACCATAATATTGTCATCAAGTACTCACATGAACAGACATATCATATCAAACTTATCATATCATATCAAATGAAGGCACATTCACACAAATCTTGCGTATTCGTTGTGCTATGCCAAGCACCAAAAGTCCATAATCCTGCGGTTAATAAGTACGTTGGGGCGCTCCTCCCTAAGACAAGACAGGGCCCCTATTGCACATGCATTAGTCAAATGGACCGAAGTCCTAAGTTGTGCCGAACAAACATATACATATTATGGCCACGTAATTTCAATAAAAAGCTCAATGTAATAAGAACATGATCATTAATAGAGTCAAGGCATGACAAAAGCTCGAGAGATCAATTGGGCAGCATAACGATGTATCTTATGTTTCATAATTCGTTAATGTCTTGACATGAGGATGACAGATGACAGATCGTACGCTAAACAAGTGCTCTCTATCTCCAGGGTACTTCATGGTACAACCAGCTCGATCTCTATGAGAGAATCCATAGAGTACGGAGACTTACGGAGGTCTTAAGGAAAAGATCGCTAGTCTGCCAATACGGAATGACCAGCAGAGAGCTCCTAATTCCTCAAGAAGGGTGTGCCTAATCGTACAAATGTGTAAGTGACGTGTCACGGATCTTTTCTAAGCATGTATGCAATTTATAAACAAATAATGGAACATCGGAAAGCACATGAATAAAGAGAAACTCACATGCAAATCATGATAGCATCTTAAACAAACAAGTCTATTCTAATCATGTATTCATCACATATTCATATCATATTCTTATCATGTCAATTTCTCATTAAGCTAGATCACAAGATGCTAATCAACGAACATAAGATCAATCACACATTAGAATCATATTCGTGTCATTACCATTTTTCAATAGGTTGATTGCTTTTAGGTCCATGCACACTATGTAATACTATGCAACATGCTGACAGACCAAAAACTAAACATGCTGACTGACTAGCAGACAGAACAGTCTCGGGTCGGTCCCTGAATCGCGTCCTACACACTGGACGCTTTTCAAAACAAGACGTACGATCAAACAGGGCCAACTGTGCAGAAATCTAAATCGCGTCGACCTACATGGCTGCCTTTTGAATTTAATCGCGACGGGGTATCCCGTCGCGTTTTAGAAAAACATTAAAATAAGAATATAAATTTTGGGCAAAACCGTTTGAGCGAGAAACTTGCTAAATCGCGTCGGGGAATCCCGTCGCGAATCAGACATGCACAGACACCCATGCGTCGTGAAGTCTCACGCGCGCCGTTGACTGGTCAGTGCAAGAATTGCGTCCGACCTCACGGTCGTGATTTAGAGAATCATGTCTACCTAGGCCGATGCGATACCAGGCGCTGGAATCGCGTCGCCTGAACCGGACGTGATTTCAAGTGCAGCCCGAAAACGCAGTGTTCATGCAGCGACTCTCTTACCATGCTTATAACTCTCTATATGATGACATTTAGATAAAATGTTCAACATGAAACATGACAAGGACAACTAGTAGAGTAACGTTCATGTTGGGGGTTGGTTCTAATTCGGTCTCGAATCACATGAAACACATGAAGAACGTAAAAAGTCCTAAACATACATGACTTCGTTGCAACCTTCATGTCATTCCTATAACCTGCAATATGTTGACATTTAGACAAAACTCTCAACACAAAATATGACGAGTACAATAGAAGAACTTTCATGTTGGGGGTTTAATCTAATTCGGCCTTGAATCATGTGCAACAATGGAAGAACATAAAAAGCCCTAACTGTGCGCGACTTAGGGAAAACGACTAATACTGGACGGATACAACATGAAAATTAGGCAAAATAAGTGAAAATGATCCTAGACATGCAGCTCTACACGATGATATGGGTTTCGTTTACTCTTGGCCCGAGATCACGCTATGAATCCCTTGCAGGTTCTGGGTCGATGCAGAGCGAGGTTGAGGAAGAACCACGTTTTCCCCAACCGTTCTCCTCCCTCCTATGCCCTAGCCTTGCTGCTCATGACCCCAACTCATTGCCAAACCTTCACTAAGAGTTTAGTGACGATTTCTTATAGATTTAGGGTTTAATTACCTGTCCTAATGGGACTAGGAAAGGGCCTGCGAATTTCTGCATTCCACCTTCCAAATCTGGGCATTTCTCCTCCCAAATGAAGAAGCTACACCATGGGAAGGTGTCAAGCATGGTTGGCCACGATTTGGCTTGCCATGCTTGGCTAATGACACTCCTTTAAACCCTAATTTGCCCTTCCTAATCACCACCTATTTACATGTACGAATTTTCGGGTATTTTCTTGTTCCAATTTTATTCTTGGGCCAAAAGTAATCCATTGGCCCAATTTCATTAATGAGTCATTAATACATAATGTTGGAAGTTTATCCAACATGTTTATTTAATTTATGATCAAGTTATTTTTCCGCGTTAACAATTTTCCGACTTAGTTTCCTAATTCGGTAACTCGTCACATGGTGACGTACACAAGGCCAATCCGATTTTTCGTTACATGAATTCCTTCGTGGAACGCTTAGGGATAATATTTGAGGTTGATTTATAATTTTTACAAAATTTTCCGATGTGTTTTCTCACGTACGATAATGGTACGTAAGTTTTGTCATTCCGATAATGCGGAAATTATTTATTTCAAAATTTTAATTACTGAATTTCCGAGGTGTTACATCCTCCCCCACTTAAGAAAATTTGGTCCCCAATTTACACATAATGGTATAGTTCGTACCTGAGAATAGTTCTGGGTGGTTTTTCTTCATTCTATCCTCTGTTTCCTAGGTAGCATTTGTGACTCCGTCTCGACTCCATTGGACCTTCACCATAGGTATGGTACGATTCCTGAGTCGTTGCAACTTTCGATCTAATAGCTTGACCGGTTTCTCTTCATAGGTCAGGTCCTTTCGAATCTCCAAGTCCTCATGGTGATTACATGGTCGGCATCGAATAAATACTTCCTCAGCATGGATATGTGGAATACATTGTGCACGTTTGCCAGCTGTGGAGGTAGTGCAAGTCTATACGCCGCCTGACCAACCCTTTCCACGATTTCAAAAGGTCCGATAAATCTGGGACTCAACTTTCTTTTGATCCCAAATCTTTGAATTCCTCTTGATGGTGAGACCTTTAAGAATACATGGTCGCCCACTTGGAATTCCAGCTCTCTCCTTCTCTTGTCTGCATAACTCTTTTGCCTGGATTGTGCTATCTTCAGACGTTCCCTGACAATCTGAACCTTCCTGACAGTCGCTTCAATTAAGTCGGGTCCAACCCATTGGTTCTCCCCAACCTCTTCCCAACAAAGGGGTGATCTGCAACTCCTGCCATATAAGGCTTCAAACGGTGCCATCTTAATACTTGTCTGATAGCTATTGTTGTATGCAAACTCCATCAGGTACAACTGATCATCCCATCATCCTCTAAAATCTAAAACCAGAGCACGAAGCATGTCCTCCACAATTTGATTGGTCCTTTCGGTTTGTCCGTCTGTCTGAGGATGAAAGGCAGTGCTAAAGTTTAGTTTAGTACACATTGCTGCTTGTAAACCTTTCCAAAAGTGTGAAGTAAATCTAGGGTCCCGATCAGATATTATGTTAGATGGAACCCCATGCAATCTAACTATCTCTTTAACATACAGTGCAGCTAACACATCTACTGACCATGTACTCTTAATCGGCAAGAAATGAGCCGACTTAAACAATCAGTCAACTATTACCCATATTGCATCCATTCCACCCCTAGTCTTGGGTAATCCCATGATAAAGTCCATATCAATGCTATCCCACTTCCATTCCGAAATTTCTAGTGGTAGCAATCCACCGGCTGTTCAGAAATGCTCGGCCTTGACTTTCATGCATGTTAAACAATACGACACATGGTATGACACATCCCTCTTCATATTTGGCCACCAATAAGACCTCTTCAAGTCTTGGTACATCTTTGTTGATCCAGGATGAATCGTGTACTTTGACTGGTGAGCTTCATTTAACAATCTCTTCTTAAGTTCCCCATGATCAGGGACATATGTTCTACCTCTGAATAGTAACCTTCCATCAGCTGATAGAGAAAAGTCAGGTCTTTGTTCTATCTTCTCCTTGATCTCGACTAAGAATGGATCCTCTCCTTGTCTCTGCTTGATTTCGGTCAGTAGATCAGACTGTATTTAGAGATTGGAAATCATCACTTGCTTTTCCTTCTTTCCCATGTCTAAGTTCAAACTTGCAAATTGCTCTAGTAACTTCCATTCACCCAGCATCATACTAGCTAACATAGCTCCTGGTTGGCTACTTAGAGCGTCTGCCACTACATTGGCTTTCCCGGGGTGATATTGAATGGAAAAGTCAAAGTCCTTGAGATATTCTAACAACCTTCTTTGTCTCATGTTAAGCTCCTTCTGTGAGAATAAGTATTTTAAACTCTTGTGGTCAGAAAAGACTTTAAATTGCTCACCATAGATGTAATGCCTCCAAATCTTCAAGGCGAATACTATAGCTGCTAACTCCAGGTCATGAACTGGGTAGTTTACTTCGTGGATCTTCAATTATCTTGAGGCATATGCTATTACTTTCCCTTGTTGTATTAAGACACATCCTAGACATGTTCCAGAAGCATCTGAATAAATTTCAAATCCTCCCTCTTCAGTGGGTAAGGCGAGGACAGGGGCAGTAGTCAGACACTTCTTTAAGTTGTTAAAGCTCTCTTCACATTCATCGGTCCACACAAACAGATTTTCCTTCCGGGTCAGCTTGGTTAATGGTACTGCAATCTTTGAGAAATCCTTTATAAATCTTCGATAATATCCAGCTAATCCTAGAAAGCTCTTAATCTTTGTGACGCTTGTCAATCTTTCCCATTTCAACACAGCCTCTACCTTTGATGGATCAACAGCGATACCATCCTTGGTTACCACATGCCCCAAAAAGGATACCTCCTCAAGCCAGAATTCACATTTACTTAGCTTGGCATATAACTTATTATCCCTCAGAATTTGTAATGCAATCCTCAAATGCTCCTCATGCTCTACCTTTGTCTTGGAATATATCAATATATCATCGATGAATATCACCACACATTTATCAAGATATGGGCGATAAATGCTATTCATCAACTGCATGAAAACTGCAGGGGCATTTGTTAGTCCAAAAGGCATAACAATAAATTCATAAGGCTCATACCTGCTTCGGAAGGCTATCTTGTGTATGTCTTCTCCTTTGATCCTCAATTGGTGATAGTCGGATCTGAGATCTATCTTAGAAAAAAATTTAGCTCCAGACAGTTGATCAAATAACTCATCAATCCTTGGCAGAGGATATTTGTTCTTAATGGTTAACTGGTTTAATTGTCTGCAATCTATACACAGCCTCATCGACCCATCTTTCTTCTTGACAAAGAGGACAGGTGCACCCCATGGTGATGTGCTTGGTCGAATAAATCCTTTCTCCAGCAGTTCCATCAGTTGCACTTTTAATTTCTTCAGTTCTACTGGGGACATTCTATATGGTGCCCTAGATACTGGTGCTGCTCCAGGGATAAATTCAATGGTAAAATCGACCTCTCGCTCAGGGGGAATCTCTGGCAAGTCCTCAGGAAAGACGTTAGTGTACTCGCTGACAATATGGATGTCCTCAATCTTGACTTCCTTCTTTGCGATGACAACAGCAGCAAGAAAGGCTATACAACCTTTTCTCATCATCCTTTTGGCTTGTAGTGCAGAGATGAGGGACAGTCTCCTGCGGTTTCTATCCCTTGTGAACACTAATTTTGGGTAATGGCTAAAGGTTACCCGGCATCTCCTACAATTGATACTCGCCCCATGTTCAGACAACCAGTCTGCTCCCAGTATCACATCATACCCCTCCATGTCCATGCATATTAAATTTGCAGGTAGGTTTTGGGTTTCAATCAACACTTCGCTAGATGGCAAATGGTTTCTAAGATTGGTGCCAGGACCAATCGGGGTTGACACAACTATCCCGGATTTCATTGGGACGGGTTTCACAGGCAGGGTATCAACAAATGTTTGAGATATAAAGGAATGCGTAGCTCCCGTATCAAATAGAACATATGCGGGTCAAGAAAGAATAGTAAGTGTACCTTCCACGACAACTCCTTCTTCCGCCACTTTGGGCTCCTGAATAGCTTGTAAGCGGCCTTGCCTCTTTTGTCCATTCGGACGCTTGTCCTGAGGGGCTTGTTCTTTCATCATTGGGCAGTCAGAAATCTTGTGGTCACGACTTCCACAGCGCAGACATCTTCCTTGTGCTCTCCAGCATTGTTCGGACCAGTGACTAGCCTTGTCACAATGTTGCATCTTTCTCCAGTTGCCACCACTATCTGCTTGCCTAACTCCTTCGGCTTCTTATCGGCTTGTTTAGTAAAACCACCACTGGGTCTCTTCCTTCCAACAGTTGGTTGATACTTTCCATTAGCAGACACTTGCTCTCTTTTCACATACTTCCCCTTGATTCTTTCAGCTGTCTCCATTGCATCTTCTAGTAGCTGAGCCTTCTTTACCATATCGGCATAGGTTTGAATGTCCATTGGCTCCAGTTGTGTGATGTACTAGGGCCTCAAGCCATTCAGAAAATGTTTTGCCTTCATTCTTTCTGTCGCAATCAAGTGAACAACATATCGGGACAGACGAGAGAATTGGGCCTCATATTCGGCCACAGTAAGTCCTCTCTGCTTCAAAGCCGCAAATTCGGCTGCTTTCCGTTCCTGAACTCTCTCAGAAAAGTATTTGGTGTTGAAGCGTTCAATGAACTGAGCACATGTCAGTTGCTGACCATTCAGTGTTGCTTCCACCGACTCCCACCATGCCCTAGCATCCTTTTCCAATTGGAAAGTTGCCAGCAGTACTTTTGTTTTGGTTTGTGCATTGCATGACCCTGAATATCCTTTCAATTTCCTTAACCCAGTGTTCAGCAACATCCAGGTCAATACTTCCTTTAAACCTAGGTGGATCCATACTTCGAAAATTATGATGGAGATCACGGGCTCCGCGGTTACCCCCACCTTGGGTGGCTTGCAGTATTGCCTAAGTCAAGTTTTGCAGGGTTTGTTGCATGTTTCTAGCCTGGGCTCGTTCAACATCCATTGAGGTATTAAGTACCTTCAAGATAATATAAGTTAGACATCTAAATATAACACATGTGACTCCTATTCCCATAGCTCTACCCAAGCTCACAATAGGTATGACGGATTTTGACTCATGTGATCTAGTTTCATTCTATATTCCTATACCCTTGGACCTAAAAAGTTCAGTCTCTGATATCAAATGTCACGCCTCGATATTTAGCAGCGGAAAAAATATCGGGATGCGTGAACGATACAAATAGACGAATCACAACTGAGTAACGCAGAGTCACAATTGAATATAATAACACATTTGAGACCATAATATTGTCATCAAGTACTCCTTATTCCATTCCATTCAACTAATTAAAAACCTTACATCAAACGAGCCAACTAAAGGGCCCATTATTCAAATGAAAATGTCTTACTATTACATAAACTACTCAACCATCTATTCCTAATGCTTCATCTCCTTATATGACGGGTGCTCATCACTCTTGCCCTACCCCATCGGATTCCACGAGGTCCTCATCACTACTTGAAATGGACAGGATGATAGGGGTGAGCGAACTAGCTCAGTAGGGTTTACATCTCAATATTGTGTGGGCACTAATATACATGATTAACATTTTAATAGGCAAGATATAAACATGTACATGATGACAATGCATGCTTTTCTAACAAGTTAAATAGCTGAATACAACGGATGTCATATCAAATCAAATACTAAATTTCATATGCAATGGACAGATATTTCAAGAGTAGAATCATATCATAATGAATTGGCCATATTCACATAGATATCATGTATTCACATGAACAGACGTATCATATCAAACTTATCATATCATATCAAATGAAGGCACATTCACACAAATCTTGCGTATTCATTGTGCTATGCCAAGCACCAAAAGTCCATACTCTCGCGGTTAATAAGTACGTTGGGGCGCTCCTCCCCAGGACCAGACAGGGCCCCTATTGCACATGCATTAGTCAAATGGACCGAAGTCCTAAGTTGTGCCGAACAAACATATACATATTATGGCCACGGAATTTCAATAACAAGCTCAATGTAATAAGAACATGATCATTCATAGAGTCAAGGCATAACAAAAGCTCGAGAGATCAATTGGGCAGCATAACGACGTATCTTATGTTTCATAATTTGTTAATGTCTTGACATGAGGATGACAGATGACACATCGTACATGGAACAAGTGCTCTCTATCTCCAGGGTACTTCATGGTACAACTAGCTCGGTCTCTATGAGAGAATCCATAGAGTACGGAGACTTACAGAGGTCTTAAGGAAAAGATCGCTAGTCTGCCAATACGGAATGACCAGCAGAGAGCTCCTAATTCCTCAAGAAGGGTGTGCCTAATCGTGCAAATGTGTAAGTGACGTGTCACGGATCTTTTCTAAACATGTATGCAATTTATAAACAAATAATGGAACATCGGAAAGCACATGAATAAAGAGAAACTCACATGCAAATCATGATAGCATCTTAACCAAACAAGTCCATTCTAATCATGTATTCATCACATATTCATATCATATTCTTATCATGTCAATTTCTCATTAAGCTAGATCACAAGATGCTAATCAACGAACATAAGATCAATCACACATTAGAATCATATTCGTGTCATTACCATTTTTCAATGGGTTGATTACTTTTAGGTCCATGCACACTATGTAATACTATGCAACATGCTGACAGACCCAAAAACTAAACATGCTGACTGACTAGCAGGACAGAACAGTCTCGGGTCGATCCGTGAATCGCGTCCTACACACTGGACGCTTTTCAAAACACGACGTACGGTCAAACAGGGCCAACTGTGCAGAAATCTAAATCGCATCGGTCTAGATGGCTGCCTTTTGAATTTAATCGTGACGCATTTTAGAAAAACATTAAAATAAGAATATAAGTTTTTGGCAAAACCGTTTGAGCGAGAAACTTGCTAAATCGCGTCGGGGAATCCCGTCGCGAATCAGACATGCACAGACTCGCATGAGACGCGAAGTCTCACGCGCACCGTTGACTGGTCAGCGAAAGAATTGTGTCCGACCTCACGGTCGTGATTTAGAGAATCACGTCGACCTAGTCTGACGCGATACCAGGCGCTGGAATCGCGTCGCCTGAACCGGACGCGATTTCTAGTGCAGCCCGAGAACGCAGTGTTCATGCAGCGACTCTCTTACCATGCTTATAACTCTCTATATGATGACATTTAGATAAAATGTTCAACATGAAACATGACAAGGACAACTAGTAGAGGAACGTTCATGTTGGGGGTTGGATCTAATTAGGTCTCAAATCACGTGCAACACATGAAGAACGTAAAAAGTCCTAAACATACATGACTTCGTTGCAACCTTCATGTCAGACCTATAACTTGCAATATGTTGACATTTAGACAAAACTCTCAACACAAAAGATGACGAGTACAATAGAAGAACTTTCATGTTGGGGGTTTAATCTAATTCGGCCTTGAATCATGTGCAACAATGGAAGAACATAAAAAGCCCTAACTGTGCGGGACTTAGGGAAAACGACTAATACTCGACGGATACAACATGAAAATTAGGAAAAATAAGTGCAAATGATCCTAGACATGCAGCTCTACACGATGATATGGGTTTCATTTACTCTTGGCTCGAGATCACGCTATGAATCCTTGCAGGTTCTGGGTCGATGCAGAGCGAGGTTGAGGAAGAACCACGTTTTCCCCAACCGTTCTCCTCGCTCCTATGCCCTAGCCTTGCTGCTCACGACCCCAACTCATTGCCAAACCTTCCCTAAGAGTTAAGTGACGAGTTCTTATAGATTTAGGGTTTAATTGCCTGTCCTAATGGGACTAGGAAAGGGCCTGCGAATTTCTGCATTCTACCTTCCAAATCTGGGCATTTCTCCTCCCAAATGAAGAAGCTACACCATGGGAAGGTGTCAAGCGTGGTTGGCCACGATTTGGCATGCCATGCTTGGCTAATGACACTCCTTTAAACCCTAATTTGCCCTTCCTAATCACCACATATTTACATGAGCAATTTTTTAGGTATTTTCTTGTTCCAATTTTATTCTTGGGCCAAAAGTAATCCATTGGCCCACTTTCATTAATGAGTCATTAATAGATAATGTTGAATGTTCAAGAAGGTGCACTTTAATTTTTGAGTCTTGATTTACCCTCACCTCACTCCCTAAGAAGCATTCAAGGCCTGAACAAATCAAAGAAATTTGTCAACACTGAGTAGTAGGTTATGGCAAGACAAGGAGACATGCAAAAAGCAAGATGGAAGTAAGTGTAATGGTATTCAACCAATTCTATTCAAATATGTTCAAGTAGAAAGAGGGCCCTTGAGCGCTCATTACCGTGAAGACCCTTCCCAGTTCAGTCGGGCTAAGGGAAGAGGGGAGACAAGGGATGACCAATCATATTACCTCTGCTCCTGATGCTTGGCTCGTCGAATGGCAAGGTGCAGAAGACCGAGTGGAAGCCAATGAAGGTGTGCTAGATGGACTGTCCGTCCAAGGGGGTGGATGGAGCAAAGTAGCAACCATCCCTCCTCAACAATTGTCCCTCCAACATAAAAGCCTCCTCTCTAACACTTTGACATTCCATATGCAAAGGACTACCAACCTCAATCATGCCTACATGAGTGAAATCACCCTAACATGGAGCGTAACGCCTAGAGAGGACCAAGTGACTTCTCGCTCCAGCACTACAGCCTACTGCCACATAGGAATCCATGATGTCCCTCTAGAAAAGAGAACAATAGATCCATTAGGTGGGGACACCAGGGGTTAGTTGTCCTCTAGACCAAAACTCTTAGATCCAAGATATAGACAGATGTTTACAAATCCCTTTAGTTCATAGAGTTGGGAGACCCACTTCATCACAACCTTCATCCTACTGCATAGCCTATCTAAGGCATAATGTTTGGCCACCGACATCCGCACTAGAGGTATAAAGGGGCAACATCTTCTTGAGGTCGCTTCAATGACTCCTCACATTTCTTTCCTGAGGAACCAACATCCCAATCTGACATCGCCAACTCTCCAAGTCTTCCAACTCTACTCTCATGGTTCGATAAAAGCTAAGGACCCATGGGTCATATTTATAGCTACAACGACCATTGCAAAAAAGTCACGGGAGACCAGACTCACCCCCTAGATGTTTGCTCCAGAGTATATGACTGTAGAGAATCTCAGGGAGCTTCCCTATCAGTGGCATTGTTGGTACACTATGTTGACCCAGTTGGATGGCAGCAAGGATCACCTAGAGGGGGGATGAATAGGTGATGACAAGAATATGAAAACACAAATCACCACTTGAAACTTTGGTTACTGAATGTGATGGTGTGTGATAAAGAGTAGCAGTGCGGAAGCTATTAGAGAGACAATCACACAAATGAGCACAAGGATTTTATCCTGGTTCGGCACCTCCAAATAGAAGTCCTACGTCCAGTCCCCAAGCAAATCTTGGGATATCACTAACCAGGGTATAATCCCTTAAGGATATACAAACCCTTAAACCCTGGATGGTCCTCTTCACTTTCCGGGTAGGAAGGAAACCCACTTCTCTTACAGGTTATGTCATGCCCCGATATTTAGCAGCGGAATAAATACGGGATGTGTGAACGATACAAATAGATGTATCACAGTTGAGTAACGCAGAGTCACAGTTGAATATAATAACACATTTGAGACCATAATATTGTCATCAAGTACTCCTTATTCCATTCCATTCAGCTAATTAAAAACCTTACATCAATCGAGCCAACCAGAGGGCCCATTATTCAAATGAAAATATCTTACTATTACATAAACTACTCAACCATCTATTCCTAATGCTTCATCTCTTTATTTGACGGGTGCTCATCACTCTTGCCCTGCCCCATCGGATTCCATGAGGTCTTCATCACAACCTGAAATGGACAAGATGACAGGGGTGAGCGAACTAGCTCAGTAGGGTTTACATCTCAATATTGTGCAGGCACTAATATACATGATTAACATTTTAATAGGCAAGATATGAACATGTACATGATGACAATGCATGCTTTTCTAACAAGTTAAATAGCTGAATACAACGGATGTCATATCAAATCAAATACTAAATTTCATATGCAATGGACAGATATTTCAAGAGTAGAATTATATCATAATGAATTGGCTATATTCACATAGATATCATGTATTCACATGAACAGACATATCATATCAAACTTATCATATCATATCAAATGAAGGCACATTCACACAAATCTTGCGTATTCGTTGTGCTATGCCAAGCACCAAAAGTCCATAATCCTACGGTTAATAAGTACGTTGGGGCGCTCCTCCCTAAGACAAGACAGGGCTCCTATTGCACAGGCATTAGTCAAATGGACCGAAGTCCTAAGTTGTGCCGAACAAACATATACATATTATGGCCACGGAATTTCAATAAAAAGCTCAATGTAATAAGAACATGATCATTAATAGAGTCAAGGTATGACAAAAGCTCGAGAGATCAATTGGGCAGCATAACGACGTATCTTATGTTTCATAATTCGTTAATGTCTTGACATGAGGATGACAGATGACAGATCGTACGCGGAACAAGTGCTCTCTATCTCCAGGGTACTTCATGGTACAACCAGCTCGGTCTCTATGAGAGAATCCATAGAGTACGGAGACTTACGGAGGTCTTAAGGAAAAGATCTCTAGTCTGCCAATACGGAATGACTGGCAGAGAGCTCACAATTCCCCAAGAAGGGTGTGCCTAATCGTGCAAATATGTAAGTGATGTGTCACAGATCTTTTCTAAACATGTATGCAATTTATAAACAAATAATGGAACATCGGAAAGCACATGAATAAAGAGAACTCACATGCAAATCATGATAGCATCTTAACCAAACAAGTCCATTCTAATCATGTATTCATCACATATTCATATCATATTCTTCATGTCAATTCTCATTAAGCTATATCACAAGATGCTAATCAACGAACATAAGATCAATCACACATTAGAATCATATTCGTGTCATTACCATTTTTCAATGGGTTGATTGCTTTTAGGTCCATGCACACTATGTAATACTATGAAACATGTTGACAGACCCAAAAACTAAACATGCTGACTGACTAGAAGGACAAAATAGTCTCGGGTTGGTCCTTGAATCGTGTCCTACACAGTGGACACTTTTCAAAACACGACGTACGGTCAAACAGGGCCAACTGTGTAGAAATCTAAATCGCGTCGGCCTACATGGCCGCCTTTTAACTTTAATCGCGACGGGGGATCCCATCGCATTTCAGAAAAACATTAAAATAAGAATATAAAATTTGGGCAAAACCGTTTGAGCGAGAAACTTGCTAAATCGCGTCGGGGAATCCCGTCGCGAATCAGACATGCACAGACTCCCATGCGGCGCGAAGTCTCACGCGCGCCGTTTACTGGTCAGTGCAAGAATCACGTCCGACCTCATGGTCACGATTTAGAGAATCGCGTCGGCCCAGGCCGACGTGATACCAGGCGCTGGAATCGCGTCGCCTGAACCGGACGCGATTCCGAGTGCAACCCGGAAACGTAGTGTTCATGCAGCGACTCTCTTACCATGCTTATAACTCTCTATATGATGACATTTAGATAAAACGTTCAACATGAAACATGACAAGGACAACTAGTAGAGGAACGTTCATGTTGGGGGTTGGATCTAATTCAGTCTCAAATCATGTGCAACACATGAAGAACGTAAAAAATTCTAAACATACGTGACTTCATTGTAACCTTCATGTCAGATCTATAACTTTCAATATATTGACATTTAGACAAAACTCTCAACACAAAAGAGACTAGTAAAACTAGTAGAAGAACTTTCATGTTGCGGGTTTAATATAATTCAGCCTCAAATCATGTTCAACAATGGAAGAATATAAAAAGTCCTAACTGTGTGCGACTTAGGGAAAATGACTAATACTTGATGGATACAACATGAAAATTAGGCAAAACAAGTGCAAATGAACCTAGACATGCAGATCTATGATGGTATGGGTTTCATTTACTCTTGGCATGAGATCACCTACCTTTGAACGCTATGAATCCCTTGTAGGTTTTGGGTCGATGTAGAGTGAGGTTGAGGAAGAACCACGTTTTCCCGAGCCGTTCTCCTCCCTCCTGCGCCCTAGCCTTGCTGATCACGACCCCAACTCATTTCCAAACCTTCCCTAAGAGTTTAGTGACGAGTTCTTATAGATTTAGGGTTTAATTGCCTGTCCTAATGGGACTAGAAAAGGGGCTGCAAATTTCTGCATTCCACCTTCCAAATCTGGGGATTTCTCCTCCCAAATGAAGAAGTTACACCATGGGAAGGTGTCAAGCATGGTTGGCCACGATTTGGCTTGCCATGCTTGGCTAATGACACTCCTTTAAACCCTAATTTTCCCTTCCTATTCACCACCTATTTACATGCAAGAATTTTTGGGTATTTTCTTGTTCCAATTTTATTCTTGGGCCAAAAGTAATCCATTGGCCCAATTTCATTAATGGGTCATTAATACATAATGTTGGAAGTTTATCCAACATGTTTATTTAATTTATGGTCAAGTTATTTTTCCGCGTTAACAATTTTCCGAATTAGTTTCCTAATTCGGTAACTCATCACATGGTGACGTACACAAGGCCAATACGATTTTTCGTTGCACAAATTTCTTCGTGGAACACTTAGGGATAATATTTGAGGTTGATTTATAATTTTTACGGAATGTTCCGATGTGTTTTCTCACGTACGATAATGGTACGTAAGTTTTATCATTCCGATAATACGGAAATTATTTATTTCAAATTTTTTAAATTACTGAATTTTGGGAGTGTTACAGGTTAAGAAGCCAACCTCCTAGTACAAACCTTAGTGTGGTTATGCTAGATTAAACCCCAGGTAGGCTCTTCCCTTAACACAAGGGGAACACTGGTACAGACCCCAGCTGGTCACAGCCCACTAGCAAACCTGTTGGTCCTCTCTTCACACAGGAAGAGGAACACCCTTGCTCTTCTTTAAGGAAGAATGAGCAGGCCGTCAAGATCAAGTTCTGTAAAAAGAACTTAGCTTTCTTGATCTCAGAAAGCAACCTAAGAGCTACACAAATACAAATGAAGTACAGACTCTCAAGCAAAGATCTTTCTCACATAAGTACATAGAGAAAGATTGTAACGCCCCAAAAATATATGGATTTAAAATCTACGAAAAAATAGCAATTAATAAAAATGTTAAATAAAAATAAAATAAAAGTCATAGTTGAACTCCCAAGAAGTGGAATTAACCATTTAAATTATGCTGGGCCAACACAACTCTTATTGGGCCAAAGAACAAAATCCAATGACATTAAATCCTAAAAATTCGTAACCATAATTGTGCAGAAAATAGGAAGGGGCAAATTAGGGCTAAAACAATGGAAATTATCCATTCATAGAAACCAAATTCGTACCCATCCATGTTAGGAGGTTTCCTAATAGTATTGCTACTTCAATTGGGAGGAGAATCCTCAAAAGTTGGAAGGCACCATGCTAGAACCACAACCCAACCTTCCTAGTCTCATTAGGACTTGAAATTAACCATAATCATATAAATAATCATCATAAGACTAGTTGGGAAGGGTCATCATCGTGCTGGGGTCGTGAGGAGGCGAGCTAGGGCACCAAGAGAGGAGGAGGACGGCCAAGAACCAAGCTTCTTCTCCAACCTTTCTCTACTGCGATCTGTGCAGGAGACCTCTCTTAGATCCGACCAAAGGTAGGTGTTCTCAAGCCTAATCTAAACCTTGCACATACCAATGGAAAGAGCATTGAGTCTAGTTTCATATGCATGTGTTTTCCCAAATTTTTATGAACCATGTGAGCCGTATTAAGTGTTTTCCAAGAGTCACGCATGATAAGGGTTTTATGTGTTCTTACTATGTTTCACGTAAACCGAGACCAAATTGGGTCAAACCAAAATCGTAGTTCTCTTCTACTTGTTGTCCTCGACACTTTTAATGATCAAGGTTTGTTCCAAAGACCTCTATATTTCAAGTTATAGATCAATCATGAGGAACTGCACTATTTTCTGCATTTTCAAGCAAGATCCATGAACGCGACCACTCCAGTCGTCGCATTCATCACCGCATGAACACGACGTACAAGATCGTCACATTTTAGTAAAAGGTGACAGGACATTCCGTCGCGATTTGACCAGTTTTCCCGCTCATGTATTTCGCCCAATTTTTGTATCGGAATTTTGAAAACACCTCATGAACGCGACGTGTCGAACCGTCACGATTCAGGGTTGTAGCAACACGTTGCCTATTGCGTTATGAACGCGACTGACAAGGCCGTCACATTTTAAAGACCATCATGACTTATCGTCCTGTTGTGACATGAAGGCGACGAACATGACCGTCGCGATTTGATGTTTCGCAGACTGCCTTATATCAGAACCATGTACGGTCCTCTTAAATGCGACGTCTGAACCCATCACGAATTTGAGGCCAACCCGAGATTGCTTTATTGAGTTGTACAATCATCCTTATGTATGTTTTTGAAGGGTTATGCGGAATAACACAATATGGTAATCTAGAAGGGGGGTTGAATAGATTACGGCAATTTCTAATTACTGATGGCTTCTTTTCGGTGCTACAGCGATCTTAATGAAACTTGATTAGAATTCGATTGAGTATAAGAAAGCTTGAGTTGATATAAATGAGAACAGGGTATCAAACGTGCATATGAACAACGTGCCTACCAATCATCTATCGCAAAATGCGAGCAAACCACATGACACGATGATTTAAGGTGGTTCGGAGTACACAACTTGTGTATCCTACATCCACCGTCCACACACACACGCAGAAACGACTGCTTATGAGTGAGTTCAACACAACAACTCACACACACACACGTTGTCTGATGAACCACGATCAGAACAACCACAATTTCGTGGATCAAGCACAAGGGATGCTTGAACACAACCACACACACAACAATGGAATGGAAATTGTGAAATAGAGAAGAATTTAGAGTTGGGGAACAAATCCAGTTGGAATTCTTCTCGTGGATCGTCCAGACGCTCTTCAAACTTCGATTGGATGTAGACTGATCAATGTAGAAGGTTGAATTGACGACGATCCGGCTTCAACTTCGCATGGATGGTGATTCCACGACGATCTGGGGAAGATTGAAGCAGAGCAGCAAATTGGGGCTTTTCCTCTTGTCCCTTGGAGGCTCTTGTTGGGAGGCTGCTCTCTGCGAATTTGGCTCCAAAAGGATGCTTATATAGTGTTAGGTAAAGGTGGGGGTCGTGGAGGAAGAGACACCCAAATGGGCCGGAATTAGAACTTCTGAATTTCATGTTTCCGTCGTCTGTCGACAGGTGCACTTGCATCTGTCGACAGATGCACTCAGGCTGAGAACTGGGTTTCAGAAATCTGAATTTCTGAGTGTATCTGTCGACAGGTATTTGCATCTGTCGACAGATGCACTCAGGGATACAAACTGAAGTCTGTCATGGGTTGTCTGTGTGTATCTGTCGACAGGTAATTTGCATCTGTCGACAGGTGCACTCAGAATATACAAACTGAAGTCTGTCTTGGGTTGTCTGTGTGTATCTGTCGACACATACCCTGGCCTGTCGACAGATACACTTCTTTGACATTGTCTTGGTCTGTTTGCTCATCTCTTTGATGCTCCATCTTTCATGCTTGTGCACCTACATGTAATACATTGTTAGTGATATACATTGTGTGATTTGGCAATGTTTAACATAATCACTTTCATGGTGTTTTTCATGTAATTAACACATCAATTTTGCATTAAATCAATGTTCAAGGATATTAATGTGATCATCAAAAACATGATATATTGAAAGCCCAACAATCTCCCCCTTTTTGATGATGACAAAAAATTCAATTGATGCATAATATTGATGTTCTCCCCCTTTTTGACACATACAAAAAGTCAAGTCATGTACATTATGAGACAAATAAACATGAACTGTGAGTTTTCATTGATTGATCATTCAAATTTCACAGTACAAGAGACAATCATTACATGACTCAATAAAAATCAAAAGGAAGGGAAATAACATGAGCAAGCAAAAAGATAACAGGACTAGTGAGACTAACTCCCAGCTAAGACTCTTAATGACCTCTAAGGACCCTGTGACCCTCTATTCATCGTCATGTCCAGCAGGTGGAGGATGACGGGATCCAGCTCTCTCGGAGTAGAGGAAATCAAGCCTGTCTTGGATATGCACATGAGACGCATCCAGAGAGTTAAGTCGAGCATCCACTTGATCAAATCTAGTGTTCAGTTGAGCAATCCTGAGGTCATCTGTTGATGCAATTGTGCCAAGTAATCACGAGGGATTGTTCTTGAGGCACAGGTACATCAGCAAATTCTTGAGGTTGATCAGGCATTTGCTCATCCTGAGGTTCTTCATCACTGTCTTCATTAGCTTCATTGTCTTGATTGTCTTCTTCATCAGATGACTCTTCAACACCTTGTGGTTCTTTCCCTTTGAGAGTCCTTGTCACTACACCGTCTACAAACTTGTAGCCCATTCGGTGAGCGGCAGTGAGGTCAAATGCACTGCGGGATTTTAAGGAGACGAGCTCACTTGAAGGAATAGGGATGCCAATGAAAATGAGAAGAGAGGTGATGGGGCATGCATATGGCATTGATCTCTTGGTGTTGGAGAAACACCGACGAATGAGGTTTAGCATGAGTTCAGGTAGATTGATTTGTTGACATTTGAGAAAGAATATGAACAAAGACTTATGAACCTCAGTGACTAATTCTCGACTTCCATCCTTCGGGACGATCAAAGTAGTGAAGATATGATGGATCATCCGGATCAAAGGAGGAAAGGAGTTGGCATTCAGACGAGCAATTTCCTTAGTGGAATCATAAGGTTGCAAAGTGAGAAGTTCATAGTACTCAGAAGCGGAAGGAGTATAGTTGAAGATTTCAACTCCTGAGTTTGGGATTTCAAGGGCTGTCGAGATAAGATTTGCGGTGAGGAAAAACGAGTGCCTCTCACCGAAGAGAAAATATCTCCCTGATCGAAAGCCCTAGATTATTGAAAAATTCTGTGACGGCATTGGAGAATATTGCAAGTGCGAGTACAGAAAGGATGTCCACCCTTGAGTGTCAAAGTAGGGTAGGAGTGAGGGGAACATCGATCCTAAGGACTCAAAGTCCACATACCGGGATTGGACGAGTTTCTTGAAGGTGCCGTGTACCCGGATGAGATGGAGACCCTGAGGAACAATGAGTTCCGCAACCGATCTTCGCGATGCTTGCTACGATGTTTTGAAGGAGCCCTGGAATTCTCTCTGGCGTCCGTCGAAGCGCGACGACGGCGAGTGAGAATCTTGGTCTTGGGTGCCATCTCAGGAAGGAGGGTGAAAATGGCGTTTGGGAAGGGAGAGTGGAGGGATCCCAGACGAGGAGCAGCAAGATCGTCGGAGACGGATCGGATCTTGAGCCCTAGAGGGGGAAGAGAGGGGTTTGGAGAAGAGAGGAGGAAATGAGAGGGGAAATGGTGGAAATGGTCGTGGGAAGCTTTAGAATAGGTTTAGAAGGATATAGAAAAGAGGCCCCACACAAAAGACTTGAACCGGCGCGATGGGTGGCTTCAAAAATGGGTCTGGGACGCCGACTGTCGACAGATGACCATCTGTCTGTCGACAGATAACTGCTTTTTGGCAGAAACTTGATTTTTTCAAGATTTTTCAACAGGTCAAGTGTTCATTTGGCATTTTAGGGTAAAATAGGTGTATGTACAAGATAAAAATGCATATCCATTATGATGAAGACATGACACAATTCTACAATGATTTTGAAATAAAACCGATGAGTTCTTTAATTAGATCATAAGAACACATTTCACAAAAGCCAGTGAAAATTAAATAACTCTTTTGATTAGGCCATTGAAGAAAAACATGCATCAAAATAGAGATGATAGTCAGATGAAATTTGAATTAGATGGCCACAAGAACATCTTACCCATAAGAAGCACATTGGACTTGAAAAAAAAAAAATTCCAGAGGCTTCACTCAATTTCTAGTATGATTCTAGGATCTTTAAACAGCGAAGATGGGAAAGAGTGGCAATGAGGAGCACTTTCACTTTTTCATGTGAAGGTAGACATTTGTGATGCCAATACCCCCAGTTACTCAATGTGAGTGTCCATCAAGCCATTGTGTAGAGATAATGAAACAACCTTTTGACGCGAAGACCGACATTGGTGATGCCCATGTCCCCGGTTACTTAGTGATTTTCATCATTTCTCTACCTCCATCCCATAAATGAAAGATAATTTTTTTTATGAAACGTAGAAATAGGTAGCTTTTCTCCCTTTTATTTTGTTTTTACTTTTCGTCAAGTACATGAGATTTCTTTAGGCAAGTGATAATGTAGAACATTAAATTCAAGGACCTTCTGATTTTCAAATCATTTTGGATTCATGTTAATGACAAGGGAGTTATTCAAGGAGATGTTTAAAAATCATTTGGTTTGCTCATTGTGTTCAAAATGATCTAAATAGTCCTCAATCAAGTGTTGCATCAAACATCATTTAGACTTGGTTCACGACTTTGACATGAAGTGGATATGAAAGGTTATATTGCACAAAACAATCCAATGTTTACCTTTAAATCAAGTATAACACATTTCTTGAAAAGTATGAAGAAGGAATGAGAAAAAGTGAGAATGTGTTTATCTGTGACAGCAGGAATCTGTCTGTCGACAGATGCACATAGACTGATGAATTGAAGTTTCAGTCAGAGCAAATCTGAGTGTACCTGTCGACAGATGGAATGTGTCTGTCGACAGATATGAACAGAGTGGATTTTCTGGTTTCAGTTTCAATGCACATGAAGTTCAAGGAAGTGAGGATTAAAAATTGAAGTGAAGGAAGAGTTTCCTCATGAAAATACTCATCTACCCTGAACTTACTCCCCCATAATGTGTGCACGTGTTGACACAACATCTAGTCAAGGAAGAATTCACCAATATTTGATACAAGGCAAACATGTTCATTTCAAGAATGTCATACACAAGCACATGGTCACAGAGAAAGCATTGTTTCATGGAGTTAACATGATAAAATGTAAGGAACTAAAATCCTATGTGAAGTACAGGACCTTTATATGCAATGGGACTATGGATACTTGGCGGAGAATGTTTCCTCACGCATGATGATAGTTTCCAAACAGCCGAACTTGTTTTTCCACAGTTCACCATTTGATATACTGCATAGTCATTCACATAAAGAGCATGTACTCCAATATGGAGAGTTAGTTTCATTACATTTTACACAAACCCAATTCTCTTCTTAAGGATGTGAATCTATCTTCAAACAAGGGTTTGGTGAAAATGTCAGCCAATTGTTTTTCTATGGGAATGAAATTAAGTTCCAAAGTTTTATTGGCCACTTCATCTCTCAAGAAATGATGACGGATTTCAATGTGTTTAGTCCTTGAGTGTTGGACAGGGTTTTTTGAAAGGTTGATAGCACTTGTGTTGTCACATAGTATAGGTGTGCATCCAATTTCAACATTATAGTCAGCTAACTGACTTTTGATCCACAACACTTGAGCTGCACAACTTCCTGCAGCAACATATTCTGCCTCTGCAGTGGAGAGTGCAACCGAGTGTTGTTTCTTGGATGCCACGAAACCATGCAACCGCCAAGGAAGGCAATGGCATCCACTAGTGCTTTTCTATCAATTTTACATCCAGCATAATCAGCATCAGAATATGATATCAAATCAAAACTACTGCCTGCTGGGTACCAAAAACCCAAATTGCATGTACCTGAGAGATATCGGAAAATTCTCTTGACTGTAATTAGACTAGATTGATATCTAGCACAAAGGCAAACACTGAATTGTATATCCGGTCTACTTGCAGTAAGATAAAGGAGTGAGCCAATCATACCTCGGAAGTGCTTTGCATCTACCGGTTTACCTTTCTCATCATTTTCCAATTTGATGCTTGTGCTCATTGGGGTGGAGGCCGGTTTAGCTTGCTCAAATTGAAATCGTTTGAGAAGCTCTTTGACATATTTTTCTTGATTTATGAAGAAGCCTTCTTCATGTTGTTTCACCTGCAACCAAGAAAGAATTGAAGCTCCCCCATTAGACTCATCTCAAATTTACTGTGCATGTGTTTAGAAAATTCTTCACACAGTGAAGGGTTAGTAGAACCAAATATAATATCGTCCACATAAACTTGAACAACAATTATGTGATTGCGAACTTTCTTAGTGAAGAGTGTTTGGTCTACTTTACCTCTTGATAGTTTTTGCTTACCAGAAAATTGCTTAGTCTATCATACCAAGCTCGAGGTGCCTGTTTCAAACTATAAAAAGCTTTGTGCAATTTATACACATGGTTAGACATTTCAGAATTTTCAAAACCTGGTGGTTGAGAGACATAGACTTTTTCTTTGATATAGCCATTTAAGAAAGCAGTTTTAACATCCATTTGATAAAGTTTGAACT
This sequence comes from Colocasia esculenta, assembly GCA_014218235.1. Taxonomy (NCBI): domain Eukaryota; kingdom Viridiplantae; phylum Streptophyta; class Magnoliopsida; order Alismatales; family Araceae; genus Colocasia; species Colocasia esculenta. The sequence goes on from CM024761.1 coordinate 135,153,020, forward strand.
TATGGGAGCATGCATATGCCAATAAAATTCTGACTGCTTCTAATCTGGCTACAGGAGCAAAGGATTCTTCAAAATCTACACCAAATTCTTGATTATATCCTTTTGCAACGAGTCTAGCTTTATTTCTGACCAATTTTCCTTCTTCATTAAGTTTATTCCTAAACACCCATCTAGTTCCTATGATAGAAATTTCAGGGGTTCTAGGAACTAAACTCCATACATTATTTCTTTGAAATTGACCAAGTTCCTCATGCATAGCATCAATCCAAGAGTTATCTTTTAAGGCTTCTTCAACATTTTGGGTTCCACTTGAGAGACAAAAGCAAAAAGATCATGTTCAATTATTTGTCTAACTTGAGACCTTGTTTGAACAGAATCATTTAAACTACCTATCACATCATCAAGTGGGTGATCTTTGGAATACCTCACATTTGTGATTGTTGAAGGGCCGGAGAGCATCTTGTCCTTGAGGAATTTGATCTTGTGAATGTTGTTCTTCAGGAGGTTCACCTTCTAGTGGATTTTCTTCATGTGTTTCATCTTGTTTTCTGAAGGCTTTTTCATCATCTTCATCATAGTCCTTGTGAAGATATCCACCTTTGGTCTTGGAATCTTCTTCAGATTTGTCTTTTGCTTTGACTTGTAGGTCCTCAAGTAATGTTCCTTCATCTTCTTTTTTAGTTCTATTAACAGTCAAACTGTTAGTTTTGGCATAAATCTCATCAAAAATTACATGTGGAGTTTCTTCCACAGTGCGTGTTTTATTGTTAAACACCCTATATGCCCTAGAGTGTTTTGAGTAGCCTAGAAAAACACCTCGACCACTTTTGGCTTCAAATTTATCTAAATCAGATTTATCATTGTTATGAATAAATACCTTTGAGCCAAATACTCGGAAGTACCCAAGGTTGGGTTTCTTACCTTTCAACAAATGGTAGGGGGTTTTCTTTATCACAGGTCTTACCATGGCTCTGTTTAGAATGTAGCATGAAGTGTTCACTGCTTCTGCCCAAAAGCTTCTTGTGAGTTGGCCTTCAACCAGAAGAGTGCGAGCCATTTCCACCAATGTTCTGTTTTTTCTCTCCACTACTCCATTTTGTTCTGGAGTCCTTGGGGAGGAGAACAGATGTTCAATCCCTTGTGCCTGCAAAAATCAGAAAATGCATTGTTATCAAATTCTCCCCCGTGATTGGTGCAGATTGAGCATATTTTATTCACATTGCCATGCTCAATCTTGTTAAAGAATTCTTGGAAGATTGTAAGTGTTTCACTTTTGTGTGCCAAGAATTTGACCCATGTGAACCTAGAAAAATCATCTACAATGACAAAACCAAAACGTTTGCCATTGAGACTTAGAGTTCTAGTTGGTCCAAAAAGGTCCATGTGCAGCAGTTCATATGGTTTAGATGTGCTTACCAGTGCTTTGGATTTGAAAGACTTCGGGTTGTTTTCCCTGTGCACATGCATCACAAAAACTTTCATTGTTGTTAAAAGAAATGTCAGGAAGTCCACTTACTAATTTGAGCTTCATGATCTTGTGCAATACGTTGTAGCTCGCATGGCCAAGCCTACGATGCCACAATGTCAATTCATCCTGTCTATTTGCAACAAAACACAAGTTGTCATTTTCTGGATCATCTAAGTCAACTAAGTAAATGTTATTCACTCTTTTTCCAGAGAATTTTACACTTCATGTTTCTTTATCAATAATTTGACATGAATTTGATTCAAAAATGACGTTGTGACCTCTATCACATAATTGACTTATGCTAAGCAAGTTGTGATTAAGGCCATCAACCAACAGTACATTTTCAATTGAATTGGAGGGACACTTACCAACATTACCTGTGCCAATGATTTGGCCTTTGTTGTTACCTCCAAAAATGACTTGTCCTCCGTCTTTCTCCACTAGGAAACAGAATTTAGCTTTGTCGCCCGTCATATGCCTTGAACAGCCGCTATCCAAGTACCATTTGTTTTGATGTTGGGCTGCTAGGCATTCCTGCATATGTGGATCAGACAAGAGGTTTTGGTACCCAAATTACTTGGGTCCCAAAATTTCATTCATGCAACAAGTAAATGCTTAGGAATCCAAACTTGTTTGAATTTCTGTTTCTTTGGATTATTCCAGCATTGTTTTTTTATCATGACCAATCTTTTAACACACATTGCATGAAGGAATTTTCTTTTCAAATTTTTGTTGTTTGATAGACTGTTTATTAGTTGAAGTTGTTCTTGCCTGTCGACAGGCACCATTCCATCTGTCGACAGGTGGCTTTTTCTTTTGTTGTTGGGAACATTTTGTTTGGGTTGCAATACTTTGGTCTGAGATGGACTTGTGTTATGCTTTGTGGGAACATGCTTGCTTGTGCTTGGGCTAGGATCAACAAAGAAGTGATCAATGACTCTCTATTTTCTTTTGTTTGACAGGTTGATATCCTAACCCATGCTTGGTTACATGTATTTTAGCACCTAAAACTGCATCTAGATTTTGCTTTCCTCTTACAAATTTCATCAAGTCTTCAGATTTCTCTTTCAATTCTGTTTCAGTTTGTTCCAACTTTTTCTTGTTTCTAGATGTTCTTCTTGAAGGATTCAAGAGAATGGCTTAAACAGTCCTTTTCCTTTTGTGTTTCTTGTAATTTCATTTTCAAGCAATCCATCTCTTCACTATGAGTCTTTTCATCAATTTTCATCATTTCTATTTCTTTTGTCAGGAATGCAATTCGTTCATCGTGATTTTTATCATGCACAAGGGAGTTGCATTTCTTTTTCAATGCCTTATTTTCATATCTATTCACAAAATTTTTCAAATAGAGTAGTGTATGCTTCCTCCCATTCACTTGCAGTATAATTATCAAATGAGAAGTTTACCTCGGTGGAGTCATCACTCCTTGCCATTAAGCATTTAACTTCTTCATCATCGAATGTTTCTTGTGCATCTTCATCTTCATCTTCATCACTCCAGGTTGCCAACATTGCTTTGGCTTTCTTGAAGATGAATTTTTCTTTCTTCAGCTTCTTCTTGAGTTCCGGGCATTCTCCTCTCATGTGCCCCTGTTTCTTGCATTTATAACAAACAATATCAGATTTTTTGTTGGACTCATATTTTTGTGAAAAAATTTTTTTGAAAGGGTTGGAGTTACCTGAGTCTCTCCTTTTGAACTTCAGAAATTTCTTGAATTGTCTAGTGAGCATTGCCATTTCATCATTATCACTCTCACTAGATGTTCCTTGCTCATCACTATCTTGTTGAATGGATTTCTTGGAGCTTGTTGATGTTTTGTTGGATGTTTTAAAGCAATTGACTTCCTAGGATTTTCTTCTAATTCTTTTCTTTTGATGTTGATTTCATATGTCATTAAGGAGCCAATTAGTTCATCCAATTTCATTTTAGAGAGGTCTTTGGAATCCTCAATGACAGTGGCCTTAGTATTCCAGATGAAGTAAGAGATCGAAGTATCTTTCTTACTAAGTCACTTTCAGAGTATTCCTTTTTAAGACCTTTTACTCCGTTAATTATTAGCATGAATCTTGCAAACATGTATGATATGTTTTCATAGTTTTCATCTTGAACATTTCATATTCAGACACTAACATGCTAACTTTGGTTTCCCTTACCTCGGACGTACCTTCGTAGATGAGTTCAAGTTTGTCCCACATCTTTTTGTTGTTGAGCATGTGGAGACTCTTGAGAACTCCTTTAGATGCACTGCACATTGCATCATGTTTAGTGTGCTCCAGTTGAGAGTTACTTTAGCTATTTGGCCTTTCGTCCAGGTGTCTTCGTTCTCGGGCAACTCATATGGTCCCTTGCTGACTATTTTCGACAGCTCGTAATTTTGAGCTCTCAAAAATACCTGCATACGATTTTTCCAATAAGAATAGTCAGTGCCATCAAAATAGGGTGGCCTGGTTACTGAATGTCCCTCGGCCATATACCCTTTGCTAGAATCCATAAGATCGAGAATCTCCTGATCGCTAGATCAAATTACGAAAACTATAAATCGGAGAAACCTTGCTCTGATACCAATTGAAGGTTATGCGGAATAACACAATATGGTAATCTAGGGGGGTTGAATAGATTACGGCAATTTCTAATTTGATGGCTTCTTTTCGGTGCTACAGCGATCTTAATGAAACTTGATTAGAATTCGATTGAGTATAAGAAAGCTTGAGTTGATATAAATGAGAATAGGGTATCAAACGTGCGTATGAACAACGTGCCTACCAATCATCTATCGCAAAATGCGAGCAAACCACAGGACACGATGATTTAAGGTGGTTCGGAGTACACAACTCGTGTATCCTACATCCACGTCCACACACACACGCAGAAACGACTGCCTATGAGCGAGTTCAACACAACAACTCACACACACACACGTTGTTTGATGAACCACGATCAGAACAACCACAATTTCGTGGATCAAGCACAAGGGATGCTTGAAACACAACCACACACACAGAATGGAATGGAAATTGTGAAATGGGGAAGAATTTAGAGTTGGGGAACAAATCCAGTTGGAATTCTTCTCGTGGATCGTCCAGACGCTCTTCAAACTTCGATTGGATGTAGACTGATCGATGTAGAAGGTTGAATTGACGACAATCCGGCTTCAACTTCGCATGGATGGTGATTCCACGACGATCTGGGCGGAAGATTGAAGCAGAGCAGCAAATTGGGGCTTTTCCTCTTGGTCCCTTGGAGGCTCTTGGTTGGGAGGCTGCTCTCTGCGAATTTGGCTCCAAAAGGATGCTTATATAGTGTTCGGTAAAGGTGGGGGTCATGGAGGAAGGAGACACCCAAATGGGGCCGGAATTAGAACTTCTGAATTTCATGTTTCCGTCGTCTGTCGACAGGTGCACTTGCATCTGTCGACAGATGCACTCAGGCTGAGAACTGGGTTTCAGAAATCTGAATTTCTGAGTGTATCTGTCGACAGGTAATTTGCATCTGTCGACAGATGCACTCAGGGATACAAAGACTGAAGTCTGTCATGGGTTGTCTGTGTGTATCTATCGACAGGTAATTTGCATCTGTCGACAGGTGCACTCAGAAATATACAAACTGAAGTCTGTCTTGGGTTGTCTGTGTGTATCTGTCGACACATACCTTGGGCCTATCGACAGATACACTTCTTTGACATTGTCTTGGTCTATTGCTCATCTCTTTGATGCTCCATCTTTCATGCTTGTGCACCTACATGTAAATACATTGTTAGTGATATACATTGTGTGATTGGCAATGTTTAACATAATCACTTTCATGGTGTTTTTCATGTTAATTAACACATCAATTTTGCATTAAATCAATGTTCAGGATATTAATGTGATCATCAAAAACATGATATATTGAAAGCCCAACAGTTTTGCTATTGTATCATGTTAGTTAGTTAGTCAATGGCCTAAAAGTGATCAACCTACATGAAATCTATAAGAATATGAATCTCTATTCTAAGTGTTCTTAATGATTGTTTGATCCCATGTGATTGATATGAGCTATGTCCATATTCTATCTTGTTATAACTGAAATTGTTACATGTTAAACGTGCAAAAATCATGTGATAGACTTAATTGCATACCATGTCATGTGTCCATGTTAATTGCTTTCCGTCTTGTTTTAAACCGATGGATTATGGATTGAGACACGTTCTACATGACACTTTGGACATATAGGCAGCCCTCTCTTGGGGATTTGGAAACTCTCGGCCAGTCATTTCGTATCGGCAGACTAGTACATTTTCTCTAAGACCTCCGTAATTCTCCCTACTCCATGGATTCCCTTGTGGACACCGAGTTGGTTGTACCATTGAAGTATCCAGAAAATAGAATGCACCTCTTTTCTTATCTACTTCTCGTGAGAGTGATTTTATACATTGAAACCAAGCCATTAAATGTAAAGATTGAACTAAAGTAATTAAGTCGTTATGCTGCCAAAATTTACTCCAGATCATGTCCACATGCCTTGTTCTTTATAATCTTTGACATGATCTTTAGTAGATACTGTCTACTATTTGGAATTCGTATTGGCCATAAATGAATGAATGGAATTACCAAAAAATATTGGAACTTCGGCTCATAATCATGCCTATGCAAATAGGGCCCAATCTGGTCCTAGGAGGAGCACTTGAAATACTTATAATTGTGAGAGTATATAATCTATTGAGGTGTCTGGAAATCACCTAATTGATTGCAAGATTGATCTGGGTAATTTTCACACTATTATTGAATGATTGAATGATTGATTGATTGATTGAACTATTATATGTGAAATGGCCAAATCTATTGTACATGGCATCGTTATTGAATCCAATATGTCATTGTCCATTAGAATTCTAAGGAATTCAACTTGAGATATCCATTGTACATGTTATTGAATATTGAATCTCTTCTATATGATAAATGATCATACTAACATCTGTTCCCTCGTTAATCGTTCCTTCTCACCTGATAATTGTCATTGGATTTGTTTACTGAACCGTTCTCGTACATGTTATAGCCTGGAACTGTCCCTATCGTTATTGTCATGAGTATTGCATGTTAGTATCTTACCTGTTAAATTGTTAATTCACGTAAAGCATGCCCGTACCATGAGATATAAATCCTACTGGGCGCTAGTGCGCTCACACCTGCTTTCCTTAATATTTTCAGGTGATGATTATGAGGAACTAGAGAATGACGGGACGAGGGAAGAGTGATGAGCTTCTCAAGTGTACCTATCTTGTCAGCCATCGAGATTAGAGTCCATAGAGTCTGTAATCGTTAGGTTTACTTTTCTTGATGTCATATGTACTTTGAAATACAATAATGGGTCCTATGTTTGGCTCTAATTATGTAAGGTTTCAAGATAGTTGATGGAAATAAAATAAAGAGTATTTGGCTGGCATTATTATTGTCTTAAATCTTTCGTTATACTTAGATATCTCTCTAAATTACTTGACTATGATACTCATACTCGTATCGCTCATGCTCTCGACATTTATTTCCGCTGCTAAATGTCGAGACGTGACAAAGATGAAGAGAGGAAAGCCTAGAATAAGATGAAGAGAGGAAAGCCTAGAATGCTTAAGAAGACTTGTGTTGCTTCTTCTTTCTTGAATGGGCTCGAGCTCTTTCTATCTTTTCCTTGAGTGTGTGTGGAGTTGGATGCTCTCTGGATGTACACTCCTTGAATGATCTTCAAAAAAAATTTCCTTATTGTTCTTCTGCTTTTGCTTCTCCCTTTTATGGAGCCAATGAAGAGATTCGTTGACAGATGGTCGTTGGAGTTTCTTGGCTCTCTTCTTCTTCTGCTCTCCTTCTGTTAAGTCCAAAGCATGCCTTTTCTGTATCTACTGGCTACTTGGAACGAAAGATCTTTCAGCTGGTGCATGCTTCCAAGAGTGCCAGCAGTAGGTCCAAGATGTTGACTATAAGTACAGAATAGACCTGCAGACAATTAATGCAAAGAAGAGAAACATGATAGACTAGAGATGTTTTTTGTCAGATGGCCCATACCTCTTTTTGCCTTCTGTCCATATTTCCTGCTAACATCATGCTATAAGAGTTTTTTATCTATCAGAGAAATAATAAGATAAGAGTTAGAAAGTCATTTGAATTTTCATTGTGCGCCAAGGACATTTTGAACTATTTTAAAGTCAATTGATGTGAGTTATAACAGCAATTGATATGAAACTATGTTTATAATACCAATCTGTAGAAATATAGAAGCAATTGATGTTTGCTTAAAGGCAATCTTGGAGGAACCTCAGCTGGAGCATTGCTCGTGGAGGAACCACAACTATTGGTGGTGGAAGGTCAAAGGTGATGGCATCCTTAGGATCAATGAACTCCTCAGTAGCATCCCTTGATGAGCCCATAATTAGATCCTCCGAAATATCAGGCATTGAGAAGAACCATTCCTGGGTCATAGATTACACCCTGAGCCATACGGATTGCCATCGCTCAACCTTCTTTGAAGCCTTCCTAATTTATGAATGTCACAGCCTCTTCAAAGAAGTCCAAAACCCAGCCCTCAACTAGTTCCTAAAACTCTAGCAAGAACTTGTATTCTTTCATGACTACCACCCACAGCTGGCCAGCTCTATCTAGAGATGCCCAAGCTCCTCCTCGGTGACCTTTAAAGCCTCCTCAACCATTATAGCTTGGGTCTCCAAGGATGGAGCCTCTTCCTTAGCTACCCATGTAGATTCCATCACGACCATCACCTAGCACTTGTGACATCCTTTTCCCAAATAGCCTCCAAGCAATCCTCCATCACTACCACTGTAGCCTTAACTACTGTAATGCCCAATGTCGGCTCCTGTACGCACTGCTCTAGAAGCAAGATTGCATGGGCCACCTAAAGCCTTGATTGAAGGCCACCCAATGCTATCTCCTCAAAGGATAAGGATTATGCAAACCCCCAATCCTTTGAGAGGAAGGTACCCACCATTAGCACAAGGGCAACCGTCCCCTCCTAGCAATCAAGTTTCCCTATGGTAGAGCTTGATGCTGGGGAAGAAGGCTCCACAAGGAGGAACAATGGACCATCACCATCAGTTGCTCCTCATGTCGCCAAAGGCAGTTATATGATTGACTACTTTGGCAAAGAAGAGGTTCTGATTGCTCCCTTCTTCCTATGCTTGGACCAATGGTGAAGTCATGCCAACTCTTCTTGGAGATTTGTCGGCATCCATGCAAGGGAAAAGGCACTCGATGGAGGCACCCGCAAGACCTTGACTGCTTTCTCTTTCTCACTAGTGACTTATGGTAGAGCTTCGTCACCAAGGCCTCATCTCCTCCTCAATCAAGGAGATCTCTTCGGCCTTGACTTCTCTTACAAGTACCTACATAACAACCAATCCTCCTATAGTAGTCTCATCAACAGCACCTCCTCTGGCCACAATCTCCTCAATAGCCGCTAGAACAACCATCATCATGTCCTCTAAGATGCCCCAGGATCATGGCCCTATATGTATTCCTCTAAGCAAGAGCTTCGTCTACCTCTAACTCACTAAGCGGGGCTATCCTCCACTGCCAAGTTGACCATATCCATTAGTCTATCCACCTCAAATTGTTGATGCCAAATAGCAGAACGCTCTCCCAGAAAGGCCACCTGCTCTGAGCAAACTAACATGTAGGCACCATCCATGCCCCTCGCCTCCTTAGCCAAGGGGTATACTACAAGGACCCCAAGGTGAAGACAATGGGTTGTGGGAGGGGGGAAACAACATGAGGGTCTGTCTGGGTAGTGGTGACCATCAACACCCCCTCCAAAAGATCCTCAAGGTTCAGAGGCTCTTGCTGGTCATGCGGCTGTGCTCATTTGAGAATATCATTGTAACCCTAAACTGAAGACTACATTCGCAGGTGATGGAGATGGGTGGTGACCTAAAAAATACACCAAAAGAGTCAGAATTTTAAAGACAGCAATGCCAGAGTTGCTTGGAATTCAAGAAGCTCCTAAAGATGTCTACAAAGGGGGTTATCCAAAGTCGTCACACCAGATGATGAAGGAATGCCAAAGGTCCCAAGAATTGGGCAACAACTATGACAAGATAATCTAGTAAGACTATATCAATTTTGCAACATGACATATATAATCAAGTATGGTATCCTGCAATTCCTATTAAAATATCTTTCTTCGTAAGATGGGTTGCTCAGGGGATACTCCCAACTGATGGAGCGCTGCATCAGCTTGGCATTTTTATGCCTTTTGCATGCTCTTATTCTGCTTAGAAAGTCTAGCCATCACCTTTTCCTTAGGAGTGATTGGGCTACTTCATTGACTAATCACTATGACTCAATTTTTTATCATAATACAGACAGATCTAGCATAATATCATGTCCGTGGTCATGGGCATCACTATGTTTGGTATTTGGATAGATTGGGGATAGAGTGAGGTTATCCTCAAAATAATAGGGTTATCCTCAAAATTTTAAGGATAACCCCACTCTATCCCCAGTCTATCCAAATACTAAACATAGTATTAAGCCTATAACGAGGGTACAGGTTGTGCAGTGAATAACTCTGATTATAATTTGTTGGAAGATATGGAATACTAGAAATAAAGTTAGATTTGACTGGAAGCCATTTATCTTGCACCAGGAGATTTCATCCATTAATAGGGACTTGAAGCTTATTTATCCAATTCCAAGTTTAAAGGTGATAAAAAGGAAGACTCATGCATTCTTCAGCATTTTCATGTCTAGCCACAGTATAGATTGCAACATCCAATTTTGCAAGTGAGGTGGAAATTTCCCCTGTAGCACCCCGGAAATTTCAATTATATAAAACTCAATTAAATGGAAATAAATAATTTCCATAATATCAAGTATTTAAAACATACGTATCATTATCGTATGTGCTAAAACACATCGAAAAATTTCGTAAAAATTATAAATCAACCCCAAACATTATTACTAAATGTTTCACAAAGAAACATATGCCAAGAAAAATTGGATTAGCTAAGTTTAAAGTGTTTCGCGACTTATTATCGTAATTCATGAATAAGTCGAAAAATCATTATCACACGTATTTGGACGAGTCAGGAAATTAAATAAAAATCATAAATGGACTTCAAATAATATCATCTAATGACCCATCAAGAAAATTGGGTCAATAAAAATCATGTGAGCTAGGTTTAAGAATTATTGTGACTGATTATCCAAATAAAGAAACAAGTCGGAAAACCGTTAACACAGAAATACGACACAATCATAAATTAAATAAAAATGTTAGAAAGGCTTCCAACATTATATATTAATGACCCAATATCTTAATTGGGCCAATGGATCACATATGACCCAAAAACCAAATAAAGCTAGAAAATGCATGGAAATTCGTAACTCTAAATAGGCTGAAATTAAAAAGGGGTAATTAGAGTTTAATTGGGATGCAATCATGCACTTTTAGCAACCCAAATTCGTGCCTACCCATCCATGGAAGTTGCTTGATGGCCAAGACTCTCTAATGGAGGAAGATATGATCAAAAATAGGAAACCAACATGCCAATCCCGCAACCCTTCTTTCCTAGTTACAATAGGACTCCTAAACACCATGGTTACTTAAATACTCTTCACCAAACCCTAGGTACGAGTTTTAGAACTTGCTGGGGTCGTGTGGAGGAGTTCTTGGTGGTTAGGGAGCTGTGGATCGACCACAAGAAGCTCATCTTTCTTCCCTGTTCGTCGGCTACGACCTGCACAACCGTCCCCTTGGAGTCGACCAAAGGTAGGCCAAACCTAAATCCCATCGTGCAAGGGATATACCCCTGGAAAGAGGGTCAAGTCTACATCATAACCCAAGTGGAATTCCCAAATTCCATGCAGTATACACGGAGTATTAGGCGTTCTACAAACAGTGGTCTGAACATGGGATTTCTGAAGAACGAGACTTCATCAACCCAAAAGGTAGGTTTTCTCGAGCCAAATCTTAACATCTCCTATACCAAATGTGTAGAGCATCAAGTTAGCTTTAATTGCCCTCTGGTTTCATCGAATTTCATTAAGTAGATTTTGAATATTAAGAGTTTTGCCAAAGTTGTGCACTGTTAGGGCTTTTCCCATTCTTTGTATGTTTCATGTGATTCAAGACCGAATTAGAGTAAACTCATGACAGGAAAGTTATTCTACTAGATGTCCTCGACAGGTTTTGTGTTGAATGTTTTGACTAAATCTCATTAGTTAGAGAGTTATAAGCCAGGTAAGAGGAACTACGTCTTCAGGTTACACTTGTCTTCTACGTTGAGTTTGACTGGATTAAAGCCTATCCAAACCCTCATTATTTTCTAATTCTGATTTACTGTAAGCACCCTAGCATGTCTAGGTTAGTTTAAAACTGGTTTGGTTATTTTTCATACACTGTACAATTTATTCTCTATTTCGGAAGCACCCTGTGTCAATATATGGCAGTTCTGGACCGCAATCCAAGAACATGTCCTTGCTCTGGCAGGATCAGGCGCAGACCCTGTGAACACGACGGCCCGATGGGTCGCGTTCCGAGGTCTCGTCGCGATAGCCTGAATCATCGCGACAAGGCGCTTTGTCGCGATCATGCTGCCTGAATCTGACCGTCCAGTCGCGTTCTTCATAAAACCCTGTCGCTTTCTAACCGACCTGTCGCGGCTCTTGTTCATGTCGTGACCTGACCCGAGCCTGACAGCCCTGTCTCCTTCCTTGTAAGACCCTGTCGCGACCTGACCCCGGGCCTGACAGCCCTGTCGCTATCCTTATATGCCCATGTCGCGATCTCAGAATTTTTACCTGAAACCATGTGTTTTCTTGCAAATTTTACCGCATATACCCAAGGTCTGTTTAAACGTGATATTTACTGTGTAAGTTGCATGTCTTGGGTCTGATCATTACATGATTGTTATTTAATGGCTTAAAAGTGATTAACCCATTTAAAAGTTTTAATTACATGAATGCTATTCTAAGTGCTCCTTAAATGTTATGATCCATTCGTGCTACTTATGATTAATCTTCCTACTGTTCTACCATGTTTAAATGATAAGGGTTATCATAAAATCTTGCAAACCATGATTAGTTAAAGTGCATAGTTTTATTCCATGTTATATTGTCAAGTGCTTCCTGCGAGTTTGAGACCGATGGTTTGTGAATTGAGACACGCGTACCGCACTACACACTAGCACTGTTAGGTAGCCCCTTTCTTAGGAAATTGGAAACTCTCTACCGGTCATTCCGAATCGGTAGACTAGCGACCTTTTCACCAAGACCTCCGTAAATCTCCTCTGACCATGGATTCCCACATGGCCGACGAGTTGGTTGTACCATTGAAGTTCCCTGAAGATAGCGTGCACTTTCTTTCTCTTCTTGTTCTCGTGAGTGTGATTGACAATCTAGACTAAAGCCATTAATGTAAAGATTTAACCAAAGTACAAATCGTACCGTTATGCTGCCGAATTTATCTCTTGACCATTGTTATCATGAAATCATGTTCAATTACTTATTACTTGTTCCCATCATCATCATGAACATGACATTACACATGCTTACTTATTGAAACTCTCATTGGCCATTATTAATTACTGTGGGTGTCTACATTTAAAAATTTACATGAGATGCTGACAGGGCACGGCGTGTGTCCAAGGGCTCCAATCTAGCCCCAATGACGGCGAGTCATAGATATACTGTTAACCATGGGGTATAATGATTACTGGCATTGCATCTGCGCTGGGAGTCCTGCTTGCTTGTTGAATGATAGATACAACACCACATACACGTGTCCTGGTGTACATTCTTGATGGATCTTTTCTCGGTGTACATTAGTGTCTACGTGCCTGATTAGTGTTACTTGAACGTGCTCGTACATTCTTGCTTGCTTGCTTGCGTGATATGGCCATCCTGCATTTAATGCAATTAGTGATATCTTGCGTTCTTGAAAGCTATGGACAATCAAGTGAAATCTTGCGTGCTTGTACAAAGTGATCTATTGCTAGTTCTTTCTTGTCATCTTGTTCAAAATCTTGTTCTATCTTGTTCACTCCATCTAGCTTGTTTTCATGTATCTTGTTTTAATGAGTTTTATTCGTACATGCATATTATGACATTCATCGTGCTTACGTAGTTCTAAATTGTTAATCACTTATATCATTGTCCGCACATTGAGATATAAATCCTACTTGGCTAGTTTGCTCATCCCCTACTTTTACCCAATCTAGGTGACTATGAAGTGCGAGAGGAAGAGCAAGTCGAGGATGGGAATGCGTCCGAGTGATGAGCGTTCCAATCATGAGTCTATCTATAGTTATTTTATTTTAAGTGTTAGAATAGTAGTAGGAAGTGAGGTATTAGGTACTTTTGCTTTTATTGAGTCCTAGTTCTGTACTAGTTTCCATTTGAATACAAAGAGTTGAGATTTGAATACAATTTATATTGAGTTCAACATATGGGCCCTATTATGATGTTGTGTTGATACACATTTAGTGCGTGCTAGCTAGAGGCTTATTTGCCGACTGTCCACGTCTCGAAATATCGACTTTCATAATCATAATATCCGCTGCGTAATTCTCAGGACGTGACAGTTAAGTGGTATCAGCCTAGGAATACCAAATAGGATATATGTCTCATGAAAATTAAATACAGTACCTGGTGAGAATGGGTAGAGACTGGGAATATGTTAGAAAGAATTAAACACTCCTACCCATTGACTCTGATAATGTATCTAGAGACATTAATTGGTTTCCATCCTTTTCTCAGAAACCTAATAACTCTCTCACTCAACCGCAATGGCTCGTAATCAGTGGCAAGCTATGCAAGAAATTGTGGCTGGATTGACCCAGGCACTACAAAATGTAGTTCAGGCTGGAAATCAAGCTGGAGCTGCAAGGAATGGAGCCGGTGACCTGCACCGCAATTTTAGGAGTTTAAACCCTCCTCGTTTCTCTGGATCCCCTGACCCAAACGAGGCAGAAAACTGGCAGGAAGAAATAGAAAGGATCTTCCAAGTAATGCAATGCACTAATAGGGAGAAGGTGGTACTGGCCACTTTTCAATTTACCAAGGATGCCTGAGCGTGGTGGAAGGCCACATCAGCCCACCTGCCTAATATAGCTGAACTGGAGTGGGCCGGATTCCTGGAGATATTCCGGGGAAAGTATTTCTCTGAGAGAGTCAAGGAGAAGAAGGTAGCGGAGTTTGCCACACTGAAGCAGAAGGGAATGTCCGTGGCTGAGTATGAGGCTCAGTTCGCGCGTCTAGCTGTGTATGCCCCACACCTGGTGGGAACGGAAAGGCTGAAGGCTTACCGGTTCATGGATGGGCTCAGGCCCATGTTCATTGAAAGGCTCGGACCACACAACATTCAGACTTACACTGAGATGGTCCAAAGAGCTCAGCTGGTAGAAAACACTATGGCCAAACTAGAAGGCATGAGAGGAAAGGATGTAACAAAGTCAACTTATATAAAGAACGAGGTATCCCATACCACTGTGACTGTAACCCAAGGACCAACGGTAACAAGAGAAGGAATGGAGGTAATGAGATCTATAATAACAAGAAGGCCAAGGTGGAAGAACAACCAGTTAGGAAAATTGAAAATTTTGTGATAAGCCTGGACATGGAGCCGAAGAGTGCTGGAAGAAGGCAGGAGCTTGCCTGCGATGCGGGAGTCGCGACCACCGCCTTTCCAACTGTCCCATGCTAAAAGACCAAGTTGAAAGGAACCAAGGAGTGGTAAAGCATCAAGGACGTGTGAATGCAATGACGTAAGTGGAGTTTCCGGAAGGAGGTATGATTGTTAAACCCCTAGACTGATCTTATGATGTTATCTTATTAGTACATTTCTAAGTGGGGGAGATCATTAAGGAGAGATTAGGAATAATATAGTAATTATACCATAGTTCATATGGAGGATTAAGATGGAGTTATGTCAACCGTGAAAGAAAACAGGAGTGGAAGGAACCAAATCGATAATACGATGGCTATATGTGTAGATGATGGACTAGCATCTACGATGCGGAAACAAGTTAGTGGAATTAAATCCGAAGTGACCTCAAGGGTCATAACTATCAAAACACAGTTAATGATCTATGAATTTGGGGACCAAATTCTCTTAAGTGGGGGAGGGTGTAGCACCCCAGAAATTTCAATTATATAAAAACTCAATTAAATGGAAATAAATAATTTCCATAATATCAAGTATTTAAACATACGTATCATTATCGTATGTGCTAAACACATAGGAAAATTCCGTAAAAATTTAAATCAACCCCAAACATTATTACTAAATGTTTCAAAAGAAACATATGCCAAGAAAAAATGGATTAGCTAAGTTTAAAGTGTTTCGCGACTTATTATCGTAATTCATGAATAAGTCGAAAAATCATTATCACACGTACTTGGACGAGTCAGGAAATTAATAAAAATCATAAATAGACTTCAAATATATATCCTCTAATGACCCATCAAGAAATTGGGTCAATAAAAATCACGTGAGATAGGTTTAAGAATTATTGTGACCGATTATCCAAATAAGAAACGAGTCGAAAACGTTAACACAGAAATACGACGCAATCATAAATTAAATAAAAATATAGAAAGGCTTCCAACATTATATATTAATGACCCAATATCTTAATTGGGCCAATGGATCACATATGACCCAAAAACCAAATAAAGCTAGAAAATGCATGGAAATTCGTAACTCTAAATAGGCTGAAATTAAAAAGTGGTAATTAGAGTTTAATTGGGATGCAATCATGCACTTTTAGCAACCCAAATTCGTGCCTACCCATCCATGGAAGTTGCTTGATGGCCAAGACTCTCTAATGGAGGAAGAGATCATCAAAAATAGGAAACCAACATGCCAATCCCGTAACCCTTCTTTCCTAGTTACAATAGGACTCCTAAACACCATGGTTACTTAAATACTCTTCACCAAACCCTAGGTACGAGTTTTAGAACTTGTTGGGGTCGTGTGGAGGAGTTCTTGGTGGTTAGGGAGCTGTGGATCGACCACAAGAAGCTCATCTTTCTTCCCCGTTCGTCGGCTACGACCTGCACAATCGTCCCTTGGAGTCGACCAAAGGTAGGAAAAACCTAAATCCCATCGTGCAAGGGATATACCCCTGGAAAGAGGGTCAAGTCTACGTCCTAACCCAAGTGGAATGCCCAAATTCCATGCAGTATACACGGAGTATTAGGCGTTCTACAAACAGTGGTCTGAACACGGGATTTCTGAAGAACGAGACTTCATCAACCCAAAAGGTAGGTTTTCTCGGGCCAAATCTTAACATCTTCTATACCAAATGTGTAGAGCATCAAGTTAGCTTTAATTGCCCTCTGGTTTCATCGAATTTCATTATGTAGATTTTGAATATTAAGAGTTTTTCCAAAGTCGTGCTTTGTTAGGGCTTTTCCCGTTCTTTGTATGTTGCATGTGATTCAAGACCGAATTAGAGTAAACTCATGACAGGAAAGTTATTCTACTAGATGTCCTCGACAGGTTTCGTGTTGAATGTTTTGACTAAATCTCATTAGTTAGAGAGTTATAAGCATGGTAAGAGGGTTGTTGTATGAAACTACGTCTTCAGGTTACACTTGTCTTCTACGTTGAGTTTGACTGGATTAAAGCTTGTCCAAACCCTCATTATTTTCTAATTCCGATTTACTTTTTAAGCACCCTAGCATGTCTAGGTTAGTTTAAAACTGGTTTGGTTATTTTTCATACACTGTACAATTTATTCTCTATTTCGGAAGCACCATGTGTCAATATATGGCAGTTCTAGACCGCAATCCAAGAACATGTCCTTGCTCTGGCAGGATCAGGCACAGACCCTGTGAACGCGACGGCCCGATGGGTCGCGTTCTGAGGTCTCGTCGCGACAGCCCGAATCGTCGCGACCCGATCGCGACAAGGCGCTTCGTCCCGATCATGCTGCCTGAATCTGACCGTCCAGTCGCGTTCTTCATAACACCATGTCGCTTTCTAGCCGACCTATCGCGGCCCTTGTTCCTGTCGCGACCTGACCCAAGCCTGACAGCCCTGTCGCCTTCCTTGTAAGACCCTGTCGCGACCTGACCCCGGGCCTGACAACCCTGTCGCTATCCTTATATGCCCATGTCGCGATCTCAGAATTTTTACCTGAAACCATGTGTTTCTTGCAAATTTTACCGCATATACCCAGGTCTGTTTAAACGTGATATTTACTGTGTAAGTTGCATGTCTTGGGTCTGATCATTACATGATTGTTATTTAATGGCTTAAAAGTGATTAACCCATTTAAAAGTTTTAATTACATGAATGCTATTCTAAGTGCTCCTTAAATGTTATGATCCATGCGTGCTACTTATGATTAATCTTCCTACTGTTCTACCATGTTTAAATGATAAGGGTTATCATAAAATCTTGCAAACCATGATTAGTTAAAGTGCATAGTTTTATTCCATGTTATATTGTCAAGTGCTTCCTGTGAGTTTGAGACCGATGGTTTGTGAATTGAGACACGCGTACCGCACTACACACTAGCACTGTTGGTAGCCCCTTTCTTGGGAAATTGGAAACTCTCTACCGGTCATTCCGAATCGGTAGACTAGCGACCTTTTCACCAAGGCCTCCGTAAATCTCCTCTGACCATGGATTCCCACATGGCCGACAAGTTGGTTGTACCATTGAAGTTCCCTGAAGATATCGTGCACTTCCTTTCTCTTCTTGTTCTCGTGAGTGTGATTGACAATCTAGACTAAAGCCATTAATGTAAAGATTTAAGCAAAGTACAAATCGTACCGTTATGCTGCCGAATTTATCTCTTGACCATTGTTATCATGAAATCATGTTCAATTACTATTACTTGTTCCCATCATCATCATGAACATGACATTACACATGCTTACTAATTGAAACTCTCATTGGCCATTATTAATGACTGTGGGTGTCTACATTAAAATTTTACATGAGATGCTGACAGGGCACGCGTGTGTCCAAGGGCTCCAATCTAGCCCCAATGACGGCGAGTCATAGATATACTGTTAACCATGGGTATAATGATTACTGGCATTGCATCTGCGCTGGGAGTCCTGCTTGCTTGTTGAATGATAGATACAACACCACATACACGTGTCCTGGTGTACATTCTTGATGGATCTTTTCTCGGTGTACATTAGTGTCTACGTGCCTGATTAGTGTTACTTGAACGTGCTCGTACATTCTTGCTTGCTTGCTTGCGTGATATGGCCATCCTGCATTTAATGCAATTAGTGATATCTTGCGTTCTTGAAAGCTATGGACAATCAAGTGAAATCTTGCGTGCTTGTACAAAGTGATCTATTGCTAGTTCTTTCTTGTCATCTTGTTCAAAATCTTGTTCTATCTTGTTCACTCCATCTAGCTTGTTTTCATGTATCTTGTTTTAATGAGTTTTATTCGTACATGCATATTATGACATTCATCGTGGTTACCTAGTTCTAAATTGTTAATCACTTATATCATTGTCTGCACATTGAGATATAAATCCTACTGGGCTAGTTTGCTCATCCCCTACTTTTACCCAATCTAGGTGACTATGAAGTGCGAGAGGAAGAGCAAGTCGAGGATGGGAATGCGTCCGAGTGATGAGCGTTCCAATCATGAGTCTATCTATAGTTAGTTTATTTTGAGTGTTAGAACAATGTAGTAGGAAGTGAGGTATTATGTACTTTTGCTTTTATTGAGTCCTAGTCCTGTACTAGTTTCCATTTGAATACAAAGAGTTGAGATTTGAATACAACTTATATTGAGTTCAACATATGGGCCCTATTATGATGTTGTGTTGATACACATTTAGTGCGTGCTAGCTAGAGGCTTATTTGCCGACTGTCCACGTCTCGAAATATCGACTTTCATTAATCAATAATATCCGCTGTGTAATTCTCGGGACGCGACATCCCCCAAGTACTGGAAGATTAAAATTGAATACAAAAGGGGCCTCCCAATGAAATCCAGGCATAACAGGAGGTGGAGCGATGTTACGGAATGACTATGGCGATATTTTTTTGCAATTTCCATGACATATGGTGTGATTTTTGGCTTTCGTGCGAGGATCTTAGCTATTCTTGATGCATTGTTAACCTGTACATCTTTGGGTTTTTGGCCGCATAATCTAGAGGTGGATCCTACTTCAGTTGTGGTGGTGCTATGCAGAACTAAGGCTATCCTACCGTGGCGTCTCTTGATCTTTGGAAAGGAGCTATTTGCACTATTGTATCTTTTGTCTCCTATAATCGTCCACACCTATACAGAAGGAATTGGATGGCAAACAACCTCTCCAATCTTGCTTGCGACACTGGCCATTGCTCATTTTTTGCTAGCAGTTTACCTCTACCATAGATTTGTAGGGGTCATTTCATATTGGATAAAGCAGGATGTCCTTCTATTAGGATATCTCGCTAGCTTGAACTTCAAGGGTATGTCCCATAGATGATGTATATTATTTTTTATAGGATAAATTAATTTAAAGTTTCTAATAGATATTTGATTTATTTTCTAGTCCTTAACAGAGTTGTAACTCATTATAGTAAGTATTATATCTAGTTACAGTATATGTTAAATCATGTTATAGTAAAGACCTCCCTATTACACTCAGAGACTTCTAATTAATTTTTCTTTTTTTATATTAATAATATTTTGGGCCCAAGTGACTACACCAGTGGACCGGGAACATTCTTTCCATCTAGGAGAGAGTTCACTCTCCTAATTCATAGACCCAGAGGACCTTCATTTAAAAAAAAATAGTAAGATTAAAGAATATGAGTAGTAACATTAGGTACTGAGAGTCAAAAACCCGCCACTAGATGGTCTAGAGGAAGGGTGAAGCAATTAGGGAATGTGTTGAAGAGACGATGTCAATTAGGGGGTTAGATTATGAAGGTAGAATATAGCAATCACATGATAGATGGAATCAAGCAATTCATTAGGAACAATTAGAATATGTTGAGCAACTATCCCTAAGAAAATAATTTAAGTTTTTAAATTAGTATAATATCATGTTTTTGCTATGACAAAATCTTTAAAAGGATTTCTACAAATTAAAAGAATTAATTATACATACCACATAAAATAGTTTGGACAAACTCTATCTCAAGAAATTTTTTAAGTCCACAGACCACTCTATGAATTAGACTGTGGACTCCGACTTCTTAAGAATCGAAATGTCTTTGCACAAAATCATCTCCAAAATTTTTCTAAGTCGAGACAACTTCACTGTATCCGACTGACAACTTCGACTCATACAATCAAATGCTTCATAGATCTAAGTCTCAGTATCCGACTTCTAAAGTCAAACTGTCTGTCTCGTTTCTGTCAATCTCCATAGAAGTCGAATTCATTCTATTCGACTCCTAAAGTCGAATTATGGCTCTAATGCAATTCTGTCTGACTTTCAAAGCAGAATGTTGTAATCTTTATTGAAGTCGAATCAGGTTTATTCTTAGCATTCTGTCTTCGACTCCTACAGTCGAATTGCTCTCACTTCTATATTCGACTTTACTGACAATTCTTGTACTTGTACTTTTTCTGTGAAGACACTATTTTATTATCTGATGAAATATTAGTTGCATATCTTTTTATCTTCCTTGATACAATTTCTGTTAAAACCATCATTGACTGAAATTTTTTTAATCTATCAGATTATCATCTTTTTAAATATGTTCTGACAAGATAAGACATATTATACTTAAAATATTCATCAAAATTTATTTATGTATGTATCTAAAACCTTTATTTAAAAATGGTCTCTAGCTTCATGACAGTAGTCCAATTTTTCTTTCAATACAGAAGACATGTTGCATTTATGGTTTTCAGGCGCATGGCATCTGACAGAGGTTCACCTACCACTGTCAGAACTTGTTCATACCTCTGTTGCAAACTGATTGTCCATCTTTTATTGGTCTGAAAAGCTATCTATCCGAGGTTCCATACTTTGTATTTTTCTATGACTTACCTACCTACGAAAGTATGGAGGTACCCTGTCTTTTGTCTTGGCTTTACTACAGATCATTTATTGAAGCACGTTTTCAGCATGGAGCTTTCACAGTCCACTTAATGAGAAGTTGGCCTTCTAGCTGTGAAGCTGCAACCCTCTTCTAAAGACATTGGAAAGAAGCAAAGGTAGAAGGACCCATGGATAACAAATTTAGCTATCATCCAAAGGATCCTAGATCTCTCCTCAACGGCCAAATCTCCAACGGCCAATTTTTCAAACGGCTACATTTTTTAGGAATATAAAAGAAGCTGAAGTTTGAAGAAGAAGACCAAGACTGATGAACTTCAATTAGCTAAACACTTAGCATTTTCAGAAAGCTAGAAATACTCACTTCTCTTCCAAGCCACAAGTTTGAGAGCCCCTCTTTCAGCAGATCCTCAAGGCTCTTTCAGTTTCACAGAAGTCTTGTGTTCGGGTGGCTTTTGTCATTAGAAATTTTCTTGAGTCCACCCTTCTTGTTCAGAAAGGATTTAAGTTAAATCTCTGATCTTTTAGCCTTTCTGAACTAGGTGTGTTTGCTCATTGTTGAGGCAAACACACAAGAATCATTTATTCTTTTCTGTGTAATTTCTGTAGGAGGTTTGTTCCTGCATTTCCCCTCTTGTGTAGGGAAGACCTTATTGAAGGTAGTGTTTTGTACCCCTGTTAAGGGAAGACTTGCTTAGGAGCAAGTGGGCTTGTAATTCCTCTCAAGGGTGAGAGAATGCCATAGTTATTGGCAGTTAGTGAAATCTCAAGTGGTTGGCTTGAGGACTAGATGTAGGATTTCCATGTGGGAAGGGCCGAACCAGGATAAATCTCCTTGTGCATTGTGTGATTGTTTCTGCCAATTTTCACTTGAATCACACACTACATAAATACTAACAGATTTATTTAGTGTTGTTTAATTTCAGATAAAATTTTAAAAGCATGATAGCCCACGAATGCGTCGTTAAACACATGACTAACAATCTCAAAATTATCGGCCTACACTAAATATTTTGACAATAGTTAAGTGGTGAGAGCCGAGTCGAATCCACGGGGAAAAAGATTTTAGAGTTGAAAACCTTGAGTATTTAGTTAGAAAAATAGTGTGGTGATATTAAAACTAAGTTGCGTTAAATAAATCTAAACTAAACTAAATAAATAAAGAGAGAGATATTAAGAGAGAGAGAGAGAGAGAGAGAAAGACTATTACGAATGGAAGAGAGTAAGAAAATACCTGGTGACCGATTAACTAAACAAGATATTCTAAATCTCTTAACACAAGCATATCCACACTAAAATAAATCTAAAGAGATAAGAAGGTGAAGAGAGAAAGTAGAAAGAAGAGAATAGAAGAGAGAGAGACGGAGGGTACAAATAGTGAACAAAATAACTAACAAACTTTTTTAAAAGAAATAATGTGCATCTAACATACAACTTAATTAAAGAGAGAATAAGGGAAAACAAGAGAAACGAGAGAGAGAAAGCAAGAAGAGAGAGAGGAGAGAGGAGAGAGAAAAGAGAGAGAGAAAGTGAGAGGAGAGAGAGAGAGCGCGCGAGAAAGAGAGAGAGGCGAGAGAGAGAGAGAGAGACGCGAGAGAGAGAGCGGCGATGGAGAGAGAGAGAAGAGCGGAGAGAGGAGAGAGGAGAGAGGAAAAGAGAGGGAGAGGAGAGAGAGAGAGGCGAGAGAGGATAGAGAGAGGGAGGCGCCTACGTGCATGCAACCGCATGCACGTAGGCGCTGGCGGTGGCTGGCTTGCGCAGGGGGCGCGGCAGGTGGTGCGGGCCGGGGCGCACGGGGGCGCGGCAGGCGGTGTGGCGGGTGACACGGGGCGCAAGCGGGGCAGCGGCTGCGGGGCCGGGGGCGGGGCCTTGGCGCGCTCGGGCGTGGGCAGCAGGCGCGCAGGCGGGGCGGGTGCGCAGGCGGGCGGGGCGGGCGCTTTGCTACTGCTGCTTGCTATCTCCTGAGCAGAAGAGAGACCGGGGGAGAAGAAGAAGAAGAGAGGAAGAAGAAGAGAAGAAGAAGAGGGAGGGTGTGTGTGGAGGAAAGAGGGAGAGAGAAAGAGGGTCAGAATAAGTGGGGAAGGAATAATAGCAAGAGAGAGAGGGGAGAGGTTTATAAAGTGGTAGAGAAAGAGAGGAAGGGGGAGAGAGAAAAGGAAAGAGAGATTTTTAGAAAATAAGAGAGAAGATTTTTAAAAGTGAGAAAGTGTTTAAAAAATAGAGGAGGAATATTTTAATAGAATCTCTCTTGCTTCACTCCAATCCATTAGCCCATTAAGCACTTCATAGAATGGCCCATTAACCTGCAAATACAACATAAAATTAAATTTAATCAATTATCGTCCATGATAATAGAAATCTTATGAATTTATCAAGTGTTAGTCATTGAAATAGCATGATTATTCATGATAATTATGATATTATCAAAGCACAAGAAGTCCTATCCACCCCCCTCTAGGACATCATAAGTGTCATTTTGATCCAACAAGTGGTATCAGAGCGAGGTCTTCTCAGAAGAATCTAAGGATTTGAGAAGAAATGGTAGCTAAAGCTCACAATTATGAAGGCCAGTCTGTTACAAGGCCACCATCTTTGATGGTGAAATTATCAGTATTGGAAGATGCGGATGGAGGTGCTTCATCAGAGGTATAGATTTTGATCTATGGCAGGTAATAGAACAAGGTGATTTCCAAATCATTGGTGAATCCACATCTGGTCTTTCAATAGCTAATAAAAGAAACATGTCTTTAAATTATAAGGCTAAAAATTATCTTTGTTGTGCCCTTTCAAAAAGGGAATTCCAATAGATTATCTGCTTGTAGAATGCAAAAGAAATGTGGGATAAACTACAAGTTTATATGAAGGAACCGATAGAATTAAAAAAAAACTAGAATAGACATTCTTGTATCTCAATATGAACAGTTTAAAATGCTTCCTAATGAAAACATTACTCAAATGTATAATCGCTTTTCAAACATAATAGTAGGTCTAAGTTCTCTAGGAAAAGTTCTTACTAATGAAGAAACAGTAAGAAAAATCCTAAGATCTTTAACTAATGTTTGGACCCTTAAGGTCACTGCCATTGAGGAAGCACATGATTTAACTCAACTTTCCATTGATAAACTAATTGGATCCCTCATGGCTCATGAAATTAATATGGAAAGATTTTCTAAAAATTCTTCGAAAAAGAAAATGTCAAATGCTATGAAGGTTGCATATTCCTCTTCATCTGATGATTCCAAGGAGAAATCAGATGACAGTGATGAAGAGGCAATGCTATCAAGAAAATTGCAAAGAATCCTTGCAAAGAAGAAGAAGTTCGGCTCCAAGAGATTTTTCAAGAAAGATAAGAAGAAGGAGCCAACCTGCTATGAATGCAACCAACCTGGACATTACAAATCTGAATGTCCTAAGCTGAAGAAGATTGATCAAGAAGAAAGATCTGACAAGAAGAAAGGCAAAGAGAAGAAGTTCAGAAAATACAAGAAAAAGGCAATGGCAGCAACATGGGATAATGAAGAAGCCACTAGTTTAGACTCCTCAAGCTTAGAATCTGAAGAGGAAGAAAAGGAAATCTAACCCTCATGGCAGGACTGGATCAGGTAAATTCTGAAACCTCTTTTACTTCTTGTCTGAATTAGATTCTGACATCTTGAAGATGCTTTCAATGAGCTATATGAAAATATAAATAGTAGTTAAGCAATGAAAATAGTTAAATTAAATTTGCTAAACCAAGAAAAGGCTAACACATTTCTGAAAAATGAACCAGAAAGTTAGGACAAAGTTTAGTGAAACCAAAAGAGTAAATGAATTATTATGTGAAGACTTAAGAAATAAAAACAGTAAAAATCCTGGAGTTAGAGTCAAACCTAAAAGACCTTAAGGATGAAGAAAAATTGTAAGAGGAAAATAATTACCTAAGAGATACTATAGAAAAGATTTCTAAATGCAAAACTTCTCTGTTTGTTAAATTAAATGGCTCTAGGACAGGAAAGAAAAAATATGGAGTAGGGTACACACCTCAAGTTAATGAAGAAGACATTGTTCGTCCTAAAGTTTATCCAACTCCTAAATTTGTATTAGAAAAGGAAATTAAAAATTCCAAAAAGGTCAATTAGCATGCTTATAAACAAAAATAGAAGTTTAACAACACTGCACATAGTAAGAATGCTTTGATTTATGTTGTAGTCATGCAATCAACTAGGACACACTGTCAGCACATGCACCACCAGACACTTGTGTTGGATTCCTAAGACTAACCACCAAGGACCCAAGAAAATTTGGCTACCAAAAGTTACAACTTAATTTTATTTGCAGGGTCGGCTGAGAGCATCCAAATGGTATTTGGATAGTGGGTGCTCAAGGCATATGACAGGTGATAGGAAGTTGTTTACAAGTTTTAGAGATGAAATTGGTTAAGTCACCTATGGAGATAATGGAAAAGGAAAAGTCTTAGGATGTGGGACAGTTGGAACTAAAGAAAAGAATTTGATTGAAGATGTCATGTATGTAGAAGGATTGAAGCATAACCTCATAAGCATCAGTCAATTATGTGATAAGGGTCATCTAGTAAAATTTCAGAATGATAAGTGCATATTCAAAAGGATGGAAAAATTATTATTTGAAGCTCAAAGAGTGAAGAATATGTACACATTACAGTTAGAAGAATAAAATAAGTGAATTTATGTCTTACAACCACTAAGAGTGAAGAAGCTAAGGTGGCATAGAAGATTGGGTCATGCAAGCACTTCAGTCATCAAGAATTGATAAAGCATGATTGTTGAAGGTTCCTAAAGATGAAAATGAAGAAATCTGGAATATGTTCAGCTTGTGCAAAAGGGAAGCAAACCAAGGCATCATTTCAGTCCAAAAACAGTTGTCACAACTTCAAGCCTTTGGAGCTAATCATATGGATTTATTTAGACCTATAAGAATAGTCAGTCTTGGAGGAAAGGTGTATGGCTATGTGATAGTAGATGACTATCAAGATATACTTGGGTGTCTTTCTTAGAAGCCAAATCAGAAGCCTTTTTTCAGTTTCTGAAGTTCAGCAGAGTAGTTCAAAAGAATCAGAAATTCCAGATTATCAGTATCAGATCTGATCATGGTGGAGAATTCAAGAATGAAGAGTTCATGAAGTTCTGTGAGGAGAATGGAATTGAACATAATTTTTCAGCACCAAGAACACCTCAATAGAATGGAGTAGAAGAAATGAAAAATAGGACACTGCTAGACATGGCCAGAACTATGCTTACTGAGTATAATTTACCAAGATATTTCTGGGCAGAAGCAGTCAACACAGCTTGCTACATCATCAACAGGTGTATGATCAGACCAATTCTAAAGAAGACCCCATATGAGCTTTACAAAGAAAAGAAGCCCAACATCAGTCATCTTCGGCCTTTTGGTTGTAAGTGTTTTATTTGAATAATGGTAAAGACAATTTAGGAAAGCTAGATGCTAAAAGTGATGAAGGATTTTTGTTAGGATATATCTCAAAACCTAGGGGATATAAAGTGTTTAATAGAAGAACTTTAACCATAGAACAAACTGTGCATATATTATTTGATGAAACTAACCCTTCTATTAAAAGAATAGAAGAAGAAGAAGATTGTGTTGAAGATTTGTGTAGGGATCTAGAGAAGACTTCTCTTGAAGAAGAAGAAATACAAGAAGAGAAGGAAGATCCACCATTGGAAGAACTTCAACAAGAAGAAGAACAACAAACAGGACTGCCTAGAGAATTGAGGTATCACAGAGATCATCCAAGAGAAAATATAATAGGTGATCCTCAAGATAGAATAAGAACAAGAGGTATGAATATTCCTTGTGATTTTTCTGCTTTAGTTTCTCAAATTGAGCCTAGGACAATCGATGATGCACTGGCTGATGAATCTTGGATCCTTGCTGCATGCAAGAGGAACTTAATCAGTTCCAACGCAGCCAGGTTTAGACTGTTGTCCCTAGACCTTCTGACCATCCAGTTATTGGGACCAGATGGGTCTTCAGAAACAAAATGGATGAATCAGGAGTAATCATCAGGAACAAGGCCAGACTTGTTGTATAAGGGTATTCCCAAGAGGAAGGCATTGATTTTGATGAAACTTATGCCCCAGTAGCTAGATTAGAGGCAATCATAATTTTATTAGTTTATGCATGCTCTTTAAATATCAATTTATTTCAAATGGATGTTAAAAGTACTTTTTTGAATGGTTTTATAAAAGAAGAAGTCTATGTTGAGCAACCACCAGGTTTTGAAGATACTAAATATCCAAATCATGTTTTCTGTTTAAAGAAAGTACTATATAGCCTGAAACAATCTCCAAGAGCTTGGTATGAAAGATTAAGTGCTTATCTTATATCACATGATTTTATAAGAGGTACAGTTGATAGCACACTAGTTATTAAGAAATTTTCAGATGGAATCTTAATAGTACAAATATATGTTGATGATATTATATTTGGTTCTACTAATGAATCACTGTGTAAATTCTTTAAAAATCTTATACAAAGTGAGTTTGAAATGAGTATGATGGGTGAACTTAATTATTTTCTTGGGTTGCAAATTAAGCAGACCAAGGAAGAAACTCACATTTGTCAAACCAAATACATTTCAAATTTACTCTCTAAATATGGTTTTAACAAGTGTAAGCCCTTAAGAACACCCATGAGCTCAGGGATTAAGTTAGATAGTGATCCACTTGGCAAGAAAGTAGACCAAAAGGTCTATAGAGGCATGATAGGATCACTACTCTATCTTACTGCTAGTAGACCAGATATAATGTTCAGTATATGATTGTGTGCAAGATTTCAAGCTGATCCAAAAGAATCTCATGTTCATGTTGTTAAAAGAATTTTAGACATCTTATAAATACAAGTAAATTAGGATTATGGTATCCCAATGTTCAGATTTCAAGTTAATTAGATATAGTGATGCTGACTATGCTGGATGCAAACTAGATAGAAAAAGCACCAGTGGTACTTGTCAAATCCTTGCAGGGTGCTTGATTTCTTGGTATTCCAGAAAGCAAAATTCAGTGGCATTATCCACTACAGAAGCTGAATACATTGCAGCTGGAAGTTGATGTACTCAACTGCTGTGGATCAAACACCATTGGAAGACTATGGTCATCTACTTAAAGAAATTCCAATGCTATGTGACAACACAAGCGCAATCAATTTGACCAAAAATCCTATCCAGCACTCAAGAACAAAGCACATTGAGGTTAGACATCACTTCATCAGGGACCATGTAAGTAATGGTGACATTTTGCTTCATTTTGTTTCTACAGAAAATCAACTTGCTGATATTTTTACTAAACCTCTTCCTAAAGATAGGTTTACATCTATTAGAAGAGAAATAGGTATGTGCAATCCTGATTAAATTGCTAAAACAATTTCATACTGGAATTATACATTTAGAAATTACTGTGAAAAATTTCATGTCTGATCTGTATGTTAAGCTCTTACTGAGAAAACTTTCTAAGTCCAAGAACTGTGACTCTTGCAGTCGGAGTCGTAATCCGACTCATGTAAAAATAAGTGCTTTCGACTCTTGCAGTCGGAGAAACAATTCGACTTCCAGATTCGAAGTATGAAAAGGTGGGTATTAATTTAAAAAATCATAAATGAGATTAAGACACATTTATTACGCAACGGTTAAATCAATCAATCGCGTATGTTCACCCTGAAATCTCTGGTCAGTTACAACTCTAACTTTTATATTAAGACATCCATTCCCTTTTCCAAGACACCCTTTCAAACTCTATCTTCAACTCGTCATCTTCCTCCTTTTCGCGCCTACACTATTCATCTTCTCCGGCCGACGTCTTCAGAGCAACTCCAAGACCTCCATTTTATCTGAAGAAAGATAGGTTCTGTGAACTCTACATTGTATTTCTCTTACTCCTCTGACAGTTCCCTGAGTCCTTTTCTTTGCTTTCTGTCTAGATGGCATCATCTAGGGCTTCGGAAGAAACCCAGTTGACTCCTGAGCAACTCCATCGCCTAGCCTCTGCTAAGTTCTCAATATGCCCAGGGAAAGTTGTAGACTTCTCCTAGTTGTTTGGAAGCCTGTCGTGGGTAAAAAAAACTCTAGAAGGTATGGGTTGGTCTAAGTTATGTCAAATTTCTGAGCCCACAGTAGAGAATGCCCTTAAGGCTTTCTTTGTCTCTCTTCAAGTCTCCACCAAAACCTCAGTCATAGGATATGTTAAGGGGACCAAGATTATAGTTTCTGAAGAGTTGTTGGTATAAATTTTGGGCTATCCTAACTCCGGGCACAAGCTGAGTGAGTTAGTGCCTTTGGACAAGCAGAAAATGGGCATCATTGGTAGCATGGCAACAGTCAGCAAGAAAGGTCTTTGGTCAATGAACTGTCTGCAAAGAAGAGACTCATTCATTTAGTCATTTCGAACATTGTAACCCCAAGGGCAAGGCCCCATTCCTCCATAACCTCAAGGGACGGTAATTTGTTGTTTTAGGCGATCCAGAGGCATAGAGTCAACTTGCCAGCAGTTATTCTAGAGAAAATAATAGACTCGAAAAATTTGCAGGAGTCCCTTCCTTATGGACCTCTGCTTACTTTGATTTTCAAGAAGTTTTAGTGGATTTGAGTGGTGAAATTTCTACTGGAGTTAAAGAGAAAATTGGCTTGTCTACCTTGAGGATAAGTCACTACACTTTAGTAGACAGAAGTCAGAATTTATGGATGAAGGATTCTGTGCCCCAGTGCACCCATGAAGTCTATCCTCATGAGATGCATATTTCCTCATCCTCTCAAGCAGTTCAACAAGAAGAAGAAGCAAAAGAGAAAAAATAGAATGGAAGCCCCAGTACAAGATCAAGAAGCATCTATGCATCAAGAAGAGCAGTTTCATGTTTCTGCCTCTTTTCCAGAACCAGATGCACCTGAAGAGACCATCAATCAGGTACTAAGAGAGTTAAGAGGAAAAGGAGTAGCACAAGAACAAGAAGATATTCCTAGGACTACTCCATCAATACAAGAATTTGAAGAAAGGCAGCACCATTCCTCCCCTTCTCAGTTTGAGACCAGGCCAAGGTCTCAGGGGGAGAGTAGCAACAGTTTGAGCACCATTTTGGATTTATTGAACAAGCAACAAGAGAGCTTGTCAGTTTTACATATGCAAGTGGAATTTGTTGATGCAAAATTTGACAGTCTGGCTGATGAGGTCAAGCAGATGAAGGACCTCTTACTTCAGTTAGTGTGCCATCAGGGCACTAATCAGCCTTCTACTCCCTCTTCTATCCTCCAAGAAGAGCAGCCTCCAACACATCAACAACACCAAGAAGCCCCAGCACAACAATTTGATCATGTTGAGCAGCAAGAGCAATAGCAACAAGAACAAGAGAAGGAGCAACAGACTGAGCAGCAACAAGAGTAGTTTGAGCAGCAGCAGCAGCAAGCACAAGTGTCAGAAGAAATTCTGCCCCCAAAGGAAACTATAGAAGTTCAGTAGGAGCAGCCATCAGTGCTAGAACAGCCTCAAGCAGCAGTAGTAGAGCAGCAAGAATCCCCTCAGAAATCTAGGCCTAAAAGACCTCTAGAGTCTCAGGTTCCTGATGTTGTTGCTAGGTCCAAGATCAAGACCTTTAAGAGGAAGGTTAGGAGAAGACTCCATAAAAATGGTAAACTTGTATCCTCTTTTCCTCCTCCTCCTGAACCAACTCCTTCTGTTCACACCACTACCACTGATCCTTTCCTCCTGAACCTAAACAACCCCCTTCATCCTCATCTCTTCCTATTGAGCCCACTGCTCCAACCCCTTCTATTCTGGAACAACCTTCAGTCTCCACTTCATCTGATCCTCCTCCCTCTTCATCTATTCAAGAGGATCAGCCACTTGCTTTTGACAATGTGAAACTCAACATCTATCCCTTGAAATACTAATTCAAGCAATCCTCAGAAAACATTCCTCCTCTCCACACAAGACCTCCCACCTTCTTTTCTTCTTTTCTCATTGCCTCCACACCAGTAGCAGGGAGATCCACCCTCACTATCTCTGAAATACTTCCTAGCATACAACTTTCATCTAGTGGTGGGCGGATGTTGAAAGACAATCCTGCCAAACTACTTCCTCCCTTCTGGTATGCCTCATCTATCACTCTAAACATATATGAACCTATTCAGAGAATTTTTATCCATTAAGGCATTCCTTGAAGTTCATGAAATGTCAGGTCTCATGTTTGAAGGCTGGCTTCCTACTCTCATCCATTCCACTCAAGTAGTTCTGTCTGATCTCCAGCTGATTTCCCAAAAATGTCATACTCTTAAATCCAAAGAATTTCTTGAACTCTATCCAGCTGAAACCACTAGGTACCAGCAAACCAGTCTAGGAACCAATTTTTGGATGTTCATCTCCACCTAAATCTTAGGTTCTTTGATTTGTTTGGCCCATTCATTAGAGACTCTCAAGCCAAGTTCTCCAGAATGAAAGAATTCAATTTTGCCATATTCAAATTGGGGCTGTCTGATGTCAATAGAGGCCAATGGGAAATGCTTATCAGAGGTCAGAGACAGATCACCCCTTCTATGGCAGTTGGACTTCCATCTGGTTTGTATCCATCCTTGGTTGGTGCCATTTCTGCCATGAAAGACTTTGCTCAAGCAGTCTTCAACAGGCACATCTGGATAGCCACCAGATTCAAAATTAAATACCAATTGAGACTGTCTCTTCACATATTTGCACTCATGCAAGCTCCAAAGAATTCCCAGCAATTGATTGATTTCCAGCTTTGTTTTGCTGAGTCTGAGAGGTTCACAGAAGATCAATGGGCAGCGGCTTACCTTGAGGATCATGTTGATTGTGAGAAGCTGAAGATTTCTGTCTCTGAGTATCTAAACAAAGGATATCAAGATCTTTGGAAAACAATTGCTCATAAGTGGAAGCAGAGGTACTTGATCTACTATCAGGCTAAGGAAGCAGCTATCTCTCAAGGCTTGCACTGGAACATTACAGTGCATGACTTTCTCCATCTAGCAGCCTCTAGAAAATTTGTTTCTCTCAAGACTCTTTTGAGCCGGAATCACTATTTCTCAAAGCTTGCTTGGTACCACAAGCGCCACATTAAATCTCATAGGAAACTCCCTTCTATAGGTCCCAACTATAAAATTGATATCAGTCTTTTTGAGAACTTCTTTCCTGACAATGAGAAGAAGTTGTGGGCCCTTATCCAGCCTTATCTGGATCAGATCCCCCGTTCATTGTATTTACCAAGCTCTTTATCCATATCTTAAATACTATTTTGTATCTGCACATTTCAATTTCTGAATGCAATCTCCTTTGATTTCTGTTCTATGTATCTCTCTTTCTCTTTCCTCTACTATATTTCCTTTTATGTTAATGTCACAAAGGGGGAGAAAGAAATAAGAAACAAATCACTAAAACTCTCCAGGAGTTCATATGCTTGAATCTACAATTTGTTTTTCATTGTCCATTTAAAGTTTTTGTCATTAACAAAAAGGGGGAGAATTGTTGAGCAACTACCCCTAAGAAAATAATTTAATTTTTTAAATTAGTATGATATCATGTTTTTGCTATGACAAAATCTTTAAAAGACTTTCTACAAATTAAAAGAATTAATTATACATACCACAGAAAATAGTTTGGACAAACTCTATCCCGAGAAATTTTCTAAGTCCACAGACCACTCTATGAATCCGACTGCGGACTCCGACTTCTTAAGAATCGAAATGTCTTTGCACAAAATCATCTCCAAAATTTTTCTAACTCCAGACAACTTCACTGTATCCGACTGACAACTTCGACTCATACAGTCGAATGCTTCATAGATCTAACTCCTCAGTATCCGACTTCTAAAGTCGAATCGTCTGTCTTGTTTCTGTCAATCTCCATAGAAGTCGAATTCATTCTATTCGACTCCTAAAGTCGAATTATGGTTTCTAATGCAATTCTGTCTGACTTTCAAAGTCGAATGTTGTAATCTTTATTGAAGTCGAATCAGGTCTATTCTTAGCATTCTGTCTTCGACTCCTACAGTCGAATTGCTCTCACTTCTATATTCGACTTCACTAACAAGTCTTGTACTTGTACGTTTTCTGTGAAGACACTATTTTATTATTTAATGAAATATTAGTTGCATATCTTTTTATCTTCCTTGATACAATTTCTGTTAAAACCATCATTGACTGAATATTTTCTGAATCTATCAGATTATCATCTTTTTAAATATGTTCTGACAAGATAAGACATATTATACTTAAAAATTCATCAAAATTTGTTTATGTCTGCATCTGAAACCTTTATTTAAAAATGGTCTCTAGCTTCATGACAGTAGTCCAGTTTTTCTTTCAATACAGAAGACATGTTGCATTTATGGTTTTCAGGCGCATGGCATCTAACAGAGGTTCACCTACCACTGTCAGAACTTGTCCATACCTCTGTTGCAAACTGACTGTCCATCTTTTATTGGTCTGAAAAGCTTTCTGTCTGAGGTTTCCATACTTCTTATTTTTCTATGACTCATCTACCTACGAAAGTATGGAGGTGCCCTATCTTTTGTCTTGTCTTTGCTACAGATCATTTATTGAAGCACGTTTTCAGTATGGAGCTTTCACAGTCCATTTAATGAGAAGCTGACCTTCTAGCTGTGAAGCTGCAACCCTCTTCTGAAGACATTGGAAAGAAGCAAAGGCAGAAGGACCCATGGATAACAAATTTAGCTATCATCCAAAGGATCCTAGATCTCTCCTCAACGGCCAAATCTCCAACAGCCAATTTTTCAAACGGCTACATTTTTTAGGAATATAAAAGAAGCTAAAGTTTGAAGAATAAGACACAACTGATGAACTTCAGTTAGCTAAACACTTAGCATTTTTCAGAAGCTAGAAATCTCACAAGTCTTCTTCCAAGCTACAAGTTTGAGAACCCCTCTTTCAACAGATCCTCAAGGCTCTTTCAGTTTCACAGAAGTCTTGTGTTCGGGTGGCTTTTGTCATTAGAAATTTTTTTGAGTCCACCCTTCTTGTTCAGAAAGAATTTGAGTTACATCTCTGATCTTTTAGCCTTTCTGAACTAGGTGTGTTTGCTCATTGTTGAGGCAAACACACAAGAATCATTTATTCTTTTCTGTGTAATTTCTGTAGGAGGTTTGTTCCTGCATTTCCCCTCTTGTGTAGGGAAGACCTTATTGAAGGTAGTGTTTTGTACCCCTGTTAAGGGAAGACTTGCTTGGGAGCAAGTGGGCTTGTAATTCCTCTCAAGGGTGAGAGAAGGCCATAGTTATTGGCAGTTAGTGAAATCTCAAGTGATTGGCTTGAGGACTGGATGTAGGACTTCCATGTGGGAAAGGCCAAACCAGGATAAATCTCCTTGTGCATTTGTGTGATTGTTTCGCCAATTTTCACTTGAATCAGACACTACACTAAATACTAACAGATTTATTTAGTGCTGTTTAATTTCATATAAAATTTTAAAAGCACAAGAAGTCCTATTCACCCCCCTCTAGGACATCATTAGTGCCATTTCGATCCAACAGAATAGAATTTCATGTTATTATAGCTTTTACATAGATTGATAGCTTTTAGGCCACTTGACAGACTGAACAATACTTTCTAGTAATCATAACATGCAAGACATACAATCTAGACTGATTGTAAACGTCTCAAGTAGGCTTAAGAAATCGCGAAGAGATCAGTCGTCACGGATCTCCATGGTTCATATAGAAAAATATGGTTTTCTGTGATGTAAAGTGGTTCTGGCTGAAAATCGTGATGGGTTGAGTAGTCACAGTTCACAAATGACCGAAAATCGAAATAGCATGCAAAACGAAGTATATGGGGGTTAGGGTCAACCTATAAGTCATGTTTGGTTAACTGGACATCATAAAAAAGATGTCAAATTTATGACGGATTCAGCAGTCGCCATTTTAAGGCACTGAATCACAACCACTGCACTAGTCGCGATTCAAACAGGTAGAGAGATCGCAGGCTGGGTTGCACGATCTCGTGTTTTAGCTCAAAACGCAAGGTTCTAGGGGTTATTTCATGAAATGCTCAACATGAAACTTGTTTGAAACTTGGAGAAGAAGAACCCTATGGTTTTATTTTCATCTAATTTGACCTAGGGATGTGTAAATCATGAGGTTAATAAGAAAATCCTAAAATTGGGCAACGATGGGAAACTGCTTAATACTCTTAACATACATGATAAAAATTGGCAAACATAGGGGTAAATGAAAGTAGACTCAAAGAGTTTTCAAAGGCTATATTCATGTTAAGTTTGAGCCCGAGATCACCTACCTTCGATCGCTCCTAAAGGAAGTCTTTTGTACAGGTTGTACAGAGCAGGAGTTGAGGAAGAAGCCTTGGGTTGGGGACGAATTCCTCTTCCTCTGGTGCCCTTGCTAGCCTCCTCACGACCCCAACATATGGTAAACTCGTCTCTAAGGAG
Source organism: Colocasia esculenta (assembly GCA_014218235.1). NCBI lineage: Eukaryota > Viridiplantae > Streptophyta > Magnoliopsida > Alismatales > Araceae > Colocasia > Colocasia esculenta. The sequence continues at coordinate 135,188,883 of CM024761.1, forward strand.
CTTAAGGAGAGTATTTATAGATTTAGGGTTGTTTGGAGTCCTAATGTAACTAGGAATTGAGGAATTCCGAGTTTGGTTAATCTCTTCCTTCATTTGAGGATTCCCATCCCAATTTGAGTGGAAAATCTATTAGGAAACCATCTATTATAGTTGTGCACGACGAATTGGGAAGTTGTAGGAGTCCATTAAACTAGTTTTTAGCCCTAATTGGTCTTTCCAATTCAAGCCCAATTAAACCTACGAATTTCCATGATATTTTCTTACTTTAATTTATTCATGGGCCATAAGTTGTCCATTGGTCCAAATCCTATGATGGTCTATCAACACACGTTGTTTGAAGTCTACCCATATTTTATTTTAATATTAGAATCATTTATGTATCTGTGTTAATGAGTTTTTTGACTTATTCCTTAATTACAATAATAAGTCACAAAACACATTAATCTTGGCCAATCGGATTTTTCTTTGTATGAATTTCTCTGTGGGTCATTTGGGAATATTATTTAGAGTTGAACTATGATTTTACAAAAACTTTTGATGTGTTTTTGTACGTATGATAAGCACATACGTTTTTACTATTATGAGAATATTAAATTATGATTTATAATTTTTTTTAATTTTTTCAGAATAAAATTTTTGGGGTGCTACAGGAAAAACCGTATGCACGTCTTTCTCATAGCTCAAGATTATGAGATTTGAAAAGTTGTGAGTAACAGTCCATACACGCTGCTAGAGGATGAGGAAAAGTGGACAGAGGATAATATTAAAAAATCCAAGATTAACTTTAGTGCCATAAATATAATGCAATGTGTTATTCACCCTGACGAGTATTCTCACATCTCTATGTGCAGTTCAGCGAAGAAGATGTGGGAAAAATTGAAATTGATCTACGAAGGCACATCCGAGGTGAAGGAAACGAAGGCCAACATTCTCGTGCATGAGTACGAGATGTTCAAGATGAGTCCAGTTAAGACTATCTCTGAGATGTTTGTCTGGCTCACTCAAATCACCAATGGCTTGAGTGCACTCGGCAAGAAATACACGGACTCCAAGGTGGTCAGGAAAATCCTGAGATCCCTCCCACCAGCGTGGCACACCAAAGCCATGGTCATTGAGGACTCTAAGAACCTGTCAAGCCTTACTATGTAGGAGTTGATCGGGAGTCTCATGACATATGAGATAAATCTAAAAAGGGAGGAGGTCGAGCAATCCAGCACCAAGAAGAAGGACCTTGGGCTGAAAGCAAAGAAGTACATGGCCAACTCAGAGGAAAGCTCGTTCATTGGAGCTAAAGAGGAAATGGTGAAGCTCTCCCGGAGCTTCAAAAAATTTTGAAGAAGAAGAAGCCCCAGTCTGTCACATTCTCCAAAGATTTCAAGGATGAGTCCAAGCAAGGAGAACCCAACAAGAAGAATGAAATGATATGCTATGAGTGTCAAAGCATCAGACACATGAAATCTGAATGTCCGGTATTTCTGAAAAAGCATAAAAAGGGGAAGAACCAAAAGGGTAAAGCCATGGTCGCCACATGGAGCGATTCCGACCAGTCATCCTCTAAAGTCGAAAAGGTCGAAGAATCTAAGAAGGAGAAGTGTGGTCTTTTGGCTATTAAGGATTAATATCCCAAGGTAAATTCTAATCGCAAATCCTTTACCCTTGAGGAGATGGAATCCATGTACTTTGTTTCGCATGAGAAACATAAGAAAATTAAAAAGGAAAATAAGTGACTGAAAAAAAAATCAATGATATCCTACATAATGAATATCCTTGTGAATCATGTGATCTTTTAAGTTTACAATGCAATGTTCTTCAAGATGAGAATAATTCCTTGCAAAGCAAAGTAACACTATATGAAGAGGAATTTGAGTGCATGACACATGATAAGGGATTTTTTGAAAAGTTAAGCATGCATAAAAAGGAAAATAATTCTGTGAAAATTGAAAATAAAGAACTAAAAAATAAATTGCATGTGTTTGAAGAAAATGTTGAGAATTCTAAAAATAATAATAATATTTTGTATGAAACAATAGATGAATTGAAATCCCCTATTTCTAGACTCATGAAGGGGAAGCAAAAGCTTGATGAGGTGTTTAGTGTTAAAGTTAACACTAATAAACATAGATTAGGCTATTCTCTAAAAAATAAAAAGAACATTTGAGTCTAAAACAGTAACATCATTTGTTCATGCTTCCAATATTCCATGCAAATTAACTGCTAAACCAAAGGGGAAAAAGCTTCCACTGAATTCTCATGATAAGAAAAATGTGCAAGCTAAGAAACCAGTAAATGGTGAAAAATATGTTATGGCTAAGAAGCATGTACAATCAAAGAAAGGAAAGCATGTTAATCTTCATGTCATTCATAGGCCACAACCCACACAACGCACTTCTAACATTACATGTTATTTTTGTGGTGGGCATGATCATGTGAACTATACTTGTCCTTTAAAGAGAAATATGCAAAAACTCAATCTTGTGTGGATTAGGAAGGATTTACTTTCGTTTTGGACTAATATTGTTGGACCCAAAATCATTTGGGTACAAAGAAATCTATCTAAGAGTTGTGGTTATAGGTGTCTTGAAAGATTTGGAGTTGGAGCATCAATGTTAAACTCAAGGCACCGAAAATGATCTGAGTATCATGTTCATTTCTGTTTTGGGGATTCTAAGGTATAACATGAATACTCTTATATACCTTATTGTTTATTATTTTAGATTTTGATAATAGGCTATGTTTTTGTTTTTTCTATCAGGAAAAATTAAAAAAAATTGAAAAATCAAAAACACAAAAAGGGTCATAGAATTTAGTGTCTAATATATGTATGTGTTTGCATGTCTATCCCTTGTGTGTTTGCGTGTATTGTATATGTAATGACACCCTCCTTGATTCCTTCTATGGCCTACACTCCCTTGCTATTCTTATTGCATTGGCTTGAAACTTAGTGTGCATTCATTCAGCCATTGAGGGGGAGAATTATGCCTTGGTTGTGTGCATACATTAAGGGGGAGCTAACTAATTATGTATTTAACATGCTTCTCAAAATACATTTGGAATTAAGTCCAACACACCAATACACATGAATATGATTATTTGATATCACTTTGATGATAGGTGGAAATTTTTCTTAACACTTTTGTGATTCTTAAAATCTACTTGATCTGTAATATCTCGAGAGAAAAAAGTTGCATGTCCCAGGTTGAAAGAGAATTGGGAGCTGAGCTTAGTAACTGAGTCTTTCCACTGAACAAGTGAGAAGCCCCGCGTCAAACGGCAATACTTTCTTAAAAAATAAGAAGAAAGAAATGAAACAATAATCTGACATCAAATGCCTTTAAAAAACTGGGGCAGAGTGATAGCTACCAAAAATTGAGGGTCTATCATGCATGGGTAAGATTGAGAGTATTCATTAGTGTTAATTAGAATTTCTATTTATCCTCATGTGTGATGCCCTTTAATCATATGTCACACATGACTATTCATGGTATTTAATTTTGAGTGTGTCTTGAGAACTTGATTAAATATATAGGCTATGACATGGCTAATTCTTAGTGCATGCACTCCATCATCCTCTCCATAGTGACATCTAAACATACATACTTTGTACTTGAGTCAATTGCATCTCTTAACCCTATTACCCCCCACTTTTTGATGCTGTCAAAAAGGGGGAAAGAAATGTAGATTTTATATTTTGGTTTGGGGAGAGATTGTGTTCAAAAGATAAGGAGAGTTAGAACTATTTTTGAGAAGGGGAGTAATACTGCAAGACTGTGAATGCTTGCATTTATGTGTGTTATGTATGTAAAAATAAAAATTAGAACAAAAAATTGGAATTGGAAATCAAATGTTGTGTTTTGTGTGAAAAATCTACAAGTGTTTTGTCATCATAAAAAAGAAGGAGATTGTTGTACTCTATAGATTTTAATGATCACAAAAAACATTAATTCTAATTCATGTTGATATTTTCACAAAGCACATAGTGATGTTCTTGTTAATGATCCAAGTATTTGATTTATTTATATTTAATTTGAGGGTCTAATTTTTGTGTTTAAGTGTGTAGCAATATAGGCCAAAGTCGCATTGGTAAGTACACATTTACAAAGGCTAAGGCTTGGACTAGACATACTTGAAGACTGACTGCACACTGATAGTCGGTCGACCAAAACCTAATTATCGATCGACCAAACTAAACAAAGAATCGATTATTGTACAAAGCTTTTGATTGGTTAAGGCTCTGATTGAAGAAAAAAGATTTTGATTGGAGAAGAAGAAGTTTCCAATTAATGAACAAGCAAGAAATCAAATGACCGATTTGGAGGAATTGGATGACTGATCAGGAGAGTGTGTCGACACACAAGCCTAGCATGTCGACCTTCCAAGTTCAGTGAACAAATTGGATGGCCGATCCGTGAAAAACGGTCGACCGATTTTCTCAATAACTTGGGTTTTGGGATAGTCCAAAAATCGAACAATCGATCGGAAGAAAATGGTCGACCGATTCAGACGATTCTGACGCAAACTGAAGTGCACGTATGCAATGTAAACAAAGAGGGGAGGGGTGAGTTGGTTGATTACCAAATAAAAATTTGAACTAATTTGATATGCCAATGTACGGACATATTACCACAAACACACAGCGTATGTAGAATGAGGTAGAAGAGATGGAAACACACCACAGTACACCAATGTTTAGGTGGCTCAGCTACACAAGGATGTGCACCTACGTTCACCCCTTACACACGTAAGGCAGCAACACACTACTCTAAACTTGGCCGGAGCTACAAAGTACATGCCTTTTCAACAACAACAAGGACTCGTTGTCAAAACCCACACACACACACACACAAATGCTTGTAAACCACAAGCACAAATTCTCACACACAAAAGGAGTACGAAGAAAGATTGTTGTGAGAAGTTTCTCAACCCAAAAACACAAGAGAAGAAGAAATAAACACAAAGTTCAGATTTCCCATGTTTTGCATTGTTGAGAAATGTTGGAGAAGAACCCTGAACTTTGCACTGACCTCCATAGATGTTGTACTACAATTGCAACACTATATGGATGTCAAAAGGTTCGTCTTCACGCAGCAAGCCTCGAAGAAATTGCCTGCAAAATGCTCTAGTTTGCTGGTTCATTCTTTAACTTAGTCGGGTGCAAAAACTATTCTCCAAAGGTATGTGTACTCATTTACAAACAGAGATCGACCTCTCCGTTTATACCCACGACCTAGAGACTTCATTTGGCAGTAGATTTGAATAAAATCTCGTACAAATCCAAAACTAGAAAGAGTCCAATCCACAATAGGAAACTGAAATTCCAGAGTCGGTCAACTGATTTCTTCCGATCGGCCGACCGATTATGTACTTAGCCATGTAGCACACTTCTTCTTCTTCTTCTTCTTCTTCTTCTTCTTCTTCTGCTTCAGACACTGCACTTATTGGTCATCCGAACTTTTCAAATCGGTCAATCGATTTCGATGATTGTCCCAGAGCCAAACAGTACTGGCTAGGTCAATCGACAGAAAACCCCAAATCCGTCGTCCAATTTCCTGCTTGGTCATCAATCGATTGGGCCCAGTTCTTCAATCGATTGACCTCTTGTTCTTCAATCAATTAAGCTTTCTTTCACCAATCGGAAGACCCTTCATCAATCGATTAGCTTTTTATAATCGGTTGACTGATTCTTAAAAGTCGATCGTCTGATCTTCTGACTGCTGCAATGCCAAGTTCCACTAGCTAGGTCGGTCATCCTATTCCCTTGGATCGGTCGACTGATTTCTTGTATAAGTGCAAAAATTCAAGTCAGTTCGAATTCTAATAGCTAAGACAGTTAAGCACTCACCTTGACCCTTATTTGTGGACTCTAGACACCATGTAAACCTTGTAAGGCTCATTTGCATATGAAATTGAAACAAGGTTAATTGATCATGAGAATTTTAAATACACCCACATAACATCCATAAAATACAAGTGGCCACATGGTTCGACAAAGACTCATTTTGTCAAACTCAAAACATCATATTGCACATGGAGACAACAATCTCTCCATTTTTGATGTTGACAAATATATATTAATTAACATACTTTATGAAGCATCAATCACACAAAGAAAACATTATTTTTTTTTTACATAGGATAGGTTGATGCACACTCTCACCTAAACACTGCTAACCTCACATAGCCTAAGTGCATCAAGCAAAAACACATTCATACAAGAGAAAAAAAAATAAAAATGACAGAATAACAAGAAGTTGAAAAGGCACACATAACATATAGATAGCCTATAATACTTCTCCCCCTTTGTCACATCAAAAAAGGAGGGAGTGGCTTATGAAATAGCAACACAATTCAAGGCACAAAGGTAACCAGAGGATCACTAAGGAGGAGGCTGATTCTGCGAAGGGCGTAGGTAACCCATGACATCCCTAAAGAACTGAGCTTGGGCGTCCAAAAGGCTCTACTAGCTAACCCTCAAATTAGCAAGATCTTTAGAGAGGTTTCCCATAGCCTCGCCTACTTGGCAGACTGCCCCTCTCATAGAAACCATCTCCCCCTCAAGCCTATTCAGGCCCTCTTGGAACCTCTGAAAGAAGTGTTCACCTCTGGGACTAGAAGTAGGTAGATCTTGTTTCATTGGAGCCGGATGCTCGTCATGTCTATCATTGGGAACCTGGTCTTCACCTTCAGTTTCTTCTGCATCATTTTCTATTTTGCATATTCTGTGTTGTCATCATTGGAGCTTAGAACATGGTGACCAATTGAATTTCTTTGAAATCCTCCATCCAGAAGCCTATAATTCATGAACTTCAGAATATTCGTTTGATTGTCGATTAGTGACGATGGAATATTCTCTGCCCTTTCATTTGTGAGATCAAGTCCCACATGTGTAAACACGGCTGTGAGATGAGCTACATAAGGCCAAAGAGCATCTTGGTTGATTTTTCACCAACTTGATTAGAGTGATCATCATTGCAGGAAATCACAAAGGTACATTATGAAATAAGCAATGAAAAATTCACTTGTGCACTCTGGTGACTTCATCTCGACTGCCACCTTTTGGAAAGAGTATAGTGGTGATTATGTGGTGAATTATTCGTTGTAGTGGTGGAAAATCATTAACATTAATCAGAGCATGATCTGCCACCGAATCTGTTGGATCACGTACCAACATCACTTTGCACAGATCGGGCATTGGGAATCCTCAATGCCTGACTAAAAACTATGTCATTTACTGAAATCTCTACACCATTCACAGTATTAAAAAGCCTATTATTGTTTATATAGAAATTTGCATAGAACTATTGAACCAAATCTGGATAATAAACTCTATGACGAGATAGAAAAAGCCACCCTTGTAATTGAAATAATAGTTGCAGCTTGGGCTATGTGCCTTCTAGATTGTTGAAGTCCACATATTGGGAGGGAGAAGCTTTCTCCTATTTTGTACCAAAAACATGAACTTATGTAGCCACCCAGGAACCTTCATCGACCTCCCGGTGACGCCTCAGGTTCACACGACCACCGCGGACCCATGGAGCCATTCTTAAATTGTTGAGGGGATGGATCTCGTGAGGTTGGGATGCCTCCTAAGTCTAAGGCAGGTAAAAGAAAACTTCACACGGATCAACCTAACAAGGCATGACTGGCAATGTGCAAATCCAACAAGAAAAAGGTGAGGGAAATGTGAAGAAAATGGAACGCCCAAAATCTCTAGGACTAAGAACTCTTGGAGAAGGAGAAAAGACTTCTAGGGCAAGAAGGTGCTTTGGGAGGCTGAAGGAAGAAGAGGCAAGTAGTATGGGAGATATCCCACTAACCCCAAGATAAATAGGAGCCAGCTTGGGTCGAAACCAACATTGTCGGTCGCGACTGGAATGAACTGGTCAGGCTCGCAATCGAAATCGGTCGTCCAAATTTTATGAATCGGTCAACCAATTTCCCAGATTTCAAAGGAATTCGGTCTAGCCAGCAGTGAACTGGCATGAACGGCCCTAGGATTAGCAAATTAGAAGGATTTTGTCAATCACTAGCACATTTATGTCGTGGTTTGAGTCATATAAGATATTCTAATGCTATTTTACATGGAGACTCAATAAAACATTATTGATAGAGACAATCAATGGATCCTCAAATTTCCTTAACAAGATAGCTCCAACTAATTGATTACCTATGTATACCAAATGCCTAGAAATTTGCTTTATATACCTAGGAGTACAGTCTTAGAAGATTCAAGAAATTTGGGATATACATACATATACATACGCAAGCAAGATTTCATTATATATATATATATATATATATATATATATATATATATATATATATATATATATATATATCATAACATGCAGAAAAATTAACATACAGGCGTGGAAGTATCTCGCATGCATCTCCTCCTTACTAAATGCACATCTACACTTTGCACAACCTCATCTCTCTTCTAAGAGTGGTGAACCTATCCTCACTTAGGGGTTTAGTGAAAATATCAATAATTTGTGCATTAGTTTCAATGAATTTTAACTCAAAATCACCTTTCCCAACATGATCTTTCAAGAAATGATGTCGGACCACTATATGCTTGGTTCTAGAATGTTGAATTGGATTCTTGGAGAGATTAATTGCACTTGTATTATCACATATTATAGAAACACAATTCAGTGAGATATGACAATCAAGCAATTGTCCTAGAAATAGACTGTAGCAACCCGATATTCTTTTAAAATGAATAAATATAAAAGTAATTAAAAGAAATGGATTAATCAACACCCAATAAAGAATAAGAACTAATGGGCTTGTTATATTAGCTCACCTAAAAGTTATTGGGCCAAGCTAGGAGTTGGATTATGGGTTAAGAGGAAAATACCCAAGAAATTCGTGACCATAAATGTGTAGAAAAAAGGAAAGGGTAAATTAGGGATTTAAACCATGGAAATTAGCCAAGAAAGGTAATCAAATTCGTGACCCACCATAGAAAGCACCATCTAATGGTAATCCCACTCCAATTGGGAGGAGAGATCTCCAAAACAAGGAAGGGAACCAGCCATGGCCGCACCCCATCTTTCCTAGTTATGTTAGGACTTGAAATAAACCCTAGACCTATAAGTATTCATCCTAAGACTAAAAGGGAAGGTTCATCAACGCGTTGGGGTCGTGGGAGGCTATGCTAGGGCACCAGGAGCATAGGAGAACAGCTGGAGAACCAAGCTCTTCCTCAATTGTGCTCTGCTGCGACCTGTGCAACTGTCTTGTCTTATATCTTCACAAAGGTATGTATTCTCGGGCTAAAGATGATTTAAACTCATACCATCTTGTAGTGCATCTTGTCTAGTTTCATACGCAAGTGATTTGCCTAATTTTCATCATGTATCCATCGAGATATAAGTGTTTTCCCATTAGCATGCATGTCTGTGTCATTTTTCGTTCATACTAGTTTGCATGCCTAACGAGACCAAATTGATTTGGTCCAAAGGCATAGTTTTCTCCTACGTGATGTCCCCTACAAGTTTTATGTTCATCACTTTGTCCCAAGTACCCTAGTTTGTGAGTTATAAGCGTTGCATGAAGAACGTTGTGTGTTCCTACGTTCTCGGTTTGCATGATTGAATCGCGACGTAACCATACATAGCGTTTCAATCGACTGGTATCGTGTTGGGCAGGACCGTCGCATTTACCTGAAAGGAGACAACCTATGTCGTCGCATTTTAGTTAGGGTTTTACCTCGTACAATGCATCAAACTATGTGCGCGTTGACTGTCAGACACTCTTTGAAACGGGACCACTAAGGTCCTCGCATTTTGACATTGTTTCCCGCTTTTTGGATATCTGTGCCCTTTCGAAAATTAGGGTTTTGCATGAACGCGACGTGCCTTGTCGTTGTGATTTTGTAGCAAGTCCCAATAACGCGACGGACCTTCACATCGTGATTTAGAGTCTTCAATCGATTCATTCCCTATATAGTTAGCCTGAACGCGACTGCCAACGACATTGTGTTTTTGTCCAGAGTCGATGTTTGTTAAATGCGACCATCATAGCCGTCGTGATTTAACTATGTTATTCCAACAAGTATTATTGTGTTATTTAAAGGATTATTTAGGCATGCTAAGCATGTTTATACCCTGTAATGCTGTGTAACGAACAGTAAATAACATGTTAACATACTTTGATATAATTACATGTTTTTCTTAAATTTAAAAGCTATAGTGCACGACTATTACATGCTCTCATGATTTCTTTCACATGCACACACCAAACTTACATCCTTGCCATGAAACCATGCAGAAAATACTTGAATAAATTATCTGGTAATTTAATTCAATAATTGCACATTATTCACCCATGATAATAATGACATTGTTTCCGTTTTCTCACGTGGATTTGGAATACCGTTACCGCCTCTCCACTGTTCTAGAATTCCTCTAGAACATCGAGCAACTTGTTTCTCTCTACACACTACTCTCTTGACAAGTTGGAACCTCTCTATTGAACATTCCGTTCATGTAGACAAGGGACCTTTTGTTAAGACCTCCGTAAGACTACGTACTCTGTGGATTCCCTCATGGAGACCGAGCTGGTTGTACCCTAACACCTATAACACCCTTAGGGATCAATATGATCTAAACGTCTTTAGAAGTTCTCTCTTATCTTGAATCACGTTGGACCTCTGGATCTGTACATAACATGGCCAGTGGAAGGTTAGTGAATTCCACCTGACTACCAACACCAATTGCGTGTGTTGTGCAACTGTTACTATCGCCCGTTTAATCATCGTTTCATGTGCTATGACCTTTCGCTCTCATCTATACTTGACTCGCTCATCTATTCACACTCTCTCTACTATCTCGTCTATTTCATCTAGTACTCTCATCTATTTCTTGGTACTCTCTATTGGCCATTGACTGATTGTCTAAAGATAAACAATATAACTAATGCTTGACAATATTAAAGGGCCCGGTCTGGTCCTGGGAGGTGCGCCCAAAAGTGCTAGTGCCCGCGGGAGTTAATTGACTAGAGTGTTTTGGCATTACACTCAAGTGCTATCTATCTCGACTATCTAAATGACAATCAAAGTGCTATACTATACTCATTGTGCTATTGATATACATTGTGCTATTTGTGCTATGGCCATCCTACTCTATGCTATATTTGGAACTTGTGCTATCTTGATCCATGCTATCATGCTATCCTGTACATTACTTGACTCTCTCGCTCTACCATATAGTGACTCTGCTTTTAATACATTAGTTATGTAAAGTTGCCCATACCATGAGATATAAATCCTATTGGGCATTGTCGCTCACCCTACGTTATTAGTCATTGTGTTCTCAGGTGAGGCTGAGGAGAATGAGTACACTCACGAGGATGGGGAGGACCAGGAGTGATTCACGAGTGCCATGACGTCACCATGTTATCCTAGATGTCTTAGTTAGTCTTTTATTTCCCTTTTATGTATTAGAGTCAATTGGGCCCTATGTTATGGCTCTGCATTTGTGGTTGTAATAGACAACTAGATGAATTATCAATGAAAGATATTTGATTTCATATTATTTAATTGTCCAATAGATTGTTGTCTATTCTACGCTCTATACTCGCTTACTTGAAACAGCCTCACGTTCCGATATTCCGCGTCGGGGCGTGACACAGACACATGTCAGTTGTGCTTTTCCAATCAATTTTACATCCAGCATAATCCGCATTGATATGTGCAATTAATTCAAAAGAGCAATCGATGGGATACCACAGGCCTAAGTCTATTGTCCCCACTAGATATCGAAAAATCCATTTGACAACTATTAAATAGGACTCTTTAGGACATGACAGAAATCGGGCACAAAGACCGACACTGAATTGGATGTATGGTCTGGAAGCAGCAAGATATAGCAATGATCCAATCATGCCTCTATATAAGGTGGGGTGTCACGGTTTTACCTTTTTTGTCGCTTTCCATTTTAATTGATGATGACATTGGGGTGGGAAGCGATTTGGAATTCTCAAACCCATATTTCTTGAGTAGCTCACTTGCATACTTGGATTGGTAGACAAAAAGTCCTTCCTTAAGTTGTTTGATTTGCAGACCGAGGAAGTGTTAGGATAGGGTATTCGGTAATGGCAAAGCTAGAAGGGGGGGTTGAATAGGTTTGCAGCGGAAACTTAAGCAATTTAAAATTTACTTCAGATTAAGAGATCTATTCAATTAAAACCCCTCTGATCTGATGCAATGTGAGTGATTAAAATGTAATAAGCATTTTATCGATTAGTTTAAGCATTAAATATGTGATTGATGTCTGTGAACAAATTAATAAGTAGTGTGTAAATGAAATCCTTATGCATGCATCTAACGTAATACAATGACAAACCACAATTCAAACCACAGTACATAAGGGATTTTTAGGTGGTTCGGAAATCACAACCAGTGACTCCTACGTCCACCCCTCACACGGTGAGGACACACTACTCAAGATTGAGTACAACACACACACTTGAGCACAACGGCTCAACCACACACACACGCTAGATCAAGTTCACAAAAGATCAGATCCTCTAGCCTTGATCTGATCAACACACCACACAAACAAATCAGATCTATGCAAAAGCCAGCATAGACCACAAAGCAAACACTATCACAAACTCTACGTACTGATCTCCAATCAGTACACACACACACAGATATATGAAAAGTTAAAGTGTAGGAAGAGTTTAGAGTGATAGAACAGATGAACTATTCAAGTCCTTTGTCCAAATGATCTTCAGACTTCACGTTGTAGAAGATCTGACGTTGATGCTTGAGACTTGTGGACGAATCTGCTCCAACTTTGTTGATGATGCTTGAGACTTGGAGCAGAAACCAGGGGAACCTTCTTCTTCTTCTTCTTGGCTTGGGAATTGATGTGGAGGCTCTTGCTGTGAAAAGGAGGCTGAAAGATCTATATATAGGAGTGTCCTATTCTCACACAACTCTTGGGATTCGTGAGAGAAGAGGATGCCCTAATAGAGATCACATGTTATGACTTAACAAGTGTTTGTCGACAGATGCCCATCGGCTATCGACAGATACTGCAGCACATATATCTTCCAAAACCAGATTTTTGAACAATGGACTGGGTTGTCGATAGATGCAACCTGGCTATCGATAGCTGCTAGTTATCTTGGTTTTCCAGAAGCTTTTAGATTGAAATCTTCAGTGGATGTCGACAGATGTGTCCTGGCCTGTCGACAGCTGCTGCTTTCTTGGGTTTTCCAGAACCTATTTGTTGGAAGGACTTCAGTGGCTGTCGACAGGTGCAGTGGTGTTGTCGACAGATGCTGTTTGATTTCTTCAATCCATAAACTTTTTTGCTTAAGGTTTCTTCATGTTGTGCACATCCTTCTCTATGTAATTTCCTACAAGAAAGAAGCTTCAAATTAGATATCATGTAGGCATTGTCTAAGTCATTTTGTCATTGTGTCATGTCATTTTATCATTGTGTCATTATCAAAAGATATGTTGTGACAAATTTACAATATTAGTCCAACAATCTCACAACCCTAATTGTGTCATCATCAAAGCATTGTGTTGTAAGAACAAAACATGGTAGTTGACATGATAATTGTTTAGTCATCATCAAAAGCAGTTGTGTCATCATTAAGAATAGCTTAACATGATTAACCATAATTGTGTCATCATCAAAAATAGATCAAATAAATGATCAAGTCAGTGAGTATGGTTATTTAAATAACCATAACTCAATAGGAAGAAATTTAGCTCACCCAGTAGGCTCATCTCGAACTCTCCTTGCATCAAATCTGTAAATTGTTTACATAGATTAGAGTTAGTTGAGCCAAATATGATATCATCAACATAAACTTGAACCACAATGATATCTTTACCATAATTTTTGGTGAAAAATGTTTGGTCTGTCTTACCTCTTTGGTAATTCTTATCAAGTAAGAAATTACTTAACTGTTCATACCATGCACGTGGAGCTTGCTTCACCCATACAATGTCTTTTGAAGCTTGTACACATGATGTGGCTTGCTGGCGTCTTGAAAATCTAGGGGTTGCTCTACATACACATCCTCTTTAATATACCTATTTAAAAACATAGATTTTACATCCATTTGAAATAGCTTGAAATTTATAGATGCATAAGAGAGAAGAATGCGGACGGCTTCCAACCGGGCCACTGGAGCGAATGAATCATTAAAATCAATGCCCATTTCCTAATTATACTCTTTGGCTACAAGCCAAACCTTGTTCCTAACTACCATTCTGGATTCATTCAATTTGTTTTTGAAGACCCAACGGGTTCCAATCACGGAATGATCTTTAGGACACGACACTAGAGTCCAAATCTCTCCTTTGGAATTGATGCAACTCGTCGTGCATAGTTGTTATCCATGACTCATCTGCCAGTTCCTCGTCCACATTCTTAGGCTCCACTTGAGAAATAAAAGCACTTAGTTCCTGATTAACCACTTGCCTTAGTGAGGATTTGGTCCTCATATTGTCTTCGATATTTCCAATCACGTTGCTTGGAGTATGGTCCTTCATAAATCTCCATTCTTTTGAAGTTCTGAGTCCTCCGATGAGTTTTCTTGAAGCTCTTAAAGTGGTGGATCTTCAATTCTGTCCATCGTATTTGACGGGTCAAGCACATCTTCAGTTGTCTCTTTTTCTTCTAGAGGAGGTTTTTTCTGTGTGTTGTTTTCATTTCCTACATCATTATTAGATACATCCAATATTGTTAGTTTCAAGTTAGATTAATAAAAAATGACATGTGGAGTTTCCTCAACTACAAGAGTTCGCTTATTGAATACACGATAAGATCTTGAGTTTATGGCATACCCGAGGAAAATCTCCTTGTCACTTTTCTCATCAAACTTTCCCAAACTTGTTTTTCCATTGTTCAAATGTAGCAAGTACACCCAAAAGATCTTAAATAAGAGATACTAGGTTTCTTACCTTTGAAAAGCTCATATGGGTTTTTTTTAAGTATTGGTCTTGCCATGGCATGGTTTATAATGTAACATGCAATATTTACGGCTTCAACCCAAAAATATCGTGAAAGACCATTTTCACTCAGCATAGTGTGTCCCATCTCTACCAAGGTCATGTTCTTCCATTCAACTACATTGTTCAGCTCCGGTATCCTTGGTGATGGGAATTGATATGTAAACCCCTTTTCATCACAGAAAGATTTAAAATTTGAATTTTCAAACTCTCCTCTGTGATCACTTTATATTGTGGTTATGACAAACTTCTTGTCATGCTGCACTTTCTTGCACCATACTTGAAACTCCATCAAGGCATCATTTTTATTGGCACAAAAATAGTACCCATGTAAAGCATGAGAAGTCATCAACAATTACAAATCCATAAGACTTCCCAGCTAAGCTAGATGTTTGGTTGGGTCAAATAAGTCTAAATAAATGATTGAAGTGGGCGTGAGCTACTCACGATATTTTCTTTTTGAAAGATGATCTTTTATGTTTTCCCTGAACACATGCTTCACAAATTTTATCATTTTAAAATTTCAATTTAGGCAGGCCGCTTACAAGGTCCATTCTAGACAATTTAGATATTACTCCAAAACTAGCATGTCCCAAGCGGTGGTGCCATAACCATGCTTTATCTTTTTCATTAGCCACTAGACAAAGATTTTTAGATTCTATTTCATCCAAGTCAATAGTATAGACAGTTTTACTCTTTTGCCTATAAACTTTATTTGATTAGAATCTTTACACATTACTGCACAGTGAAATTTATCAAAGACAATCTTATACCCCTTGTCACAGAGTTAACTGATGCTGAGAAAATTATGGTTCAACCCCTAGACAAGAAGTACATTTTCAATTTGATTTCCAATCTTACCCATTCCAATGATTTTACCTTTGTCATTACCTCCAAAAGTGACTTCACCTCTAGCTGTGTCCTGCACTTGTGTGAACTTTGACTTATCTCCTGTCATATGCCTTGAGCAGTCGCTATCCAAGTACCACTTCTCGCTTCAATCTCCAAGACATACCTAAAAGAAAACCAAATTCTAGTTAGACTTTGGCACCCAAATCTTCTTGGGTCCATTGGAGTTAGTCCAAGAAGACAATAAGTCCTTTCTAATCCAAATAGATTTGACGTTAGATGAATTTTTCTTAGAAGAACATATGACATTGATGTGACCATTACCACCACAAAAGAAACACTTGATGTTAGAAATTTGTGGTTTTGGCCTAGAGAATTTAGCATGGGTGTGAGTGACATGCTTGGGCCTTTGAGTATTTTTAGCATAGAGGTACCTTGACAATTCTGGTTTTCAGTTGCCTGCACAAAAGAAGTTTTATTTAGTCTTTGACTAAAAAGACTTCTTCTTATTGGGTATGTAATTGAAACCCTCTCTTTGGAAATTGACTAGAGTTGAGAGAACCTCATCCAATTTTTCTTTTCCTTTCATTAATTTGGACACAACATTCTTGTGTTTGGTGACTTCCTTGTCATAGGTGCTCACTCTAGATTTCAATTCTACATTTTTAGTTTTTAGTTGAGAATTTTCATTCTCAAGTTCAGAATTTTATCACTTGATTTTTCAATGCCCATGCATTCAATTTCTTCTTCATAAAGAGATACTTTAGCAAGCAAAACTTCGTTAGGCTCTCTTAGACTAGTACATTCTTTTTCCAGATCAGTGCATGCATTACATGGAGCTTTGTCAGGAAGAAAAGATTTAATTTTATTTTTTAAAGTCTTGTTCTCAGATCTCACTTTCCTAAATCTTTCGTACAAAGAGGCATAAGTAGTTTCCATTCATCTAAAGTGAAAGATTTAGATTCGTTGCTTACCTCTTCAGTTTATTTACCATGATCCATGAGACAGAACTTTTCAATCTTATCTCCAGATTATGAGGACGAACTGTCTGAATCCTCGTCACTCCATGTGCTCACCATAGCCTTGATTTTTCTGAGATTTTTCTTCTTGAACATTTTCTACAACTCAGGGCATTCTCCACGCATGTGCCATGGTTTCTTGCACTCATAGTAGATGACTTCTTTTTCCTTGTTGTTCTTACCTTTTTGAGGAAAGGATTTCTTGCTTGGCTTCTTGGAGTTGCTTTGGAACGGCCTTGTCATGCCCCGACGTGGAATTTCGGGACGTGCAGTTGAATTCGGATCATAAATGGAGCAAATATTTAGAGAAGGAGATAATAACATTAAACCATAAGCCAATAACAAATCCAAATAACAAGTCCTTATTACATCAATAAAACTCTAGAGCCAACCATAGGACCCATTGTTCAACTACATGACAGACTTAAATAGAATAACCTACTATATACTCTATCATAGTCTAAGAGTTCTATGCCACGGTTGCTTGAAGTCTGGGGTGTTCTTCACTCTTGCCCTTCCCCTTCAGTATCCACAGGCTCATCATTATTCCTAAAAATGTTTAAGACAGCAAGTGTGAGCGCACTATCACCCAGTAGGATTTACATCTCATAGTGCGGACAATGATAAAGTAATTAGCATTTTTAAGAAACAAAATTCTTACAAGGTGAAAGACAAAAGTATGCATGATATCACTAACAAGACCAATTGACGGATTAGAGTAGAATATTCAAAAGAATCTTCATAGCAAATCAGATAGACTTTCGTAAGCATTGAATAGGAATTCAAGAATGAGTACTTATCGAATGAACAAGAACTAGCCATATTCATACAATAACACATATTCACATAAACAAACGTAGCTTATCAAACGAAGGCACATTCACACAAATCTTGCACACATACAGGTGTCATGCCACACACCACAAGTCCATACTCCCGCGATTATTAAGTACGTTGAGGTGCTCCTCCTCAGGACCAAACAGGGCCCTTATTTACACAAACATTGGTTATTGGACCGAAGTCCCACGTTGTGCCGATCAAACATATACATATTATGGCCTCAGATTTCCAAGAACAAGCTCATAGTAACAAGGACATGATCATTCACAGAGTCAAGGATATGGTAGTACATGCAATAATCGGAAAGCACGTCCAATAAGAAACGTCAGGACATTGCAAGGATCATGGGATGAAAACAAAGTAGACTCCTATCGAACCTATCATGTGCTCTCACCAACATGGTCGTGACATAGATTCTATCAAGGTATTTTTAACTTTGAGTTGGAACATAAGGACGAGGTAGGATAATCCATGGAGAGTATGATCAATAACTTCCATATAGAATGTTAGAATCATACTCATGTAATTATTTTTAACATGTGGTTGATGTCTTTTAAAGTACAGACGTAGACTAATCATCATACTGGAAAGACTAAGAAAAACGACGCAGACTCACTTGTTTGATCCATACCCTGACTCTAGGGTCCCTGGGATGAAACTATAAATGAAAAGGGATTGCTAGAAACGAAAAGTAGATAGATCTATGACATTCGTTTGACCCAGTTACATGAGATACAAGGAACAAAGGTTCAGGGTATGCATGAAGTTTAGAAATAACGTGATACTCTTTACATGAATAGTAAAATCAAGAAAAATAGGGGCACATGAAACTAGACTTGAAGAACTTTCAGAAGATATGCTCTACGTTAAGTTGGTGCCCGAAATTACCTACCTTTGGTTGCTTCTAGCACGGGGTTCTAACAGGTCGAAGCAGACGCTAAGGGATGAAAAATTCTCGAAACCTTGCTACTAGCTCTTCCTCCTTGCTTCTGAAAATTCCTCCCACATTTCGCAGGGGGTCGTACGATGGTTTATAGTGTCATGACGGTGTACTTCCCAAGTTTGTAATTTCCTAAACTCTTGGTAGAAGTTCTACCATGTTCAGAACTTCCATAAGAGTTGTTTCCTTATCAATCCGTCCCTAAGTTTTAGGAAGCAAATATGTATTTCCAAATTAGACTAGGGTTTAGACATGATTTATGGCCCATACTTTCCATGTTTATCTTAACTAACCCCCTTTTATCATCGTGTATAAACTTAACACACACTTTATAGTTTGGCAATGATCGGTAACTTCATCATATACGAAGTCATACACAATTTGGTCTTGATTTGTCAAAGCTTAACTTCATCATATACGAAGTCTACTTCGTCATATATGAAGTCATACATGATTTGGTCTTGATTGGCCGAAGCTTAATTTCATCATATACGTAGTCTACTTCGTTATATACCAAGTCATGCACGATTTGGTCTTGATCAGTCGAAGCTTAACTTTGTCATATACGAAGTATAACTTCATCATATACAAAGTCATGCATGATTTGGTTTTGATCAGTTGAATCTTAACTTCATCATATACGAAGTCCACTTCGTCATTTACGATTTGGTCATAATCAGTCGAAGCTAACTTCGTCATATACGAAGTCATGCACGATTTGGTCTTGATCTGTCGAAGCTTAACTTTGTCATATACGAAGTATAACTTCGTCATATACAAAGTCTACTTCGTCATATATGAAGTCATGCATGATTTGGTCTTGATCAATCGAAGCTTAACTTCGTTATATACGAAGTATAACTTCATCATATACAAAGTCCACTTCGTCATTTACGATTTAGTCATAATCGATCAAAGCTAACTTCGCCATATAGGAAGTCCACTTCATCATATACGAACTCATACATGATTCGGTCGTGGTCAGTCGAAGCTAACTTCGTCATATCTGAAGTCTAACTTTGTCATATATGAAGTCCACTTCATCATATATGAAGTCCACTTCGATTGTCGACATTGTATCTTGACCAGTCGAAGTTGGCAGTCAAATAGATATATCGATTGCCTAACACATCGATTGTTGACCAACATCGATTGGTCATTAAACATCGATTGGTGTTATGCATATCGATTGCCTTACACATCGATTGCCTTTGAGGCAACATCGATTGTTGTTATATTTCTACCGATTGATGTTATAAACCTAGTTAAATATTGATTGTTGTTATGCATATCGATTTCTAACCACCCCATATCAATTGTTGACTATTTTATCCATTGTCTTGTCGATTGGTGTGCATTTAATCAAACCTCTTTACTAATTAAAAAATATATATATTTATTCCTATTTATTTAAGATTTTTAAAATCCAATTTGTTGCACCCTCCCCCACTTAAAAGAATTTGATCCCCAAATTCATAATCAATCAAGTAATAGTTCATAATACCTGGAAATAGTTCTGAGTGACTCTTCTTCATTAATTCTTCAGATTCCTAGGTAGCTTCTTCTACTCCTTGAACCTTAACCATTGGTATTGCTCGGTTCCTCAATTGTTGCAACTTATGATTCAGAATCTTGACTGGTTTCTCAACGTAGGTCAAATCCTTCTTCAACTCCAGGTCCTCAAACCGTATCACATGCTCAGCATCATAGACATAGTTCCTCAGCATAGATACATGTAAGACATTATGTACTGTTGCTAGATGTGGAGGTAATGCTATTCTATAGGCTACTTCTCCGACCCTTTCAAGGATCTCAAAAGGGCCAATGAACCTCGGACTTAACTTTCCTTTAATTCCAAACCTCTGGATTCCACGCGAAGGTGAAACCTTCAAGAACACGTGGTCACCAACTTGAAATTCCAAGTCCCTCCATCTCTTGTCTACATAACTCTTCTATCTGGATTGAGTTATCTTGAGGCTTTCATGAATAATATGGATCTTCTAGGTGGTGTCTGGTATTATTTCTGGTGCCAGCCATTGCCTCTCTCCTGCTTCTTCTCAACACACAGACGATTTGCATCTTCGGCCATACAACACCTCAAATGGTGCCATCTTGATGCTGGCTTGATAACTGTTATTGTATGCAACCTCGACCAAGGATATTTATTCACTCCAGTATCCTTCAAAATCAATCGCACAAGCTCAGAGCATGTCTTTCACAATCTGGTTCGTCCTTTCCATCTGCCCATATGTTTGGGGATGGAAGGCAGTTTTAAAATTTAGCCTGGTACCTAGTGGTGACTGTAACTCCCGCCAAAAGTGTGACGTGAATCGAGGGTCTCTGTCAGATACAATGGATGAGGGAACTCCATGTAACCAAACCACCTCTTTAATATATAATGTGGCTAGCACATTTACGGACCACTTACTCTTTATAGGCAAGAAGTGGGCTGACTTAGTCAATCAGTCCACAATTACCCATATTGGATCAAGTCCTCCCCTGGTTTTAGGCAGCCCCATAATAAAGTCCATGTCTATGCTTTCCCACTTTCACTCAGGTATGTCTAAAGGTTGTAATACACCTGCTGTTCTAAGATGTTCTACCTTAACTTGCTGACAAGTTAAGCAGCGTGCTACAAATTCAGCTACTTCTCTTTTCATGTTCGGCCACCAATAAGTTCTTTTTATGTCTTGATACATCTTAGTGGTGCCAAGGTGTTGTATACCTAGATCGATGAGATTCAGTCATCAGCTTCCTCTTGAGTTCTTCATTATCAAGTATACGAGTCCTTCCCTTAAACACTAATCTGCCACTTTCGGTTATGGTAAAGTCTAGTCTTTGATCAATCTTCTCCTTGATCTCTACTAGGATAAGATCGTTATATTGTTGTTCCCTGATTTTAGTTAGAAGATCTAATTGTATGCTAATGTTGGCAATCCACACCCGATCATTTTCCTCTTCTACATTCAAGTCCAAGTTAGCAAATTGCTCTAACAATCGCCACTCCCCAACCATTAAGTTGGCTAGTGACACTAAAGGCTTCCTACTCAAAGCATCTACCACATAATTGGCTTTCCCTGTGTGATATTGTATGGAAAAGTCGAAGTCTTTTAGGTACTCCAACCATTTTCGTTGTCTCATGTTAAGTTCTTTCTAAGAAAAGAGATATTTCAAGTTTTTGTGATCTGAGTATACTTTAAACTATTCTCCATATAGATAGTGTCGCCAGATCTTTAAAACAAATACCACTGCTGCCAATTCTAAATCATGAATAGGATAATTAACTTCATGTACCTTCATATGTCTAGAGACATATGCTACCACCTTGCCTAACTACATCAATACACAACCAAGACCAATACCTAATGCGTCTGTATACACCTTGAATCCTCCCCCTTCAGTGGGTAGGTCAAGGACATGATCTGTAGTTAAACATTCCTTCAAAATGCAGAAACTCTTCTCACAATCTTATGCCCACACATATGGATTCTCCTTCCTGGTCAATTTAGTTAGAGGCACAGCAATTTTGGAAAAGTCTTTAATAAATCTTTTGTAGTAACCTACCAACCCCAAAAAACTTCTTACCTAAGACACATTAGTGGGTCTCTCCCAATTCATCACCGTTTCAACCTTAGATGGATCGATTGCAATACCATCCTTTGTAATCACGTGCCCTAAGAAAGATACTTCCTCTAACCAGAACTCGCATTTGCTCAACTTGGCATATAGTTGATTGCTCTGTAACAGTTACAAGGCTATCCACAAGTGTTCCTCATGATATTCTTTAGTTTTTGAATAGATTAGGATGTCATCAATGAAAACCAACACAAACTTATCAAGATATGGCTGATACACATCATTCATTAACTACATGAAAGCGGTAGGGACATTTGTCATTCCGAAAGGCATGACAACGAATTCATAATGCCCTGAAGGCCGTCTTGTGAATATCCTCCTCTGAAACCCTCAACTGGTGGTAGCCTGATCTGAGATCAATCTTGGAAAAATAATTAGCTCTGAAAATCTAATAAAACAATTCATCGATCTTTGGCAGAGGATACTTGTTCTTGATCATGAGTTGATTCAGCTGTCTATAATCAATACACAATATCATTGACCCGTCCTTCTTCTTAACAAATAGTACGGGGGCTCCCCACGGTGAGGTGTTTGGTCTGATAAATCCCTTCTTTAACAACTCCATTAGTTGCTCTTTCAACTCCTTTAACTCTGCAGGTGACATTCTATAGGGGGCCCTAAAAACTAGGGCAGCTCCTAGTATTAATGAAATAGATAAATTTACTTCTCTCTCAGGGGGAACATCTGGTAGCTCTTCTGGAAACACATCTGGAAATTCTCTCACCATTATGATATCTTCAATTTTCACATCTTTCTTCTCCACTATCACTGAAGCAAGAAATGCTACACACCCCTTCCTTATCATCCTATGGGCTCGTAAGGCAGAGATAAGAAATAGCTGTCTACGATTTTTAGTTCCCGAGTAAACTAGTTTTGGATGCTCGCAGAAAGTCACCCTACTCTTTCTACAATTTACACATAGCCCCATATTGAGTCAACCAATCAGCTCTTAGAATCACATCATAGTGATCCATGAGCATGCATACTAGGTCGGCTGGGAGGTCTCTTCCTCCAATGTTCACATCAGCATAGGGAAAATATTGGTTGCTTTTGGTCCCTTGCCCAAGAGGTGTTGTGACGGGAAATTCACAACTTAATGGTATTGGTTTTGTGGATAGGGTATTAGTGAACTCTTGTGATATAAATGAGTGTGTGCCACCAGTATCAAATAAAACAAAGGCAGGTCTTGAAAGTATTTGGAGAGTACCTTCTACCATTCCTCCTTCCTCAACCGCTTCTGGTTCCAGTCTGGCTTGAAGTCGGCCTTGCCTCCTTTGTTCATTCTGACGCTTATCATGTGGGGTCTACTTCTTGATCATGGGGTAGTCAGAGATCCTGTGGTCTTGACTTCCACAGCGTAAACATCTGCCTTGAGCTCTTTATAGCGTCTTCCAGTAATTGGGCTTTCGTTATCATGTCAGCATAGGTATGGATGTCCATTGGCACCAGTTGGGTGATATACTAGGGCCGCAGGCCATTTAGGAACTGTTTGGCCTTCGTTCTCTCAATCTCGACCAAATGAGTAGCATATCGGGCCAAACGAGAGAACTGAGCCTCATACTCAGCCACGGTAGGTCCCCGTTGTTTCAGGGCTGTAAACTCAACTGCCTTTCTCTCTTGCACTCTCTCAAAAAAGTATTTATTGTTAAAGTTCTCACAAACTACTCTCAGGTCACTTGTTGACCTTGTAATGTGGCTTCTGAAAATTCCCACCATGTCCTAGCATCCTTTTCTAGTTGGAAAGTTGCTAGCAGTACCTTATATTGGTTGTTGCACTACATAACCCTGAATACCCTCTCAATCTTCTTGATCCAGTGTTTAGCAGTGTCTGGATCAGTACTACTGTAGCACCCCGAGAATTATAGTAATTCAAAACTTGAGATAAATAGAAAATATGACCACTTAATAATTTAAAACTAGTTAAATACGTACACATCATTATCCCAGATGTAAAAACGCATCTAAAAATGTCATAAAAATCATAGTTAAACTTTAAATAGTGTTCTCTAGTGACCCATAAATAAATTTGGGCCAATAAAAATCTTTTGGATTGAGTTTAAAAATTATTGCGACTTATTATCGTAATTAAGGAATAAGTCGAAAAATCAATATGACACATACTTAGATGAGTCAAAAAATTAAATAAAAATCATAGATGGACTTCAAATAATATCCTCTAATGACCCATCAAGAAATTTGGGTCAATAAAAATCATTTGGTCTAGGTTTAAGAGTTATTGTGATTAATTATCCTAATTAGGAAACCAAGTCGGAAAACCGTTACCATGGAAATAAAACGTGATCATAAATTAAATAAAAATATTGGAGAGACTCCAAACATCATGCATTGATGACCCATTATCGGAATTGGGTCAATGGATCACTTTTGGCCTAAGAATAAAATGGAGCAAGAAAAATAACCAGAAATTCGTAACCCTAATTGAGCTGAAAATAGAAAGAGGTAATTAGGGCAAATCTCAAGGCAATTAGTCTTTCTTGGCAACCCAAATCCGTGCCTAACCATGGTGGGAGGTTTCCTAAAACCTCACACACTCTTTTGGGGTGAGAAATCATCAAAAAATGGAAGGTGTTAACCCAAAACTGCAACCATCCCTTTCCTACACCCAATGGGACTTCTAAAAACCCTAGATGCATATATACTTGTCATGAAACCCTAGGGGATGAAATTACACATTTTTGGGGCCGTGGGAGACTGTTCTTGAGCACCAAAGGTGGAGGAAATCAACCCAACTCAGAGCCTTCTTCCCTGCTACGTCTACATTGATCTGTGCAGATAGCTCTTTTTGGAGTCGACCTAAGGTAGGCCAAACCTTAACCAAAACGTGCAAGACTTATACCCCTGGAAAGAGGGTCGAGTCTAGTTCCTAATCCCACTGGTTTTCCCAATGTTCATCCAGTGAGTCGAGGAGTATTAGGCGTTCTCCTCCAGGCGGTCAGAACTAGGGCTTTCTAGAGAGCGAATCTTATTCAACTCCAAAAGTAGGTCATCTCCATGTCAAACTCAAATTAAACTCGTTCATGCTTGCATCTATATGTATAGATAATGTTCTTACTGTTTTCCCCAATTTTTATCTTGAGAGTTTCACGAATTAAATCTTGCATGATCTTGACGTTGTACAGTCGTGATTTAACCTTGCCTTGTCTTATGAGTTCCATACCTCTCTGTGGAGTCGTTTTTGGACCGAGTGTTTAACATAGAACTTGTTACTATATGAGTCTACTTTTATTTGGCACTAGTTTCTCCATTTTTCGTTGATCTTATTGAGAGTATTAGTCCGAACATGAGCACTATGTCAGATTCATGTAGTCAGTCACAATACGTTTTATTACCCAGTCAAACGACCTTTGTTTCTCAATTATTTTCTACTGTACAAAGTATTTGAAGTACTTTAAGTAACAAAGGTGGTGTCAAACCTAGTTTGAATCGGACTAGGAAAAACCCCTTATAAAGCACCCCTAGGGAGATCAGCCCTATTTAACCCGTTTGACGTCATTTTCATGCCCCGTCTTCTCCTATATGAAGTTACTTACTGATATCATGCATATATCAACCCATATAATGATTTAAAACATGTTTATATGAATTTCAATTGATCTTAAGTTCATGATCATATTCTCTACTTGCTGATTATTTACTTCTTGCCTTGTTATCAAACTTGCTAAAAACGCATAGTTACATGCTAAAATTGGTCATGCATGTTTTAGTACTCATGATACTTGCCATATATAGAGTTTCTAAAAATGAAGTTTCCATAAACGAAGTTTTTATAACTAGAGTTTCCATAATCGGATTCACACACGCACTAGAGCGATTCTCACGCGCGGCATGCGCATACACTCTAGCACGATAGGAAAGCCCATTCTTGGCTTGTGGTGAACTCTGCATCGGATATTCCTTCTGCCGGACTAGTGACACCTTGACCAAGGCCTCCGTAAGTCTCCTCTGACTATGGATTCCCACATGGCCGACGAGCAGGTTGTACCAATGAAGTACCCGGAAGTTAGTGTGCAAGTATCTCTTCTCTTTTGGCATTCTTGACGAGATCTTTCTCTTCTCATCTTGACTTTCTCGGAGTGATTGAGCATAACACATGAAACCAAGTTATTAAATATATAATCTATGTAAATGTGTGTTATGCTTCCGGATTGAACTCTTGACTTGATATTCCCAACGTACCCTTGAACTCTATATCATTATTGACATGACATTCTCGATAATCATTACTATTGACATGATAGTCTTGAACTTTCTCGACCAGTCTATCCTTATTGACACACATTGCCTTCTTGTGATACATTCTTGAAGTACATTAATGATATTGGAGTCATGGACTCAAAACTCGTTCTTTTCACCCATGAGTCGACGGGCTCATTGGGACACATGTCAGTGTTGTGCAATACAAACCTGACTGAGGGCATGTATCTGTCCTGGAGATTCTGACAAAGTTCTGTTACCTATGGGTGTGATTGTCGGATTTGCCCCCGACAAAGTCTTGTTTACCCCAAGGTGTTGATTGCCCAGTTTTCCCAAAGATGTTCGCCCTAGGAGTTGATTGTTAGGTTGATCCCCTAACAAAGTCGTGTGCCTGGCGTGGTGCGGAATCATGATTGGTGCTTGGCATGGCACGTACTTGTTACACGTGATAAACTTACTTGCTTGTTACATGCTGCTGTGTGCTGGTCATTAACCCGAGTGGCCGAAGGACGTACTTGCCTAAGGCACCAGTAGATCCTGCATGATATTCTTGTGGAGTGCTCCAAGTGAGTTACTCAAAATGCTTGCTAGTGAAATGGCCATCTTGTTACATGTTATCTTGCTCTTGTTCATGAAGTTACCATCTTGCTAGATCATTGTTCACAATATCTTGAACTCTTGAATACAACCTTATTGCTAGATTGATTTTTACATCTCTTGATCTCACAATCTTGCAGGATACACTGCACACGTGTTACTACCGCCGTTTTAATTGCATTGTACATAGCATGTTCATACCTTCTAGCTTTTAAACTGTTAAATACTTATATCATTGTTGGAAGATGTAAATCCTATTGGGCGAGTGCGCTCATACCTGCTCTCTTTAACATTTCAAGTAGTGAAGGTAAAGCTAAATGATGGGACTTGTGTGTCGAGCGTGGAGTACACTTAGAGAGTCCATTCTTATTTTTATTTAGATTGGTCATGAATGTAATTTCCCTTTTCTTTGAGAGATAGATAAATTGGTGAGCAAGGAGTGTTTCATTTGACATTGGAGGTTGTAATATTCGTTTTGATAAATAAAGGAAGAAAATTTGATTATTGCATTATGGGCCCTATTTGTAAAAGCTATTGGTCTATAGCTTCTGATGCTTGCTTGTTCGTTGCGTCTCCCAATTTATTCCGCTGCTAAAACAAAATTGGGGGCGTGACAACTACCCTCGAACCTTGGAGGGTTCATGCTATGAAAATTATATGTGGAATTCACCAACCATATGGTTTCCACCACCCTGAGTGGTTTGGAGTATCGCCTGGGTCAGGTTCTGGAGTGTCTCTTGCATGTTTCTTACTTGTGCACGTTCAATGTCCATTGAAGTGTTAAGTACCCTCAAGATGATAATGCTAGTTAGGGACCTAATTATAATGCTTATAATTTCTTCCCAAGGCTCTACCCCAAGCTCACAATAGGTGTGGCAATTTTTGACGCGTGTAGTCTTAACAAGTTTCATTCTACTTCCTATTCTTCTAGGACCTTAAAGAATTAAAGCTCTGATACCAATAAAATTGTCATGCCCCGATGCGGAATTTCGGGACGTGCAGTTGTATTCGGATCATACATAGAGCAAATATATAGAGAAGGAGATGATAATATTAAACGATAAGCCAATAACAAATCCAAATAAGAACTCCTTATTACATCAATAAAACTTCAAAGCCAACCATATGACCCATTGTTCAAGTACATGACAGACTTAAAAAAATAATCTACTACAGACTCTATCATAGTCTAAGAGTCTTATGCCACGGCTACATGAAGTCTAGGGTGCTCTTTACTCTTGCCCTTCCCCTTCAGTATCCACAGTCTCATCATCACTTCCTAAAAACGTTTAGGACAGCAGGTGTGAGTGCACTAACACCCAGTGGGATTTACATATCATAGTGCAGACAATGATATAAGTAATTAGCATTTTTAAGAAACAAAATTCTTACAAGGTAAAAGACAAAAGTATGCATGATATCACTAACAAGACCAATTGATGGATTATAGCAAATCAGATAGACTTTCGTAAGCATTGAACAGGAATTCAAGAATGAGTACTTATCGAATGAACAAGAGCTGGCCATATTCACACAATAACACATATTCACATAAACAAACGTATCTTATCAAAGGAAGGCACATTCACACAAATCTTGCACACATACCGGTGTCAGGCCACACACCACAAATCCATACTCCCGTGATTATTAAGTAGGTTGGGGCACTCCTCCCCAAGACCAAACAGGGCCCTTATTTGCACAGGCATTAGTTATTAGACTGAAGTCCCACATTGTGCCGATCAAACATATACATATTATGGCCTCAGATTTTCAAGAACAAGCTCATAATAACAAGGACATGATCATTCACGGAGTCAAGGATATGACAGTACATGCAATAATTGGAAAGCACATCCAATAAGGAAAGTCAGGACATTGCAGGGATCATGGGAAGAAAACAAAGTAGACTTCTATCAAAACCTAGCATGTGCTCTCACCAACATGGTCATGACACAGATTCTATCAAAGTGTTTTAACTTTGAGTTCGAACATAAGGACGAGGTAGCATAATCCATGGAGAGGATGATCAATAACTTCCATATAGAACGTTAGAATTATATTCATGTAATTATTTTTAATATGTGGTTGATGACTTTTAAAGTACAAACGTAGACTAATCATCATACTGGCAAAACTAAGAAAAACGATGCAGACTCACTTGCTTGTTCCATACCCTGACTCTAGGGTTCCTGGGACGAAACTATAAACGAAAAGAGATTGCTAGAAACGAAAAGTAGACAGATCTATGGCGTCCATTTGACCCAGTTACATGAGATACAAGGAACAAAGGTTCAGGGTATGCATGAAATTCATAAACAACCTGATACTCTTTACATGAACGATAAAATCAAGAAAAATAGGGACACATGAAACTAGACTTGAAGAACTTTCAAAAGATATACTCTACATTAAGTTGGTGCCCGAGATTATCTACCTTTGGTTGCTTCTAGCACGGGGTTCTTATAGGTCGAAGCAGACGCTAAGGGATGAAAAATCCTTGAAACCTTGCTACTAGCTCTTCCTTCTTGCTTCTGGAAATTCCTCCCATGTTACGCAATGAAGAGAAAATTCTAGGGTTGGCTATGGGGGTCTTACGATGGTTTTATAGTGTCGTGACGGTGTACTTCCCGAGTTTGTAATTTTCTAAACTCTTGATAGAAGTTCTACCATGTTCAAAACTTCCTTAAGAGTTGTTTCCTTATCAATCTGTCCCTAAGTTTTAGGAAGCAAATTCGTATTTCCAAGTTAGACTTGGGTTTAGACATGATTTATGGCCCATACTTTCCATGTTTATATAAACTAACCCCCTTTTATCATCAGGTATAAAATTAACACGCACTTTATAGTTTGGCAATGACCGATAACTTCGTCATATATGAAGTCTACTTCATCATAAACGAAGTCTACTTCATCAAATACGAAGTCATACACGATTTGGTCTTGATCGGTCGAAACTTAACTTCGTCATATACAAAGTCTACTTCGTCATATACGAAGTCATACATGATTTGGTCTTGATCGGTCGAAGCTTAACTTCGCCATATACAAAGTCTACTTCGTCATATACGAAGTCATACACAATTTGGTCTTGATCGGTCAAAGCTTAACTTTGTCATATACGAAATCTACTTCGTCATATACAAAGACATGCACGATTTGGTCTTGATCAGTCGAAGCTTAACTTCATCATATACGAAGTATAACTTCATCATATACGAAGTCATGCACGATTTGGTCTTGATCAGTCGAAGCTTAACTTCATCATATACGAAGTATAACTTCGTCATATATGAAGTCCACTTCATCATTTACGATCTGGTCACAATCGGTGGAAGCTAACTTCGTCATATACGAAGTCTACTTCGTCATATACGAAGTCATGCACAATTTGGTCTTGATCAGTCGAAGCTTAAATTCATCATATACAAAGTCCACTTCGTCATTTATGATTTGGTCATAATCGGTCGAAGCTGACTTTGTCATATCCGAAGTCCAACTTCGCCATATACGAAGTCCACTTCGTCATATATACGAAGTCATACATGATTTGGTCGTGATCAGTCAAAGCTAACTTCGTCTTATCCGAAGTCTAACTTTGTCATATACAAAGTTCACTT
The DNA here is from genome assembly GCA_014218235.1 of Colocasia esculenta. NCBI lineage: Eukaryota > Viridiplantae > Streptophyta > Magnoliopsida > Alismatales > Araceae > Colocasia > Colocasia esculenta. The sequence continues at coordinate 135,219,582 of CM024761.1, forward strand.
CGTCATATACGAAGTCCACTTTGACTGTCGACGTTGTATCTTGACCAGTCGAAGTTGGCAGTCGAATAGACAAATCGATTGCCTTACACATCGATTGTTAACCAACATCAATTGGTCATTAAACATCGATTGTTGTTATGCATATTGATTGCCTTACACATCGATTTCCTTTGAGGCAACATCGATTGTTGTTATATTTCTACCGATTAATGTTATAAACTTAGTTAAATATCGATTGATGTTATGCATATCGATTGCTGACCACCCCATATCGATTGTTGACTATTTTATCCATTGTCATGTCGATTGGTGTGCATTTAATCAAACCTCTTTACTAATTAAAATATATATATATATATATATTCATGTTTATTTAAGATTTTCAAAATCCAGGTTGTTACAGGCCTTCTTTTGCGAAGAAAATTTTGCATCTTCCTAGTGAGCATAGCCAACTCTTCCTCTTCACCGTCCACATCACTATCTTCATCAGTGCTACTCTCTTGATGATTAGATGCAACTTTAAGAATGATTCCCTTACCTTTCTTGACTTTCGGCTCATTCCTTTTTATGTTTAGTTCATATGTCAGTAGGGATCCAATTAATTCCTCGAGTGAGACGGTTGCCATGTTCTTGGAATCCTCTATGACAGTCGCCTAGGTATGCCAAGCTAGAGGCAGTGACTTCAGGACTTTCTTGACTAATTCTGAACTGGTGTAGTTTTTCCCAAGAGTCTTCAAACCATTAGTTATGACTGTGAACCTTGCAAACATTTCGGGGATAGATTCTTCTAGCTTCATCCAAACAGTTCATAATCGGATACCAGTATATTTGCCTTGGTCTACTTAACCTCCAAAGTGCCTTCATAGATGAATTTCAAGTTGTCCCACATTTCTTTTGCAGAGCTGCACATGGAGACAAGTGAATACTCGTTAGAATGAATAGCGCATTGCATGATATTCATAGCACTATAATTAGTTCTAGATTTCTTAAGCTGATCTTCCGTCCACTTTCCTTCGTCCTCTGGTAGAACATATGGACCATCATTTACAACTTTCTAGATCTCATGGTCTTGAGCTCTAAGAAAGACGTGCATCCTGTTCTTCCAATATGTGTAACTACTACCATTGAAATATGGTGGATGGTTGATCGAGTGACCTTCAAGTATATAGCCCTTATTATCCATTGCACACAAGGATCTCTCTTTGAGAAAAGAGAACATGCTCTGATATCAATTGAAGTTCACATGTGCAATGTAAACCAAGAGGGGAGGGGTGAATTGGTTGACTACCAAATAAAAATTTGAACTAATTTGATATGCCAACGCACGAACATGTTACCCACAAACACATAGCGTACATAGAATGAGAGGAGATGGAAACACACCATAGTACACCGATGTTTAGCAGGTTCAGCCACACAAGGATGTGCGTCTACGTCCACCCCTCACACACGTGAGGCGGCAACACACTACTCTGAACTTGACCGGAGCTACAGAGTACAACCCCTCCACACACAGACTAAAAAGGGTCACACACACGTTTCAACAATGACAAGGACTCGCTGTCAAAACCCACACACACACAAATGCTTGTAAACCACAAACACAAATTCTCACACACACAAGGAGTACGTAGAAAGATTGTTGTGAGAAGTTTCTCAACCCAAAAACACAAGAGAAGAAGAAATAAACACAAAGTTCAGATTTTCCCTATTTTGCATTGTTGAGAAATGTTGGAGAAGAACCCTAAACTTTGCACTGGCCTCCTTGGACATTGTACTATAATTGCAACACTATCTAAACGTCCAAAGGTTCATCTTCGCGCAGCAAGCCTCGAAGGAAGCACCTACAAAATGCTCCGGTTCACTGGTTCATCCTTTGACGTTGCCGGGTGCAAAAACTCTTCTCTAAAGGTGTCTGTACTCATTTACACACAAAGATCGGCCTCTCCCTTTATACCCATAACCTAGAGACTTCATCTTGGCCATAGATCTGAAGAAAATCTCATGCGAATCCAAAACTGGAAAGAGTCCAACCCACAATAGGAAACTAAAATTCTAGAGTCAGTCAACCAATTTCTTCCAGTCGGTTGACCGATTCTGTACTTAGCCATGTAACACATTTCTTCTTCTTCAAACACTGCACTTATCGGTCGTCCGAACTTTCTAAGTCAGTCAACCAATTTTGGTGACTATCCCAGCGCCAAACAGTATTGTCTAGATCGATCGAATGAAAACCCCAAATCGGTCATCTGATTTCCTACTTGGTCATCAATTGATTGGGTCTTGTTCTTCGATTGATTGACCTCTTGTTCTTCAATCGATTGAGTTTTTCTTCACCAATCGGAAAACCCTTCATCAATTGATTGGCTTCTTATAATTGGTCGATCGATTCTTGAAAGTCGGTTGTCCGATCTTCTGGCTGATGCAATGCCAAGTAGCATTGGCTAGGTCGGTCGTCCGATTCCCCTGGCTCGATCGACCGATTTCCTGTAAAAGTTCAGAAATTCAAGTCAGTTCGAATTCTAACAGCTGAGAAGGTTAAGCACTCACCTTGACCCCTTGTTTGTAGACTCTAGACACCATGTAAACCTTGTAAGGCTTATTTGCATATGAAATTGAAACAAGGTTAATTGATCATGAGAATTTTAAATACATCCACATAACATCCATAAAATACATGTGGCCACATGCTTAAACAAAGACTTATTTTGTCAACCTCAAAACATCATATTGCATATGGAGACAACAAAAACTTTCTTAAAAAGAGTCCTATGAAGGATGGACTCCTTCCAACTTTCAGAGACCTCTTGGGCTTACAATACAACATATTCTCATGATTTGGAAGTACACTACACCCCCCCCCCCAAGAGTTTGCTATTGTGTCCTAGAGTTTAAAAGAGGGGTTGTGTTGCCTAGAGGGAGCCTACAGAAGCTCTCCAACTGTAGAAGCTTGGAGAATCAGTCTACATCCTCTAGAAGCCTTCCGAACATTCCAAGAAGTTGTTCACGTAGAGTTAGTACTGCATCTTGCAAGACCTCATTCTGAAGTTCTCTACATCGGTTAGTTCATCATTGTGACATCATTGACAGAGACGACTAAAGAGGCCGAATTTCTGTGACAGGAGAACTTTATACTTTACTTGTTTAGTTGTTGTTTCTCCTGTCCATATTTTTAATTGTTCTTCTTTGAATCAAGAACACTGTGTGTGGTTGGTGTGTGGTGTGTGCTGCGCACTACACATCGGGTTATCTCATCCCTAGAAACGAGAAGGGGGTTGGTGTTGTTCCCGAAAACAATCGTGTGGTGAGAGTTTGTAATTTTTACCTAGGTTAAACAAGTTAGTGGAAATTCTCATGGGATGTGGGATAGTGGATGTAGGCGCACACGTGGTGTGTTGGCCGAATCACTCTAAATCCTGCGTGCACTTGTGGTTTGATCTTTCTCTTCTATCTTCATTCTACGCACGTTAGGATAATTGGTTTTGTTGTTTACTTGTTATATTCCATTGTGCATCTCACGTATTAGATTTGCTTAATTAAGTTTAATCTATTCTGTGTTAAAGAAGTTTTAAATAGGTGATAACTAATTCACCCCTCCCCTCTTGGTTGATCATTGCACATATCTGTTTTCCTTCAAACTTTGTAGGCATAATCGATTAATAGGCCAACATAATCGATACCTCAGTGTAGTGTGTGGACTTAGAATGTTTTGGTGGCATACACACACTAGTACACTTAATCGATTATTAAAGCTATAGGAGTAAAACACATAATTGGTACTAGGTACTATGCATACATAGAAATTTTTCTATCACACAGTAAGGTAGATGATCTATTATCAAATAAAACTTAATAGATACCCAATACCAAGGACTTAGAAAATTTTTGGACTTCACACAGTGATATACTTAAACGATTATCTAGAGTTACTTAATCGATGCCAGTACTGTGTGTACTTAGAAAATTTTCATAACCTCACTCTATAGGTATATAATTGAATGTCAGTGTGAAATTTAATCGATATTAAGTAGAATATATAATCAATACCACAATAGAGACTTAGAAACTTTATTAATTACTGTCTCAAAACTTAGTTAGTACTCTAGCGCTCTTTGGGACTTAAAATTTTCTAGTTGCCATAGACTTAACGATAGTAGTGTTGTCTTGTGAATTTAGAGAAAAAATAAAGTCTCATTGAGACACAATCGATACTCGATAAAAATATAGTCGATTATGAAATTAAATTTGATCGATTAAAATCATTCTAAGCATGATTAAAACACTTTTCATTATAATGACTTGATCGATGAAATCAACACTTGGTTACTCACTCAAAATCACATTAAAAGAAACAGTACAACCTGCAACAGTCCTAAATGTGCAAGTCAACATTTTTTCTATCAAATAAATTAAAAAACTCAGAGAGATCAGACGACAGAAGTTTGTCGACTATTTTTCCACCTCTATGTATATTACATGAATCGTTAAGCATCTTATCCCAAGGTTTTCTTTCTCTGAATCTAGACAGTCCCTTGCTTTAACATAACTTCTCCCTCGCCAAAGACTCTTCCATCAAGCCTACTTCCTCTATGTCCTACCTGTTCACTGATACAATACGACAACACTGTGTATATGTGTTTAATGTGCTTGTGAGCAGAAAGAGTTGTAGTTTTCATCAACATGCTAATTATATGTTCACCCATATGATAGAAGATTTAAAGGTATTATTTATTTACATCTTTTGATGTTTCAACAAACACTAGAAGCTGCCTAAGAATGTCGTAAAACTCTAAAGTTACCTCATGTTCTATCTAGAATACAAATAATAACTTGTGCAAAATTAGTAGAAAAATAGAATGAGATAGACATACAAAGTGGATCGTATTCTGGTCAACAAGCAATTCATCTTTTTGGACGAATTAAATACCCTGATTTGTTCATCTGCAATAACTAGGCATCGTTTGGTATCAACTTTTGAGGTGATTTTAGGGCCGACAAAGCTCTGACAAAAGAAAAGCTGAACCAAATATTTCTTGGGTGCACCGACTTTTGTGCTAATCGATTTTTGAGAGTAGAAAAGAGATAGACAGAAAACAAAATCTCTCCTCCAACCCAAAAGCGAGCTAGAGGCAGTTTTTTGTTGGATTTTAGAAAGACCGACGTTTTACTTTTTTTTTATTTAAATGCCCACGATGGAGAGTTGTTTTACTTATTTTTTGCATGGTTAAAATGTGTTAAAAAAAACTTTTACTTGTACGGCAGACAAAACCTCTCCACATCAATGCGGGGTACAAAACTCCTCCTGCAAAATCAAAAGCCTGTCGGGCCTGTCAGACGAAAATTGATTTTGCCAAAATCTCTTTCCTCACACGCGTGGCCAAACGATGCCTAAACTGATCAGATGCACACATTTCGATCCATCTAAACAGCAGGAATTACATGCATTTAGTACCTTGAGGAGGCATTATTTGCTACCTACATTCATAGGTGACATCATAGTAAGAGAGACCATGAACGGGTATAGAACTGACCTAAAACAGTGCCGTTCTCATCATAAGCAACAGTGTGTCAATGAGATGGATACTCTGGTCCTACAACCCTGATGCTTTGAACTCAAATGAATCGTTGGAAGTGACATGCCCGCTGTGCAGCAAGCATTTCTCTAATTTCTTTTGTTTTCATTTCCCTTTTGTTCACCACTTCGTGAGGAACATGGCCAACGTAAGATACATCCTCATTAACAGCCGGTGAAAATGGCAAAAGACTAATTAAACAAAGTAAACAATTGCTGGGTTTCTAGTAAGTCTGATGCACCTGCCTCAATCAACCTGTACAATTCCCTCTAGTTACTTGCATAAAATCCAACAGCAGGTGAAAAGAAATGAACGAAGAAAATTAATACAAGTGAAAATGCAGAGGGTGTTGTCCTCCTCAAAACTGGATCTATGTACAATCCTCTAGTTACATAAATCCTAACAAAGTTAAAAGAAACAATTAAAAAAAAAACTTGCTGCGCACCCTACGGGTGCAGCTTTCTTGATCCTCAACTCCCATTGATCCACATGGAATTGATGGGACGAGGAGAGCAAGGCAAGGCCCCAAAAAGGTGTGGTGTGCCACACCATTTCAAACTTCAGGGGCTTTTCTTGCTCCAGGAGTCCTACAAGTTTCCTGTGGACCTATGTGTGCAGCAAATATTACTCGTGAACAAAACAAGCGAACATGCATTTCTTGGATACGTAAGATATAGAGCCTGTTCTTTAGTTTCTGTAACAGTATGACAATCATCTCGATCACATATTGTAGTGAAGGTATTCACTGCACCTTAGTGTCCTCAGAAAACATGGTGGAGTTATCATGTGTAGACAAGCCAGAGGATGCTGTGTTCGTTAATGTAATCTTTTCGGCCTTCTTTTGTTCTAATTTCAGATTCATGTACTCAGTTAAGAGGCCAGGCTTTGTGATCTCCGAACTGACATCCTTCTCACCAGTTAGCATCTGAACAACAGTGGACATGGGTGGACGAAGTTTTGGATTGTCTTGAGTGCAAAGAAGGCTGACCTTCAAAAATCTGCATGCTTCTTCAGCATCGAAAATGCCATTTAGGTCAGAGTCAACAATAAAAACCAGCTCATTGCGTTCGTATAGTGCCCATGCCTGCACGATGAAGGCCCACCCATCGTATCAGAGGACTGAAAAAGATTAGGTTGATAAATTTGTCTTTAGCCATTAAATGCACAACATCTTTATTTCTTTCTCATAAATTTGTCCTTTCCATGCATTCTCATGCCCAAAGCACCAATATTTATGATTAACAATTAGAGAAAGCACAAGGAACAAAATAAGAGCACATAACAAACATACAATCAACATACAACTATATTGATTATTTGCATGAAGGAAAGAAGCTCTGGGAGGAAACTGAATATATCCCAATAGAAAACAGATAAAGCAAGCTCAAATGAACAACTCTGCTTACATGAGGAAGAAATACATATATATCCTAGCTTTCAAAACATGAAGACAACTCATAGGCCATGTCGTTTTTGGTAAGTAGATTCATAGGACATGTGACTGAGTATTATTTTTCTGTTCCTCTCAAACAGTCACCTCAAGTAAAATTGCCATAGTAAAAAAGTCTTCTTTATTTGGCAGGTTCATGAAGAATTCCAAATTTCCAACTATAGCCCAAGAAAATTGAAGAAAACAATCAGTCAGAATTTCTTCCCTTGCAATCAAAGCAGAAAACAGGAGGCATCTTGAAGAACATCTATCATTCTCTAAGCTAGTTCGCCAGGAGTGTATCCATTAAAGCCTTCCAACAGTTCAGATCTTTAAGTAAACTACTCTTTTTGTGAGAAAAAGAATCTCATCACATGGATTCTCTCACGATTTTGGTTTTCTTTATTTATGTTTTTGTGTTTTTGGACTAGGCCTACTGATGTAGGCTCGTGTCATTTGCCTCTCCTCATCAACGTAAGTTGATGTTAATTACATCAATTGCATAATTGATTACCCCTGATTAACCATCACAGGATGCCCATAATCCGATAAATTAGAAAAGGAACTTTTAAAAAAGGAGTTTCTAAAAAATGTTGAGCAACTTTCCTTAGAAATATTGTTGTGTAATTCAAATGTTTAATCATTATGTTTTTGCTATGATAAAATCTTTTAATATCTCCTAAATCAATTTATTGATTTATACTACAATTTATTTTTATAAAAAATAATGTGACAAAGTAAAGGTATACATGTATGATACTGTATAGTATTTTAAGCCAAAATTTATGCACACACAAAATCAAAGTATCAACACGTTTTTAAAGAAATTTCTCTAAGTCCACAGCGTATTGTATACCATATTGACTCCGACTTTAGAAAAATCGAAGTGTTGCACCAATTGATGAACAAACGGGTCGTACTCCGACTTTAGAAAAGTCGAAGTCTAGCAGAACTCCGATTCTTGAAAAGTCGAGGTCTTGATACCGATTGCTTATCAACTGGCCTTTACTCCAACTCTTTAACAGTCGAAGTCGGAATTTACTCCGACTCTTGGAAAGTCAAAGTCTTGTATCTATTGCTTTAGTTTGCTTTGCACTCCGACTCTCAAGAAGTCGAAGTCTGTTATCAATCAATGTCTCACCGCAACTTATATATAGCTGAAGTTCTATATGCATCTATTGTCTTTGACTCCAACTTCTTGTAAGTCGAAATATGAACATCAACTTTTGAACTCACACTTAGATATTTTTTTTATGTATCCATCATTTCTTACAGAACCTAATAAGTTATTATCTGATTACTTCAATGATTTTCTTTATTCCTTTGGGATCTCTTATAAATGAAAATCTCTTCTCTAATCCTTGTGATTATTTCTCTACTATCATAATTTAAATAGTTTTAGCGGGAAAAATATTGTATTTAAATTTTACTCTCATTTAAATTGTTCTTTTGAAATCTGACAGATTTGTATACTTATTCTTTCTCTCACTGTCAGAAAGATAGTTCTATCCCTGTTCGACACATGGTCAAGAGTTTAATGCGATGGTAGGTATAAGCAGCATGGGTTATCTGTCAGACCTCACCTACCACATCCTCTTTCTGTCAGAACTCTATGACTTTCAGGAAAAGTCCTTGTATTCCCCATACAACTGTCTGTCTATCTTTAAATACTCTGAACGTTTATCTGCCTGAACTCTTTTATGCTTTATATATTTTTTATCTCACCTACCTTTAAAAGAATGGAGGCATCTGTGTTCTTTTCATGATCTTCCAGATACGCAGCTACCCACTGAAGTTTGTTATACTTTTAGTCATGGGTATGGAGTTTGCAGAACATTTAATGAAGCTATCTGCATAGCTTGAAGCCGTTGAGATCTCAAGAACTGAAGATCTGATGGACAACTAAGAAAGCCCATAGTCTCATTACCCAAGATTCAAACGGCTATCTTTCAAACGGCTACTTTCCAACGTTCAGTTTCAAACGGGAAGCTCAGTCTTTGATGCTTATATATAAACTGAAGTTTGAACAAGAACATAAAAGACAATAGAGAGTGTGAGAAGAAAGCTAGATACAACCATATACACAACCTCACCCTCTACAGAAAAGAGCAAGAACAAGAGTTCAAGATCTGAAGAGAGCCTGTTGTTCTCAAGCTTCGACTTTCCAGTTCTCTTGCTTTCTAGAAGTCTGTTCTTTAAGTGGCCTTTTGTAAATCCAAATTTTCTCAATCCACTCTCTTAAGTCAGAAAGAGTTAGAGCTTCCATTCTTAACTTGCATCTCTTTCTGATCTTCTGTGTTAGCTCATTCTTTTGGGCAGATACACAAGTGTTTTATTTCTGTAAAAGAAAACCAGTAGGGGGCTTGTTCCCTGTAGTGCCCCTCTTGTGAAGGGAAGACCTACTAGTGTAGATGGTCTTTGTACCCCTTTGAAAAGGGAAGACTTGCTCGGGTGCAAGTGGATTGTAATACCTCTCAGGTTGAGAGAAGGCCAAGTGTTATTGGCAGTTAGTGAAATCCCAGGAGGTTGCTTGGGGACTAGACGTAGGACTTCCATGTGGGAAGGGCCGAACCATGATAAAATCCTTTGTGCACTTGTATGATTGTTTTCGCCAAGTTTAACACTTGTTTCACACATTACACTAAGTACTAACGATTCTATTTAGTGTTATCTATTTTCAAATAAATTTTTAAAAGTGCAAAGAAGTCCTATTCACCCCCCCCCCCTCTAGGACATCTAAAGCTCCATCCATCTCGATCCAACAAGTGGTATCAAAGCGAGATCTTCTCAGAAGAATCGAGAGATTTGAGAAGAGATGACAACTGAAGCTCACAACTATGAAGGTCAGTCAGTTACAAAGACACCATTCTTTTATAGTGAAGATTACTAGTACTGGAAGATGAGAATGGAATGCTTCATCCGAGGCACAGATTTCGATCTGTGGCAGGTAATTGAGCAAGGTGACTTTACTATACTTACTGATGGAACTTCTGCATTATCTATAGCTGACAAAAGAAATATGTCCCTAAACTATAAAGCCAAGAATTATCTATGTTGTGTTCTATCTAAGAGAGAATTTAACAGGTTATCTACATGTAAAACTGCTAAAGAAATGTGAGATAAATTACAAGTAACTTGTGAAGGTACTGATAAAGTTAAACAAACTAGAATAGATATTCTTATCTCCCAATATGAACAATTCAAAATACTACCTAATGAGAATATAACTCAAATGTATAATAGATTCTCAAACATAATAGTAGGATTAAGTTCACTAGGTAAAAATCTTACTAATGAAGAAACAGTGTCGAATGCGGAAAAATATCACCCTCTCTTTTCTCTTCCTTTCTTTTCTTTTTTCTTTCTTTCTTTTCTGTTTTGTTTAGCGGGCGTGCCAGTCTGTACAACAGACAAATTTATAGTGTCCATTTATTGGACAACATTTATTCTGCGCATTTATTTTATCAGACGATTAGGATTTCGTGTTCTGGACCTTTCCCTACCGACCGAAGTCGGTGTTAATTTACATCGAGTCGAACTCGAACACCTTTGATTCTCTGTCAAAGAAAACCTTTTGTCTCTGTTTGTTGTGACAACATTGACCTTAATGGTCGCCCTTTATGGGTACACACTCTTGCAAAGAAAATTGAAAGCTTTAATATTTGTATACATGTAATTTAAATTACAATTGGTCTTTCAAGACCTGTACAAAGGGGTCCCGATTATATAATCGGGTCTTCGACACTTCATTTGGTCACGATCCAATTCTTCTGAATTTGCTTCAGCCATGATCAGACCGTTGACTTGGATTCATCGCAATGAGACTGTTGGATCGCCAAGATGATCACTGCCAGTTCATTATGTTTGCTTCATAGTCACCATTACCATTTGATTGTGACGGAACCTTTGAGGAGTCTTGCCAGGCTTCGGCAAGTTTGTACCCTCTCTGGGTGCTTCTGTCATTTTCGGTATCCCGAGGTCTTTTCAGTCATTCAATGACTTCTCGGGGTGCACTTGTCATTTCTTGACTCCCTGGGGCTTTAGGATCATTTCTTGACCTCCCAGGGCTTTTCAACCATTTCTTGACCTTTAACAGGGATTCCTGCCATTTCTTGGCGATCCCAAAGCCGGGGATGGCTAGCCATAAGCTAAGCCCAGGAGAGCGCACACCACTTCAGGGAAGTGATGTGGGTACCGCTCCACCGAGCCGTGCAAACAACATGCACCATATGGTTTCCTCCCTTTAAATGGACTTTTTTGCTATTTCTTGCTTTTGAGGAGTTTATTGCAATTTTTGGCCCTACAGGGACTTTTCCGCAGTTCTCCGCTCTTTAAAGGATTTCGCTGCAACTCTCTGCCCTTTCTGGGACTTCTGCAACTTTTCCTTATCAGGGTATTTCTGCAAGCATCGGCCGCCATGATCAGAGAATGGAAAACTTGGCCAAGAAGAAATTTGGAGGAGGCATGGACATCATTATATTCATAACTGTCCGGAGGCCCCTTGTCATTTACTGACATTTCCAGGCACTTCTGCCATTTCCTGGCCTTTCCTAACCTTCTGCCATTAGCTGACATCTTTGGGTTCTTTCCGTCATTTCTTGACTCCCCCGAGTAGTTCCCGGTATTCCCGTCATTAATTGACTTTTTCGGGTGCTTCTACCACTTTTTGGTCTGCTTGGACATCCTTGCCATTTCTTGGCTTACTCAGACATCCCTGCCATTTCTTAGCCTTCCCGGACATTCTTGCCGTTTCATGGCTTTCTCAGACATCCCTGCCATTTCTTGGCTTTGTCGGGCATTCCTGCCATTTCCTGGCTTTCTTGGACATCCCTACCATTTCTTGGCTTTCTCGGACGTTCCTGCCATTTCCTGGCTTTCTCGGACGTTCCTGCCATTTCCTGGCTTCCTCGGACATCCCTGCCATTTCCTGGCTTTCTAGGACATCCCTTGGCTTTCTTGGACGTTCCTGCCATTTCCTAGTTTTCTCGGACGTTCCTGCCATTTCCCGGACATCCCTGCCATTTCCTGGCTTTCTGAGACTGGCTTTCTCGGACGTCCCTGCCATTTCCTAGCTTTCCCGGACATCCCTGCCATTTCTTGGCTTTCTCGGACATCCCTGCCATTTCTTGGCTTTCTCGGACGTTCCTGCCATTTCCTTGCTTTCTCGGACATCCCTGCTATTTCCTGACTTTCTGAGACATCCCTGCCATTTCCTGACTTTCTGGGACGTTTCTGCCATTTCCTGACTTTCTCGGACGTTCGTGCCATTTCCTGGCTTTCTCGAACGTTTATGCCATTTCTTGGCTTTCTCGGGCATCCCTGCCATTTTCTGGCTTTCTCGAACATTCTTGCCATTTCTTGGCTTTCTGAGACATCCCTGCCATTTCTTGGATTTCTCGGACATCCCTGCCATTTCTTGGCTTTCTCGGACATCCCTGCCATTTCCTGGCTTTTTCGGATATTCCTGCCATTTCTTGGCTTTCTCGGACGTTCCTGCCATTTCCTGGCTTTCTGGGACATCCCTGCCATTTCCTGGCTTTCTGGGACATCTCTGTCATTTCTTGGCTTTCTCGGACATCCCTGCCATTTCTTGGCTTTCTGGGACATCCCTGCCATTTTCTGGCTTTCTCGGACATTCCTGCCATTTTCTGGCTTTTTCGGACATCCCTGTCATTTCCTGGCTTTTCCGAACATTTCTGCAATTTCCTGGCTTTCTTGGACATCCCTGCCATTTCTTGGCTTTCCCGGACATTCCTGCCATTTCCTGACTTTCTCGGACATCCCTGCCATTTCTTGGCTTTCTCAGACATTCCTGTCATTTCCTGGCTTTCTCAGACGTTCCTGCCATTTCCTGGCTTTCTGAGACTGGCTTTCTCGGACGTTCCTGCCATTTCTTGGCCTTTCTGAGCAGTCCTGGGTAATTTTGCCATTGGTTGACTTCCCTCGGTGCTACTGCCATTCTTTGGGTGTTCCTGGGTGCTTCGGCCATTTATTGACTTCCTCAAGTGTCTTCGCCATTGATTGGCATACTCGAACATTTCCGCCATTAACTGACTTTTTCGAGCACCTTTGGCAAGTGGGGTTAACCCAGGCCCGACCTAGGAGAGCGTACGTCGCTTCAGAGAAGTGACGCGGATACCGCTCCACCGAGTCGTGCCAACGGCATTCCCGCCTTGAGCTCTGTCGCCTTTGGAGCTTGCCAGGGGCTTCGTGCCATTTTCTGGACCGCCAAGCATGGAAGGCAGAATCGCATGGATCGACCAGGAATCGATCGATCCTGGATAAGATCGACGCCCAGGGATCCGATTCCGGGCGGAAGTCCCCTCAAATCCCTCTTTTGAGGGTGGATCGACCCAACTCGCCTGGATCCAAGTTGGATCGCCCGAGTCGCCCATGGATCGATCGATCCATGCGCGATTCTATCGATCCGGCGGGTTTAAGTTCAAATTTGGACTTTGCCCGCCGGATCGACCCCTTATCGAGCTTAATCAGTCGATTCTTGTTCGATCCGACCCGATAAGGGTCGATCCGGCGCGATTCGTGGGGATCCCAGGCGGATCCCCCTTAAAACCTGCGATCCCACCTGAGCCCCCCCCTGTTTTGCCTGTTTTCTCATCCAGGGAAGCACGCAAGGGTGCTCCCCCTTCCCCCCAGCTCCGCCGCCCCCACTGCCAGCGCCACCAGCCTGCTCCGCCGCCGGCCTCCTCCACCGCCGCCGGCCTCTTCCCCCGCCGGCCTCCTCCTCGGCTCCTCCTCCTCTTCTTCTTCTTCTTCTTCTTCTATTTCTTCTTCCTCTTGTTCTTCTTCTTCCCCTTTGGCCCTTTGTTCTCTTTGAAGTTTGAAAGAGGTTTGAGAGGAGCACATCCAAAGGCAAAGCCCAAGGGAGATCTTCTTAAGTAGATCTCAAGAGATCTTACTCAAGCAAGGGAGAAGTTTTTCTTCTTAAGGTTTTTTTTTTTATTTCGTAATTTAGTTAAAATTTTGAAAAAACATGCATACATGTTTGATCTTGTTATATCTTCTTCTTCTTCCCCTAGAGTTTGTCAATTAGAGAAAATCCCCAAATTTCACCCTAATAAGGGTTTGAAAATTGGGACTTTTGTTCTATTAGCACAATTGGACATCAATTAAGTGTTCCAATCACTTAATTGACTTAATTATATCTTTGTATGATAATGTAAGTGATTAATTTCGGGAAATTAGATAAAATCCCTAAATTTTACCCTAATTAGGGTTTAAAAATTGGGGCTTTGTTCTATTAGCACAACTGGACATCAATTAAGTGTTCCAATCACTTAATTATATCTTTGTATGATAATGTAACTGATTAATTTCGAGAAATTAGATAAAATCCCTAAATTTCACCCTAATTAGGGTTTGAAAATTAGGGCTTTTGTTCTATTAGCACAATTGAACATCAATTAGGTGTTCTAATCACTTAATTAACTTACACATGAATGTAGTTATAAATTCATTATTATTAGATGTAATTATGTTTATAATTTTATACTTACACATGAATGTGTTTGTATTGTTATAGGATTAGCAATTATGGCTGATCAGGGCCACGAGGAAGAGCAGTCACCAGGCCCACAAGTAGACATTGGATGGAAACATAGTGTTCTTATTGATGCTGCCTCTAAGAGAGTGCGGTGTAACCACTGTGGGAAGGAAATGAATGGAGGCGTATACCGCCTAAAACAACATATTGCAGGTATTGGAACAAATGTAGTAAAATGCAAGCAATGCCCACGAGAGTTGGTGAATGAGATGAAAGAGTACATGGCTGGAAGACAACAACAAAGAGGCATACGTATTCAACAACAAGTAGAATTGCATGAAGAGCTTTCTGGGAAGGGAAAAAGTAAGGGTGTACTTATATGAGGCTATGGATAAAGCCAAGGAAAGGTTGAGAGAGAAGCATCCCATGGCATTTCAAAAATGGTGGAGAATTATTGATGCAAGATGGGAGTCCACCCTCTACCATGATTTACATGCAGCAGGTAAATGTATTATTATGCATATTGAATTTCTAACTTATTGGACTTGTTTTGTACATATAGGGTATTTCTTTAACCCCAGGCATCAATATAGTGATTCCCCTCGCAACGATGGTAAGGTGCTCCAGGGGACAATCAATGTCATCTCAAGATTATCTAGGAGCACTGACGAAAGAATAGATGCTATGATGGAGGTATAACCAACTTAAATGGACAGATTTAATATACTTTACAAATTACACTTTACAAATTATTTTACAAATTACACTTACCAACTGTTGTATACTTTAGATGGACAGATTTAAACTAAAGTTGGACATTTACAGAGATTATGATCTTAGAGAAGCAGTGAACAAAATGAGTCCTAGTGAGAACCTTGAGGCTTAAGCTCATTTTTACTTCATGACAAAGTGACAATTCACAACCATTATGTGCTAATTCATTGTATTTTTTTTTTATGTAGGTGAGTGGTGGGTTATGTTAGACTACAAGACTGGTCAAAGAAATCCACTTGCAAGAATTGCTATTAGAGTACTCAGTCAGACCACTTCATCTAGCCAATGTGAGAGAAATTGGAGCACTTTCTCACTTATTCACACAAAAGTGAGGAACAGGTTGAGTGCAACTAGGCTAGAGAAGCTGGTCTATTGTCACTACAATATGCGGTTGAAAGTCAAATGTATTAGAGAAAGACAAAAGAGGAGCGAGGCAAGGCTAATGACTTTTACAGGTAATCATTGGGAGCAACGTTTTGCAGAGAGGGAAGCATTATCACCTCCCATTGATGTTGATGAGTTGCTTGATGAGGAACACCCACTAAATGCATGGGTGGAAACAAGACAAGAAAGGGATGTTCCAGAATTTAACCCTCGCAATTGCTCATGGGCGGAAGGAGAATTGGATGGAGTAGAGGCTCGAGATCCAGAGCTTAGGGTCAGTGAGGACCCACCTCTATTCCCTCAGCCACGACACTCAGCTATTTTGCCAGAGACATCTAGAGTGCCTCCCACTCAGCCTGCATTAAGAAGAGCTGCAACACAAAAAGAGAGGAGTTCAAAAGCCATGGAGCTAGAAAAAAGAACATATACCAGGCAAAAAAAGAGGAAAGTACAGCAACCAATTCGTAGTGATGACACAACACAAGTTCCAAATGATGATGATGATGGGGCTGCCACTGGGGCCACAGGAGCTTGCCAGGGAGATGCAGGATATACTGGGGCCACAGGTCTAGGGCTTACTGAAAGTTATGTACCAGAAATAGAACATCAGGGAGGCGGAGGAGAAGGACAAGGGCATGGACAAGGGGGATATGAAGGACAACAACATCATGCAGCCTATGAGTGGCCACCTTGGGAGCCAAACTATAGCTCAGGGTCTACTCATATACCTGCATTTCAGCCTCCCATTTTACCGTACTCAGATATTAGTAGCTCACCTCTTGGAGTACAAGGAGGATGGGGACCTTGGCCTTCACAAGAACAAGAGCATAGTGAAGCAACAAGTACATACAAACCGTTTGGCATATGGTGTCCAGCTCCATCACAATCTGGAGAAAGCTCAAGTCAACAATTTACACCAAGAGGGATTTAAATGGGTATGCATGATTTAGCAAATTCCCTCTTTGGTTATAGCTATCAAAACCCAAATGATGGTGACTCATCTATGTCTGGAAGTGGATGGAAAAATTATTAGTCCTCTATCAAATGTAAGTTACATTTAACATTTTTTTGTTTTTCTTGTGTTATTCTAGTAGTATTGATTCACAATGTCTTAAATTTCATGTTTCATGTACTATGAATGCATGTATAATTGATTTTTGATGCAAATATTAGTTCTTTCAATTTATCAGATTTTTTCTCAATTTTTTCTGTTTTTCTTGAATTTTCCTGATTTTTTCTGCATTTTTGTCATTTCTGTCATTTTTCCTTCCACCGGGGTATTTATGCAATTTCTGCACCTTTGGGGGGGTATTTCTGCAGTTTTCCCCAAACAATGGGTATATTTACAATTCTCCCACCCAAAGGGCCCAAGGGAGATGAGGGGGAGGCTAAGGGCCAAAAGGGAGAGGGTCAAAAAGACCCCTCTTAGGAGAGGGTCCAAGAACCCTAAAGAGGCCAAGGGGACCTCCCATCCCCATGGAGAGGGAGAGAGGGTCCAAGACCCCCTCCAAGCTAACACCCCCCCTCCTTTTATAGAAGTGAGGGGATGAAAAGGAGGAGGTACCCCCCCCCCCCCCTCCGGTTGGAGAGGGGGGAACCAGAGGTGGGGGCACCTCCGGTTGGGGGTGCCAACCGGAGGTACCCCCCCCCCTCTGGTTGGACAGTGGGGGGGGGTGGGGGGGGGAGACCAGAGCACCCCCCCACCTCCGGTTGGGAGTGGGGAGCGGGGGGGCTACCGGAGGTACCCCCCCCCCTTCCAGATGAGGGCGGGGGGGGGGACCGGAGCCAACCCCCCTCCAGTTGGGACAGACCGGAGGGGGAGGAGGCCAGCGTGCCTCCGGTTGGTCTGGACCGGAGGCACCCCACCTCCAGCTCCGGTTGGGGTCCAACTAGAGGTACCCGGAGGTGGTATTTCTGGGATTTTTTGGTGGGGTTTTTTTGGGGAATTTTCTTAGAATTTCTGGGGGATTTTTTTGTGGGAATTTTGGGGTTTTTTTCTGGAATTTGGGTTTTTGAGGATTTCTGTGATTTTTGGGAGATTTTGGGAATTTCTGGGTTTTTTTTTTAGGGGGGGGGGGTGGGAATTTCTGTGATTTCAAGGAATTTTGGGGATTTTTCGGAGGAATTTTTTTTAGGGATTTTCTGGAGGAATTTTGGGGATTTTCTTGAATGGGTATTTTCTAGGATTTTGGGGTATGAGGAATTTGGAGTTTTGGGATTTTATGGGAGTTTGGGAATTTCTGATGTTTTTTGGGTTTTGGAAATATTTGGTGTTTTGGGTGGATTTTTTTGGGGAATTTATGGGATTTTGGCTTTTTATGGAGGTTTGGGTATTTTTTTGGGTTAAACATTTTTTTGTATCAACAAACAGTAAGAAAAATTCTAAGATCGTTAACTCATACCTGGACTTCTAAGGTCACTGCTATTGAAGAGACACATGATCTAACAGAACTTTCTATTGATAAATTAATTGATTCTTAATGGCTCATGAAATTAACATGGAAAGATTTTATGAAAACTCTTCGAAAAAGAAAATATCAAATGCTTTGAAAACTGCATATTCTTCTTCCTCTGAGGATTCAAAAGAAAAATTTGAAGACAGTGACGATGAAGCCATGCTATCAAGAAAACTCCAAAGAATTCTTGCCAAGAAGAAGAAGTTTGGCTCGAAGAGATATTTCAAAAAGGAAAAGAAGAAAGAACCAACGTACTATGAGTGCAATCAGTCAGGACATTACAAGTCAGAATGTCCTAAACTCAATAAGAAAGATCCAGTTGAAAATTTTGAGAAAAAAAAAAGTAAAGAAAGAAAGTACAAGAAGAAGGCAATGGCCGCAGCTTGGGACAATGAAGAACCTACAAGTTCAGACTTCTCAAGCTCAAAATCAGAAGAAGAGGAACAAGTCAATCTAGCCCTCATGGCAGGACTAGACCAGGTAAATTCTAAAAACTCATTTACATCATGTTTTGAATCTGATTCTGATAGTCTAGAAGATGTATTTAATGAATTATATGAGAAACATAAAACAGTAGTTAAACAGATGAAAATAGTTTAAGTTAAATTTACTAAATCAAGAAAAATCCAACACTTTTCTAAAAAATGAAGAAGAAAGATTATGACAAAATTTAACTGAAATAAAAAGATCAAATGAACTATTGTGTGAAGATTTAAAAATTAAAAATAGTAAAATCATAGAACTTGAATCAAATCTAAAAGAATTGAAAGATGAAGAAAAATTAAGAGAAGAAAATAGTTATCTAAAAGCTACCATAGACAGAATCATTAACTGTAAAACATCTCTAGTTGTAAAACTGAAAGGTGCTCGAACAGGTAAAAAGAAATATAGAGTAGGTTATACACCTTCAACAAATGTAGAAAATATTGTTTATCCTGAAAAATATTCAACTCCTAAATTTGTGAAAGAAAATAAAATTAAAAATCCTAGAAAAGTCAATCAATATGTCTACAAACAAAAACTGAAGTCTAATAATAATACACGTGTAAAGAATGCATATGATTTATGTTGTAGTCACTGTAATCAACTAGGACACACAATCAGCACCTGCACAACTAGGCACTTGCGTTGGATTCCAAAGACTAACCATCAAAAACCCAAGAAAATTTGGGTACCAAAAGTCACAACTTAATTCTGTTTACAGGGACGCCTGAGAGCATCCAAATGGTATTTAGATAGTGGGTGCTTAAGACATATGACAGGTGACAGAAAGTTGTTTACAAGTTTTAAAGATGAGGTTGGTCAAGTCACTTATAGAGATAATGAAAAAGGCAAAGTGATAGGATGTGGAAAAGTAGGAACAAAAGAAAAGGATTTGATAGAAGATGTTATCTATGTAGAAGGACTAAAGCATAACCTTATTAACATCAGTCAGTTGTGTGACAAAGGTCACTTGGTAAAGTTTCAGAATGATAAGTGCATTATTCAAAAGAATGGAAAAACAGTCTTTGAAGCTCAAAGAGTCAAAAATCAGTATACTCTACAATTAGCAGAATTGAAAGAAGTCAACTTATACCTTGCAACTACTAAGAGTAAAGAGACTGATTTATGGTACAAAAGACTAGGACATGCAAGCACATCAGTGATCAAGAAATTAATCAAGCATGATCTAGTTGAAGGTCTTCTGAAGTTTAAACTGAAGAAATCTGGAATCTGTACAGCTTGTGCAAAAGGAAAGCAAACCAAGACATCATTTCAGTCCAAGACCTTAATAACAACTTCCAAACCATTGGAACTTATTTACATGAACTTGTTTGGACCTATAAGAACAATAAGTCTTGGAGGAAAAGTTTATGGCTATGTAATTATGAATGATTATTCAAGGTACACTTGGGTATCATTTTTGGAAGCCAAATTAGAAACTTTTTCAGCCTTTCTGAGGTTCAGTAGACTAGTACAGAAGAGCCAGAAGTTTCAAATAATCAGTATTAGATCTGACCATGGTGGAGAATTCAAAAATGAAGAGTTTGTCTAATTCTGTGAAGAAAATGACATAAAACACAATTTCTCTGCACTAAGAACACCTCAACAAAATGGAGTAGCAAAAAGAAAGAACAAAACACTGCTGGACATGGCCAAAACAATGCTTACAGAATACAATCTACCAAGATATTTCTGGGCAAAAACAGTCAACACAGCCTGCTACATCATCAACAGGTGTATGATCAGACCAATACTGAAGAAGACACCTTATGAGCTATACAAGGAGAAAAAACCAAGTCATCTTCGACCCTTTGGTTGTAAGTGTTTCATTTTGAATAATGGTAAAGATAATTTAGGAAAATTAGATGCTAAAAGTGATGAAGGTTTTCTATTAGGATATATCTCAAAACCTAGAGGATACAAAGTGTTTAACAGAAGAACTTTAACTATAGAACAATCAATTCATATTTTATTAGATAAAACTAACCCTTCTATTAAGAAAATAGAAGAAGAAGATGTTGTTGAAGAATTGTGCAGGGATCTGAAACAGACTTCTCTTGAAGAAAAAGATGAAGATAAGGAAGATCCACCACTAGAAGAACTGTAACAACAAGAAGCACAGGAAGGACTACCTAGAGAATTGAGATATCACAGAGACCATCTAAGAGAAAATATTATAAGTGATCCTCAAGATAAGGTAAGAACAAGAGGTATGACAATTCCCTGTGATTTTTCTGCATTTGTTTCTCAAATTGAGCCTAGGACAATCAATGATGCACTGGCAGATGAATCTTGGATCGTAGCTATGCAAGAATCTAGATAGGCGTCCCTCGGTTGACTACAAAGGTTCCAAGGCAATCTATCATACACCTTTTATGTCGTGAGGAAAGAGACTCGAGTTGGGCAAATCCCTTACTACATGAAGCGTGTCAAAGAACTTTTTTGAATAGAAGCAACTAAGAGCTTAAGCATGGCATAACAACTCATTATCAGGATAAGTCATAACTAGGCGAGTTCTCCCTTATGCCCCATACAGCCCAAATTGACATAAAAGAGCGCTTAGGATACTTGGGAGACTGGTCAATCGGGGAGTAAGATCCTTCCATCTCGCAAGTCTTATTTTAGAAAGGGCTATGTCAACGTTAGGCGCCATTCAAAAAAGTATAGAAATAAAAGAAATCAAAAAATCCCAAAATTTAGAAAAAAAAAATCAGAAAAATTTCAAAATCCAAAAAAATCAGAAAATTTTGAAAATTTTAAAAATAGAAAATATATTATGTATATTAGACATCATTTGTTGGTTTACTTCTACATGATTATTTTATGACATAAATACATATATACTGCAAAAATACATGGAAATATTGTGTATACCCTAAAATATTTTCTTCATCAAATATACCCCATATTTTAATGTATTACATCCATGGTTTGTTGTGGCGAATTGGATTGGCCCGATTCGCCCGAATCGGGGCGAATCATGGAAAACTCGATTCTCTCCATTGATTTGGTCTGATTCGCCCCATATATATAATAATATTATATCATATTTGCAATATATATTATACATTATAAATATGATATATTATATATATAATATATATTATACCCATGCGAATTGATCCGATTAGGATCGATTCGGGGGGAATCAAGGCGAATCATGATAAACCCGATTCGCCTCCCGATTCCGATCCGGCAAACCATGATTACATCACAAATACCCCTACTATTAGGTGCTGCAAGTTGGGTTCAACCATGGTTGGGCTAAGGAGTGGAAAAAGTAAGCTACCTCAATTTTAAAATCCTCTCCCATCCCCACACCAGCACACCCCCTCACACACAATTTTTTGGTAAGGGCATTCTCCTCTTTTCAAACTCATTTAACAATTCTGTCCAGAGAAGCACTTAGCGCCCGGGCGCTGAATTTGCCCGGGCGCCGGCGCTGGCGCTGCCCCATTGGGCAGTTGCCGGGGCGCGGGGCCCAGGCAGCAGGGCGCTGCCCAATAGGCGTGCCCCGGGCGCCCGGTATTTAAGCATTTCCCTTCTGTCCATGGTTCCCCGAATTGGCTGATCCGGATCAGAATCGGCCGATCTGGATCTGATCCAGATCGAATCGGCCATGGCCAATCTAGGCCAATCCGGCTGATTTCCGGCCAATTCCAACCGATCCGATACCCGATCCAAGCCAGATCAGATCAGCCCTGGCCGATCCAATCCTTTTTTCCTTTGTTCCATTCATGTTTTAGTGGAATATAACTGACGGCAAGTTAACCTAAGGGATATAACTGATGCATTTTTTATCGACATGGGTATATTTGATGAGGCCAGAATTTTAGGGTTCTACATGAGAATACAGTAGCTTTCAAGGGTGTACATATATTTAACACATTATATCTGACAAAACCTATCTATCCTCTTGCAATGAAACTCCTACTTTTGATCTCCTTCTTGAAGTACATCTTTATACTTTATGTATTACTGAGTCTAACTTGGTGTGAACATTTGTGACCTTTGAGGTTAACGATGTTTCAATGAATTGTAAAGGAAAGGTACTACACAATGAAACGGGTTAATGACAAAGTATCAGGCTTGGAACTTCTACCCCTAGAGCCTTTTCATAGAATGTTTTTTAAGCTGCACATTGGATTTTCTTGATCCTGGGGAGTTAACAAGGATTCTCTAGGAATGCATGATAAAGATGTCACATGGAATGTGGCTCTACATGATGTCAGCATTTAATTATTGTTTTTTATTTATAATAGCTAGTCTTTTCTCTTTAGTATCATCACTTTGCTAATATTGTTGTGACTCCTTCAAAGAAAATAGACTAGGGTGTTGGGATCAATCAGGGGCCGAAAACCCAATTGGGATCAGCCAATCTGAGCCTGATCCCACACTGGCTCGAGCAATTTGATTTTTTTAATATTAAAAATTCATATACAGTTTTATAAAGATGTTATGGTGTTCTGTGCAAATCTTACACAAACTTTCCCTTTCTCAAACCCTTTCCTACTTTGTCAGAGATGGAGCCAAACAGGGGGAGGTGGAGGTGGAGGTGGAAGACAGCAACTCCAATGGCACTGGCAGGAATTGCAGTGGTGATGACAACAATGGCCACAGGCTGGAACTGTGACACAGAAGGTGAGAACCACATGCAGAGGTTTCTTGTTCATCTTCTTCAGTTCCTTTTTTTCTTCTCCTCCTGTCATTCTTCTTTTCTTATTCTTTTTTCCTGTTTTTCAATTTAATTGAGTGGGGTAGGGGAAGTGAAAAGAAGGGGCCAGGCCAGGGCCAAATTCAGCTGACACCCGATGTAGGATCAGCCAATCATCATGTGCAGAATTGGCCAATCAACATTGGGATCGCCCTAGGGAAATCCATTTCCAGGGGATAGCCCCCTGGGTCACATCCAAATTCCAGCCAGAGTCAGTCTAGGGCAGGCCACAACAGTGCAATCAGTCAACCCAGCCCATACCGCCAAACAATTTTTTTATGAGCATTCATCACATTAATTCCTTTACATATATACATACATATGGCATCATATATATGTTAAACATCATTTCATATATAAATTAAATGCATGTGTATATGTATATTATGTACATAAATTAATATGTATACATATGATTGTATAGATTAATTTACATATTATTTTGTATGTACATATAAATGACTTATAGCCATACATATGATTTAATGTGTAAACAGCTTCTCATCTCTAATCATATGCTCTGACATGTATGAGTGTTTTTTTTTTCAATTTTTCCTGATTTTTACATTTTTCTGATTTTCCCAATTTTATCAGATTTTCCTGAATTTTTCAAAAAAAAAAAACTTTTTAAATCTTGCTGATTCAGGATCAGCCAGACTTCCAATGGATAGGCCAATCCGAATCAGGATTGTCCCAGGGTGATCCCTGGGCCGATCCAATTTAGAATTCCATTAGGTTGATTCAGCTAGCTGAAGCTGATCTGGCTGACCCCTGGTATGGTTTGCGTGTTGGGGAGTCAGAGTTGGATTGTTTCAGGCTGATCTCAGTGAGTTTTGCCATTCAAATCCAATTCGTTTATTCATAATCATCCACCAAATCTTTTCCTTGATATTTTCTAGTTATCACATATATATACTTGAAAGATATTCTAACCTGACTCCAACAGTCCAACTATTGGATCCAAACATCATTATTTTCCTTGCACCTTAATGCTTGAATTAGAACACAGAACACTTAAAAAAGAGAACTCTGATATATGGATCCTACTGAGATTCTTAAACACTACTTTCATAGGAAACATTTTTCAGGTACTGAAGGAGAAAATAAAGCCAGGAATGAATTTGAAGATAGCAACCTTAGCTTGCCCAGATACAGATTCAGAAATAAACTTTTATCTCGAGGATAGACTGCAGTTAATTATTTTTCAATGTAAATGTCTAGTTGAGGCACATTTTTGTTGGATAGCATAGGTTTTGTTATCAAATTTCTTTAATAAAATAGTGAGACTATAGCATTTCTATTATGCCAGTTAACATTT
The DNA here is from genome assembly GCA_014218235.1 of Colocasia esculenta. Classification (NCBI taxonomy): domain Eukaryota; kingdom Viridiplantae; phylum Streptophyta; class Magnoliopsida; order Alismatales; family Araceae; genus Colocasia; species Colocasia esculenta. Next base: position 135,244,214 of record CM024761.1, read on the forward strand.
CCTCTAATTCATAATCAACATAGACATGGACAAAGGCATGAAGTCCACACTATTTTTGATCAAGCGTAGGTGGCTGACGGACATTGCTAGAAAGGCGAAGACTGACGCGGCCGGCAAGAAAGGAACTTCGAAGCATTCAGAAACATAGATGGCACGTGGACTCAAGCGACGTTATCGGAGGACTGCATGACTTTCCTTTTGAGTGGTGTTTGTTTTTGGGAAGTTGTATGTTGAGGGTGGGAATCTTTGTTGTGGTATGATTTTGTTTGGGGCAGGTGGGGGTGTTTATCTGGGTTGGCACATGTGCGCTGGTTTTCTTTTCTACGCTCCCTTGGCAGACTTTGGTTTGCCATCCTTTGTTTTGGGGGACTTATTTGGGAGTTCTCCCCCCTTTCTTCATATATAGTTTTTTTTTCCCTCTTTTATAAAACCTGTGGTACTATCCACGCTCCCAAAAAAAACATACATAATCAACATGCAAAATTCTGTATCTTTTATTCATTGCCACAATTAGTTTTTTGTTTCTCTTCCCTTATTAGGGTACCCATAAAATGGTGAGCATATTGCTAATATCTAGGGCTGTAAAAAATATCCGATTATCGAATCTGATTCAAATAAAAATTATAGGCTTCGGAAACACATTTAACTACCGATAGCTTATCGGATTAGGATATTTCCGATAAGGTATCGGAATCGGATATGGAAACTATCTGATTATCCGATTTCCGAATCCAATAGTATATATAATATATATTATAATATATATTATGTAATATATTATATAATATTATTATATAATATGTATATCATATTATATTACATAATATATATTATATATTATCCGATTTCCAAGTCCGATTGACCGAACTTGTTCATATTACACACTATCCGATATCCGAATCCGATTATCCGATATTTTGAAGAAACGGATTTGGATGTTGTTTCTGTATCCGATTCCGAATCCGATTATTTCCAATAATTCTTATCGGAGTTGGATTCGGAATTTCCGACTCCGACCCATTTACACCCCTGCTAATATCAATCCTGTTAGTCTTCCTGTACATCTCCAAACAAGTCTCAAATGACTTTTACAGACTTCACCTCCTATTTTGCTACTACCTCTGCAATATTCATTTGATATATGATTTTCTAGCTGACAATTCGAATTTCAGCTACATGCATTTTGCCAGTAAGGTTTACTTATGAAGCATCAGATTGTTCCAACAGAACATAGCTAGACTTCTTGTTACTTCCTCAGATATTCTTCGTTACAAATATGAATAGGATGACCACAGAGTACCCCAGAGTTGCCTCCATTTATCCAAGGAGCTACCATCACATGTACCACTATGACATGCATATTTTGATCTCCCTCTGCTTTAACCATATGTAATAAGAATTATATGACATTGTACAAAATTAAAATTGCATACCCTTGCAAGAAGGAACTGATCTTCAACTGGTAGTCTTGTATTTGTATTGCATCTGCCACTAATTATCTCCAACATAAGAACACCAAAACTGTAAATGTCTGCTCTGCGTGTCAATTGCCCTCTGATTGCATACTCAGGTGCTAAGTAACCTCTGTAGAAAATACAGCTGAGGATCAGAAGTGTAAGATTGGGACAGGCAAGTTTGTTTCAGCAAGCCGCCTTTACTTATGTTGCTCCTCACAACAACATTGCTGACACAAATAGATATACAAAACTGTAACATTCAATAAAGGCAGAATCGTTACTGCGAAAGGTTAAGGATCAAACTCACAATGTTCCTGCAACTCTGGTACTGACGTGGGTCGTGTTATGTGGGAGAAGCTTTGCGAGACCAAAATCTGATATCTTGGGGGTAAGATCACTATCTAAAAGAATATTGCTGGCTTTAATGTCTCGGTGCACAATATGGGGTTGTACTTCTTCATGAAGATAGGCAAGCCCACATGCAACACCAGTGCAAATTTTAGTTCGTGTTCTCCAATCAAACTGAATAGTAGTGAATCGTCCACCTTGAAAGTGTGCAAGAAACAAGTATATTTCATTGTCATCCAATAAAATTTCATAAAGAAAAACGAACAGTGGATAGGTAAAATAAAAAAAGCAAGCATACATAAGGAATACCTGAAACTTACCTAGAAGGGTTTGAGAAAGACTGTTATTTGCAAGATAGTTGTATACAAGTATTCTATGATTTCCTTCGACACAGCACCCATAAAGCTTGACAAGATTTTCATGAACTATGTTTGAAATTGTCGCCAACTCAGACAAGAATTCACGTGATCCTTGTCTCGAGTCAGATGATAGCACCTTTATGGCAACAAATTTACCATCTTTAAGCCTTCCCTGTGAAATCACAAGCATAGATTGAAAAGGAGCAACCGAGCAAGTAAGCATCGCTAGCTGGATACATCAGATGCAGTGATTTGAAATATACATCATTATAGTAACTACCTTGTATACAGAACCATAACCTCCTTCACCAAGTTTGTGTATACTGCTAAAATCTTCAGTTGCATGTCTCAGTTCTTTATAAGAGTATAACTTCACATTTGAGATGGCAGGAATTTCTAGGATCAAATGAAATGTCATCAGAAACTCATCAAAACTCTACATGCCGGGGGGCACGTAAGGATGAAACAAAGGACGTTACCTATTTTCACAATTTGGTGAAGTATTTGTCTTAGTTTTATACTTTGAATGACAAAAGGAAAGGTGCAGCTCAAATCCACAGAGTATATACATCATGAATCACAGAAGGCCAATTTCTAGGACATAACTGCAACATCGGAAATAGCAGATAAGAATCCCAGAAACCAGTTGAGTCTTTACCTTCACTTGTAAGGATGGCTAGATCCTTTGAAGCCTTCTCTTTTCCAAACATGCAAGAGAAACAAGTCATCACCACCTAAGTTTATGATCCGCTTTTCCACACCCAAGGGCACTTTGCATGAATCAAACTAAAAACACCTGCCACTTTGAACACGACGTTGGGCAAAAGAACAAGTCATAAAATGCAAAAATCAATGTTATGTGAGAAACATGGTAAATGTGGTAGTATCAGCATATGGGGGGAACAAAAAAAAAGAGCAACATTCGTTAACATGCAATGATGTCCTTCAGGCTTTTGCTCACCTTAGCCTCAGATTTCAAGGCAACATTCCAGGGATCTAGGTGACTTTTACTCAAATGTATATGTATATTAAAAGAAATCAGACACTATTAAATAGGCGTGCACAGTTTCTTTGTGGAAGGATGATAAGGAGATCCCCAAGATTCTGGATGTGATTTTAGGACACCCAGAAATCTCATGCACAGACATGAATACCTTCCTGTACGGATGTAGATTTCTATTGTACAATTTATTTCCTCTTCATAGGATATGCTGGACCCATGCTATCTTTGTAACCAATTACTGAATATTCTGTATAAATGGATTGTTGCACCCAAAAAAATCGAAAAAAGTAAAAATCAAATATTAGAAAGAAATGGGTTTAAACCCAAAATTCTATCTTGGGGGGGTTTAAACAAAAAAAAATGGAAAAGGGCCATTATTTTAATGCCCAAAAGGGGTATTGTTTACCCAGAGGAACCTCCCTCCAGATAAATTACCCGGCCTCCTCCGGACAAGACTTGTTCGGAGTAGCCTCCTCTGGACTAGCCTGTCCGGAGGAGCCCCATCCGGACAACCCCCCCCCCCCCCCCCTCTCTGTCACCAATAAATAGCCCCCCAAAGGGGGCTCAAATGGGGTTCGAACCCCTTGGAGCTCCGGGAGCTCTGGCCGAAGACACCCTTTAGGGGATTTGAAGACCCCTTTGTGGGGGAGACAAGACAACCCCCCCCCCCCTTGGGGGGATTAAAGTTATTAACAAGGGATTGTGTTTTCATAATTAAATTATGAAGACCCCAAAAGAAGGATTTTTTTGTGCATGTAAAATTATATAAAAGCCCCTGGAGGGTGAAGAATTACATGAAGACCCTTGGTCTGTCCAAAAATTACAGAAATACCCCAATTTATGGGAAATTACAGAAAAGCTCTCAAGAGTTGGAAAATTGCAAAGAAGTCCCCTGAAAGTGGTTATTTGTATAAATATCCTCTTTGGGACAGATATTGTAATTATACCCAAAAACTCATGGGAAATTACATAAAAGCCCTAAAGGGTGAAGAAATTACAGAAATACCCCCGAGTTTGTGGGAAATTACATAAATACCCTTGGAAGAAGGAAAAATTGCATAAAAGCCCCTGAAAGGGCAGAAATGACTGAAAAGTCCCTGGAAAGGCAGAAATTGCAATAGAACCCCTGAAGAGTGGGGAATTTCATAAATACCCTTTATCATGTAAAAATTACAAAAAAGACCCTGTTTAGTAGGGAAATTATGGAGAAGCCCTCAAAAGGGCAAGAAATGTAGAAAAGTCCTCGGAAGGACAGAAACTACATAGAAGTCCTGAGGGACAAGGAATTGCAAAGAAGTCCTCCAAAAAGGTAGAAATTATAAGGAAGTCTTTGGAAAAGGCACAAATATAATATTGTCCAAATCTTCTCCAGATTAATTCTTCAAAAGACAACATTGGCCAAATTTTCAGTTCTTCGATCATATCTATGTCGATTGCACAACTCGATGGAGCGGGACCCATGTCACTTTTCTGAAGTGGCGTGCGCTCTCTTGAGTTCGGCATATGGCTAAAAAGTCGGAGAATGGCGGAAAAGCCAAGAACACTAAGAAAAGGTACAAATGTCAAATAATGCCAAGGAATGGTAGAAACATCTGACAAAAGTCAAGAATTGACATAAACGTTTGGAAATGCCAAAAAATGGCGATAACGTTCAAGAAAGTCAAGAAATGATAGAAATATTTGGGAATGCCAAGAATTGGCGGAAACACCCAGAAAGGTCAAGAATGACAGAAAGATCCAAAGATGCTAAGAAATGGCAAAAGTATTTGAAGATGTCACGAAATGGCGGGAACGCCAGGAAAGTCAAAAAAATGACAGTTCTACCAAAAAAGGGTCATAAACTGTAATTATACCCATAAACAGTTAAAATTGCAATAGGACCCCTAAAAGGGTACAAAATTGCTAAAAGACCCATAAAGGGTATGAGATTACAAAAATACCCAGAAAGAGTCGAAAGTTACAGCATAACCCAAAAAGGGTTAAAGCCTAGTGCAAAAATCCCCTTTACGGACACCAAGTGCATTCCAAAGGTCTGATCACCATCAAAAGAGTGATCATGATCATAAAGCAAAGTCAATCGTCGGATTATGACACAAGCAAAGTCAATTGTCTGATCGTGACAGAAACGAAGTAAATCAAATGCAGCCAGAAGCAAATTCAAAGAGTCCAACTGCGACCAGATGTAATTCTGAAGACCCAATTATATAATCGGGACCAATTATAAAGGTCTTAAAAGACCAAATTGTAATTTAAATTATATATGTATAAGGAAATGAAAAAAATATTTTCCAAATTCTTTGGAATTTGTGTCAAAATGAATCTCAGTAGCATCATCAAAAGTATTTGGATTCAATCCGATGTAAATGAACACCGACTCTGATTGGTGGGCAAAGAATCCAGTACACAAAATCCACAACGCCTGATAAAACAATGCGTGGAATAAATATGCCAAAATATAGTGCACTCATCCAACAAATGGACATGTAAATTCCTTGCGTCAAGAGGATTTTAAATCATTTGTCTGTAAAACAAACTGGCACGCCCACGCACATGAAAAAACACACTATCATCTTTATTTATTCAAAAGAAAATTATGTGTGTTCCATAAATTGGCACGACCGGTGAGACCCTTCCTGCCTTTCATGATAATGTCGAGATTCATCAACGAAATCTTGATCTCAGTTGTCCCATCTTAAGGAGGGACCAGTAAAAAGAAAGTTCTAATACCTATTTGGGACAAACCAGCATTCACAGTCAAAGCACCAAAGATTGCGAACAACAACAGCAACAACAAAAAGAAGACGACGACAATGGCAGTTGTCACCTACGGCCCACTAGTCATCGTGAACCATAACAGTCACCGGAGGCAGCAAACCAATAGGCAACGACATCAAGCCTATTGGCGTCGAAGACATTAACCAAGTCGCTAGGGGCATCAAGCTTACTGGAAGTTGAAACAACAATCCAATGACTAGGGGCATCAAGCCTACGGTTGCAGGGGGGGCAACAAGCCCACCGTCAGGGACATCAAGCCCACAATCATGCAAGGCAACAAGCCCACTACTGGAAGCGTCAAATCCACTGCTACAAAAGGCAACAAGCTCGTCCTCACCGGGGGCAGCAAGCTTGCTAGTGTAAGGAGCAGCAGAAGCGCGACCATTCCTGCTCAAGGCATCAAGTCCCACAAACCTCAAGGCCGAGTTCACTCAGTTGACACAATTTTTACTGACATTGTCCCTACTCAACAGGGCAACCCGAGGGTTGTAAGGGTACAAAGCCAGGGACGACCACCTCAAGATCGAGCAAGATAGTCATCGTCGAAAGCCCGTAAGTTCGGCTCAATGAAAATGAGCCCATCATCTCCCGGGACAAATACGTCCCAACTGTTTCCAACTCCAACTGCTTCGTACTCCTATGATGAGTGCGAGAAGATGGGAATAACTCCCAAAAAAAGTCCAAGGCTGATGTCAGGGGCAAACAAATGTACCAACAACCCCTTTAAAGTTCAAACAAACTTGGGTCATTAAAAAAAAGGCCCAAGCCATCAAGGAAGCCCAGGTAAGTCAGCCTACCCAAGCCAAAGTACATCACAAAATTGAAGAGGTGTCTCCTCAACCAATTAGATCCCAACACCCTAGAGGAGTAAAAAGAAAAGAGGTGTACAGAAGACCTAAATCTACTCCTTGACTTGTGGAATCAATCTGCATCACAAGGGGTGGAATGCCTCAAACTTTTGGCATCACAAAGCTCTGTCTTCGGCAAGTTGGAGGTGTCATATCACCTGGGCATGCAGCCATCAAAAAGGCAGCAAATTGTTCAAATGACTGAAGGTAGAAGCAATATATAGGTATTTACCTGTTATGTCTCCAACAAAGACCCAATTCCAGTCACCGACTGGATAACTGTGGAACGCGGAATTTTTTTCTTTCCTTTTCGATTTTTTCTTCGACGTAATGCGGACGCATGTACGTCTTTTGAATGCGTTTTGGGCGTGCCAGACTGTTTACAATAAACAGACAAAGAAATTTATTTTATGAGGTGTATTGGGCATAAACCTTGAGCCCTCGAGTATTTTATATTTATTTTCCGCGCGCGTCCGTATTTTTCAGGCGAATGGGTGGTCGTGTGCTGGACCGTTCCCCACCGACCGGAGTCGGTGTTTCATTTACATCGGGTAAGACCCGAATACCTTCGATACGATACGTTTGTTAAAAGACCTTTTGCCAAATTTTAGGGAAATTAGACAAGTAAATTTCCATAAATTTCCTCAAATATTTTATATTTATGACATTTACATATATGTCCTCAATGGGGTATTTATGCCTTCATTGGGCGTTTATACAAGCATGCCTTCACACGTGTTATTTTAACACGGAAGGACTTAATTACAAATTTCCGAGTCTTATATATATTGACCTGTGGAGTGACTTGCGGAGTCCTGTCTTCCCACGTCACACGGCACGGACGGAGCACGGAGGGGCCCGACGCACGTGCGGACAATGAACGGAGCTCGGAGAAAGGTACTTCTCTCCCCAAAGTACAGACAGTATGGCAGGATCCCAAGGATCAGCCCTCTTAAAAGCCCTCTAGAAGGGCTCTTCAGAAGGTTTTTTCCAAGCTCTCTCTCCCCTTGGCCCCTACCCCTCTATTTATAGGGGTTTGGAGGGTGTTTGCTTCATCATTTAGTTCGAACCCGTTTATCTCAGGTGTTCGAAATTAGTAAACCCCGAGGCTATTCACGAGGATTTACAGTCATTTCTCGACCTCCCGGGGATTTTCGGTCGTATCTTGACCTCCCGGAGCTTTCGGCCATATCTCGACATGTACAAGGGTTCTTGCCGTTATTTGACAATCCCAAGACTTGGAGCGGCATGCCGTAAGCCAGCCCAGGAGAGTGTTGGCCCTTTCGGTATGGCAGCAAGCTAACTTAGAGGGGGGATGAATAGGTTTTTCTGAAATCTGAAATAGAAACTTAAACACAAAAATTATCACTTAAAAGTTTGATTAGTTTAGTGTGATAAAGAGTAGCAGTGCGGAAGCAAATAAACAATCACACAAATAACACAAGAGATTTATCCTGGTTCGGCCCTTCCCACATGGAAGTCCTACGTCCAGTCCCCAAGCAACCTCTTGGGATTTTACTAACCAAGGGTACAGTCCCCCTCAAGGACAATACAACACCCAGCACCCCAGCTGATCTTCTTCTCTTTCCCGGGCAAGAAGGCAGCCCACTTCTTTTCTAGGCTCAGAAGCAAACCTACTTCTTTTACAGGTTCAGAAGTAAACCTCCTGGAACAAACCCCAGTGCGGTTCTGCTAGACTTAAACCCCCAGCTAGGTCATGTTGGTACAAACCCCAACAAGGTTCTGCTAGACACTAACATCTAACTAGGTTACACACTGTATACAGTCCTACAGCTGGACAAGGGTCTTTCTTAGAAAAGAAAGAACAAGACTGAGAGCTAATACAAGATGAACACTATGGACTTAGCTCACAGTCACAGACTCTCCCTCAAGATTACAATGAGCATAGGGAGAATGGAAGAGAAGAAGGCTTGAAGGCGATGAAGACTTCTGCTTGAAAGCTTCTGTAGATTTTGGCTCGAGCTCTTCTCTCTTTCTCTAAGTGTTTGTGGCGTGAAGGTTCTTCTCACAGTTGTACACTCTTGAAGGATTTTCAGGAAGGCTCTTTTTTTTTTGTTCTTCAGCAATGCTCCATCTTTTATATGAGCAGCTTTAGAATAGATCCGTTGAAGAGATCCGTTGGAGCTCCTCTAGTCGTTGCTGATCTTTCTCTTCATTTGTCTTAATTAGACTCTGGTGGTCTTCGAGATCTGTCAGCATAGAAGAGAGTGTTAGCATAAGAGAGTGTTTATAAGATATCAGTGTATGCTACTGTGTTTCTGCTAACATTCTGAAAATAGTAGTTCATATCTATTTGACAAGACTCTGAAATATGCATGCAGCTTTTTGTCAGAAGATATTTGACTTTTCATTTAAGCGCCAAACATATTTGAAATATAAAGGTAATCTGTGTTTGAACAGAATCCATGAAGAAATTGTTATGAGCAGACTTATGAAATCGTTATGTGAACAGTCGTTGCTCATTTGTAAACAAATAGATGTGATCATTTATGAAATCGTTATGCAAGCAAATCGTTATGATCTCCTGAAGAAATCGTTGTGATCAATAAAGAAATCGATGTGATCACTTATGAAATCGTTATGAGATCAATTCTTATCAAATCGTTGCGAAGGCAAATCGATGTGAGGGCAAATCGTTGCACTCACTTATCAAATCGTTATGAGACCGATTTCTTATCAAATCGTTGCGAAGGCAAATCGATGTGAGGGTAAATCGTTGCACTCACTTATCAAATCGTTATGAGACTGATTTCTTATCAAATCGTTGCGAAGGTAAATCGATGTGAGGGCAAATCGTTGCACTCACTTATCAAATCGTTATGAGACCGATTTCTTATCAAATCGTTGCGGTCACTTAAGAAATCGTTATGAGACCGATTTCTTGGCACATTGTTGCATTTACTTAAAGAATCGTTATGGCTTCTAAAGAAATCGTTATAGTGCTTATAAAATCAATTAAAACCAAATCAATGTAGCGCTTATTAATTTGGCACTTAAACTGAAATCAATGTATATTGATTAAACATCGATTTTATCATTTTAGTGCGCAATATTGCATCAATGAGAGACTTAGCATTTTGTTATGAGATTGATGCGACACAGATAAAACAAAATATTCAATAACATTTAATCAACAAAGATATACTTAAAATCATCATAAGTTTTGTTATCACCAAAATACAAGGACAACTATAAAGTGGTTCAACAGAGAGCGCACGCCGTTTCATATAAACGGCGAGGGTCCCACTCCACCGGGCCGTGCGAACGGCATAAGCCAAGCCTCTTGGTCATTTCTTGACTTTTCGGAGTGGTTCCAGGTATTTCCGTCGCTGGTTGACTTTTCTGGATACTCCTGCAATTTGTTGGCTTGCTTGGACTTCTCCGCCGTTTGTCGACGTTTTCCGAGAACTCCCCATGTGTTCGGCTTTAAGTCACACCCAGGAGAGCGCACGCCACTTCATAGAAGTGACGTGGGTCCCGCTCCACCGGGTTGGACAAAAAGCACGAACCGTCGGGCTATTTTAGCCATTTTCCCCGCCGCAGAGACGCATCCGTAATTTTCCGGGTAATAGGGGTGTTCCTGTAATTTTCCAGGTTCCGGGCAATAGGGGTGTTCCTGTAATTTTCCAGGACAGTAGGACGTATCTACGATTTTTCGGGGCAGTAGGGGTAGTCCCGCAATTTTCCAGGACCTCCGGGCATTTCTGCAACTTTCCTGGGCAGCAGGGGTATTCCTGCAAATTTCTAGACAACGGGGGTATATGTGTACTTTTGATCATGGTTCAAAAACTCGGCCGGATCGGGATCGGATCGGCCAGTTGGCTCGGTTTTGGGCCTCCCGATCCGAGCCGGGGTAACCTAGCCGGTCCTTGCACGCGGATCGGACCGGCTCGGCCGGTCCTTGCACGCGGATCGGACCGGCTCGGCCGGCTCGCCGAGCCCAACCCGATCCGCCTCGTATCGGCCCGAGCCGGGCCGATCCTGTTCAACCTTGTCATGGGCTGAGTCCAGGCCAATCCGAGGCTAAGTCCACTGCGATTTCAGGCCTTATTTACCTGAATATCATTTAAGTAAATGTTATTACTTGTAGTTTCATTTACTTAAGATATTACATGTAAATAAGGAAGTACCCCCCATTTGAATCCAATAAAAATATCAAAAAAATCATATCTCTTACCAATAAAAAGTCAACTCTCCCACCGAAGAAGAAAATCGTGATTTCGTTGATTTTAGCGAAATGCTAACTTTCTAATCTCTCATAATTTAGCTTATCTAAAAATTTGATAATTCAAATAAATCATATGGAACACTAAAAATCTAAAGTCCGGTAAAAAAGATTAAACGTGCATATGACTTCTCCAAGGGAGCCACTCTCCTACTGACAGCACTTAGTCTGCTTGAGACCTCTCAGGATTTGGTCAAACCTAAGCTATCATTATCTAAACTCATGAGATTTTTTACTTTTTAATTGAAAAGAAATTAGAAAGTGACAATTCTCATGACTTTGAGTGATGATAGTTTAAGTTTGACCAAATCCTGAGAGGTCTCAAGCAGATTAAGTGTTGTCACTAGGAGAGTGGCTTCCTTGGAGAAGTCATATGCACGTTTGACTTTTTTTACAGAACTTTGGATTTTTAGTGTTCCATATGATTTATTTGAATTATCAAATTTTTAGATATGCTAAATTATGAGAGATTAAAAAGTTAGCATTTCGCTAAAATCAACGAAATCACGATTTTCTTCTTCGTGGGAGAGTTGACTTTTTATTGGTAAGAATATGATTTTTTTGATATTTTTATTGGATTCAAATGAGGGGTACTTCTTTATTTACATGTAATATCTTAAGTAAATAAAACTACAAATAATAACATTTACTTAAATGATATTCAGGTAAATAAGACCTGAAATCACAGTGGACTCGGCCTGAACTCAGCCTGTATAAGATATACACCTGTATAATGGGCCGATCCACCCACCCCTGGCTCCGCCGGGCTCGGCCCGGCTCGGCCGAGCCGGGGTCTGGATCGCCGGGTCGGATCAGTTTTGGGCTGACCGATCCGATCCCGATCCCCGGGTTTTTGAACCTTGCTTTTGATGTACACATACACAAATTTTATATCCCCAGGGGGCTTTGTGCAATTTTACACAAACTTGGGTCCATGGATGGGGCATATGTGTAATTTTACACACATGCACAAATTTTACATCCCCATGAGGTTTTGTGTAATTTTACACAAATTTGGGCCCACATGGAGGGTCTTCATACGAAGAACAAACATGTCCCCCCCCCCCCCAAGAGCCCAAAGGGCCAGCCCAGCAGAGCCGAAGTCCTTTTTTTTTTAATCTTCAGGAAAAAAGCCCCTTTCTTCATGGCCCTTACCCCCTATTTATAGGGGTTTAAGGGGCCAAGGGGGCTGGCGCACAAACCCCCCGCCGGGGGGGGTGCCGGCGGGGTGTCCTTCGCGTGGGCGCACCCCGCTGGGGTGTTCTGTGCGCACCTGGCTGGTTTTTTGGGGAGCTTTCCTTTTTTATTTTTATTTTTTTGGGGGGGGGGGGGGGGTTCTTTTTTTTTGTTTAATTTTTGGTGTCAACAATAACCAAGCAAACTAAGGTAGCTAATCTAGATCCCCGACTGAGGCAGTCGATCAGAAGTACTAAATATGCCTCTAGGAGGAACCAACAACCTCAACAGCATCAATCTCAGCCACCAGGGACATCAAGCCAATTGCTGCAAACATGGAAGGTAGGATCGAAATTAGATTGGGATTGCTAGGCACCAATCCAATCCGGATCGGGATCGAATCGCAAAATCCCATGGATCCAAGGGAAGTCTGGCCGATCCTAGATTGGCAAGTCTACAAAATTGATTTTTTTTTTGAAAAAAATCAGGAAAATCAGGAAAAAACAGCAAAAATGAAGGAAAATGTAATAAATTGAAAGAACTAACATTTGCATCAAAAATCAATCATACATGTATGTATATGAAACATAAGACTTTGTGTATTATTACTACCATAATAATATAAAAAGCATAAAATATTAAAGACTTTGTGTATTATTTACCTGAATACCATTTAAGTAAATGTTCGAATTTATAGTTTCATTTACTTAAGATATTACATGTAAATAAGGAAGTACCCCACTTGAATCCAATAAAAATATAAAAAAATCACACCTCTTACCAATAAAAAGTCAACGCTCATATCTAATAAGAAAATCGTGATTTTGGTGATTCTATCAAAATAACGACTTTTTAATCTCTCATAATTTAACATATTTAAAATTTTCATAATTCAAATAAACTCAATAGAATATTAAAAATCTAAAGCCCGGCAAAAAAAGTCAAACGTGCATATGAGTTCTCCAAGGGAGCCACTCTCCTACTGACAACACTTAGTCTGCTTGAGACCTCTCAGAATTTGGTCAAATTAAGTTATCATCACTCAAACTCATGAGTCTACTTGAGACCTCTCAGGACTTAGTTGCTGTCAGTAGGAGAGTGACTCCTTTGGAGAAGTCACATACACGTTTGACTTTTTTCAGCAAACTTTGAATTTTTAGTGTTTTATTGGGTTTATTTGAATTATGAAATTTTTAGATAGACCAAATTATGAGGGATTAGAAAGACGCTATTTTGATGGAATCATCAAAATTGTAATTTTCTTCTTGGATGAGAGAGTTGACTTTTTATTGGTAAGAGATATGATTTTTTTGATATTTTTATTGGCTTCAAATAGGGGGTACTTTTTTATTTACATGTAATATCTCTAGTAAATTAAACTACAAATACTAACATTTACTTAAATGATGTTCAGGTAAATAAGATATTGTACATTAGTATACACTTGTATATACATATTGATTGTGTTTATACATTAATATGATTATATCATACACTTTATATTGATGTATTTCAGTTAATAAATGCAATCCTTATGTTTTTCTATTTTTTCTAATTTTTTACAATTTTTATAAGGGGTTGATCCAGCCACCCCTGTCTCAGCCAGGATCAACCCAGACCGGCCGATCCGATCGTTTTTGGCTGGCCAATCCGGCCCTGATCCCCTTTTTCTTGAACCTTGAATGAAACTACAAATATAAACATTTACTTGGTCGATCCAGTCAGATTCTACTGATCCACCCCGATTCCACTTAAAATTGTGGGGGTTGGGGCATTCCCCCCCTCCCAAAAAAAAAAAAAAAAATCGGATCAACATTGGCTTATTCCAATTCGAATCGGCCGATTCTGATCTGATTTGACCGATTTTTCCATCCATGCATATCCCTCCTACCTTGCATGAACATCCTATGCTTACTAGACACAAGGCTGGGATTCATAAACCCAACCCACACTATGCCTTATCCTCCAGTCCCTTCCATAAGAACCCAAAACACTTAAATCTGCTCTCCGACATCCCCAATGGCATCAGGCCATGCATGAAGAAGTTGCTGCTCTTCTCCGACAAAACACCTTTGCTCTTGTCCCTCGGAGTCCTGATATGAAATGGATTTGGAAGAAAAAAGATTAAGGCAGATGGCTCCTTTGATCAGTTAAAGGCTAGATATGTAGCCAAAGGCTTCAATCAGATTGCCGGAGTTGATTTCACTGAGACTTTTTCCCCAGTCATTAAACCACACACTAATTGTCTTATATTGTCACTTGCCTTGATGAAAAAATGGCATACTCGACAACTCGATGTTACGAAGCCTTCTTACATGGATATCTTGAAGAAGCCATCTATGTTCTACAGCCACCTAGCTTTGAGTATCCTCGTCATCCACACCATGTTTGGCGTTTTCAATAAAACTCTTGTGGACTCAAGCAAGCTCCGCGACAATGGTTTAATTGATTCAGTTAATTCCTACTCTCCTGGGGCTTTATGTGCAGCACTGCTGATCCCTCACCTTTCATCTATCATCTCCATGGGCAAACTCTTCTTCTCTTATTATATGTGGATGACATTATCTTAACCGGTGATCATGCTCCTCCGATACAAAAATTTATATCACCGCTTGGCAAAACTTTTGCTTTAAATGATATTGGCCCCCTCCAGTCCGTTCTCTGTGTGGATTTTCAGAGAAATAGCCAAGGAATGCTACTCTCTCAAGCTCGATACGCTCAGACTCTCCTCATATGAGCTGCTATGGCAGGTTGCAATACTATTGCCACTCCTATGGCAGTCAAATCTGGTGCTCCTTCTAGAGCACCTTTTCATGATCTGCAGTTGCATTGGAGCCTAGAGGGCACCCTCCAATATATTCTTCGTGATCCTGGCATTTCTCTATCCCGACCACCACAGTTATTTTTGTGATAATCTTAGTGCTCTTTACAAGACTATTAATCCTGTCTTCCAACCTCGGTAGAAGCACATAGAACTCGATTATCACTTTGTCGGAGAGAGCTGCTCAAGGTGCTCTCATCACTCGGCATGTCCATTCATGTGCCCAACTGGCTGATCTATCCACGAAGCCTAAGCCTCTACCATGCCAGCGATTTTTTGGGCCTTCGTCTGCCCTCTACGCCAAGTGTGAGGGGGCATGACAAGGATGATAAGGAGATCCCCGAGATTTCTGGATGTGATTGAGAGTTTCCTTCGGTCTTATTTTTAGTATGCCCAGAAATCTTGTTCACAGCCATGAATATCTTACTGCACAGCCGAAGATTTCTATTGTATAATTTACTTCCTCTTCCTGTGATACGCTGGACCCATGCTATCTTTGTAACCAAACACTGTATATTCTGCATAACTGGAACTTCCTCACCTCGGTGTTGCTTGTTGAGTTCTTCCAACCTCTGTTTTCTTTATAGAGCTCCTTCCTCTTTGACATTTTATCATCAATCGTAAATGAGAGGAATAAAATTTGTAAGATATTATGCACCTTTTGCTCCAACACCCGAATGACATGAATCCAACGTCCCTAGACCAAGAGAATGTAAAAAGATCTTTGCTGCATAATAAGGAGAAATCATTTGCAGCTAAAAGATCATAAGATTTATGAAATTTGCAAGGAACCATCAACCAGAAAATTTACAGAAGAATCCAAAAAGGTTTACTCCGCTGAGAGGTGGTTTAATTGGAGAAAGATCAACCTACTAAAATCCAAAAAAATTGGAGACCACCCTTCCCATACCAACTTCAGGAAGGGGGGTGGGGGATGGGATGGAACACAGAGGAGAGGCAAAATCCCAATTAAACAAACTACAGACTTGATTCAGCGCCAAAAGAGAGAGCCTAAAATAATGCTACGCATTACATAGGACAGATGATCCTAGAAACTAGATCGCAGAACCGAAAATTTTGCACACTCCAAATCGCAACTGTGTAAATGCTATCTCCGAATAAGACACGGCGCAATCGTGGCACAACGCTAAAAAGTGCCCGACAAAACGAAGAACCCAAAAATGATTACCTGTGGAGAAGCAGCAGCAGATGAAGACGGACCGCACTCTATGCAAGCACCAGCAGACGACTTCCCAGTACGGACACAACCAGCAAAGCCCTGTCCTTTCCGCTCAGAACTCCTCCAAGCCCACCTCCCAGAAAGAAGAAGACACCAAGTCAACTGAACCCAGAAGCAGAATTGCCAGAAACAGCCGCGAGCACCGCTTCGATCAGCCAAGGTGGAGGAGGAGCAGGAGATAAACAGGGAGAAAGACAACACCCCGCTTTCCGTCCTGCCCAGGTCACTCTTGTACCACCAGAAGCAACCAAAACGGCTCCCTCCACTGTGAAAGCAGGAGAAATGAGACAGTTTTCACAAGGAACGGGTCCTCTACAGCCAGAGCAAAACCGCAACCTCCTGCGAGCGACATAAACGCTCCTCTGCTACCAGCGACCTCCCTTGCACCGGATTCTGGACGACAGTTTGGTCTGAAGTCAGCGATTGCGGTCAGAATACTCCAACCAGTTAGATGACAAAGCAAGAAAACAATTTTTATTGATTGTTTATTGGAGGCAGCGGCCGAGAATTCTCTGCAGTTTATTTTTGACGGAATCAACATCCGATCCATCTTTTGCCATCCTATTTAATTTTCAATCTCATGACTGTTCAAACATAAATTTCGATTCATAATCTTGAAAAAAATTAATTTTCGATCCAAAAATAACCCTCACCGTTAGTGGCTCACCGTTTCTATGGCTAAAAAACCGAAATACCCCTCTTGGAGTTCTCACGTGAGTACCTGAGCCTTCTTTCACGTTCACTTGCAGCTCACATTTTTTTTTTTTTTGAATGAATGCAGGAAGCTAGCAGCAGTAGCCAACACCTCCTGCCTGGAGAACTGTTTTGAGGGTTGGTCATTTGAGTTCACAGAGAGAGACAGGGAGAGCAGATTTAGAGATGTCTTCTTATTTATAGCTGGAATGTGGGGAAACGAACAGATGACTGGAAGACTGATGTAGCGGGTTGGCTATTTGAGTGATGGGAGAAATAATGCTGTAATTCCATTGTTTTCTTTTACGTTTTTTTT
Source organism: Colocasia esculenta (assembly GCA_014218235.1). Classification (NCBI taxonomy): domain Eukaryota; kingdom Viridiplantae; phylum Streptophyta; class Magnoliopsida; order Alismatales; family Araceae; genus Colocasia; species Colocasia esculenta. Next base: position 135,261,496 of record CM024761.1, read on the forward strand.
TCTCTCTCTCTTTTGATCTTATGGGTCTGCTAAACAACTTACCCTGGTATCATCTGCATTCTAACCTTTCTTGCAGCAAATTCCCTTTTGGTCTTATAGGTCTGCTAAACAACTCACCCTGGTATCATCTGCATTGTAACCTTTCTTGCAGCAAATATGGATGCTTATATGTAGAATTCTTCAAATCCATATCTTGAGATTTGGCTTCACATGTAAGGTGTCATTTCTACTGTTTGGGCATGCCTCTCTACCCTCAATGTAATGACTCCAAGAACCCGACCCTCGGCTCAAGTCAAGGACTCGATCTTCGCAGTCGTCGCCCACAGATCCGGAGACCCGAAAGGGCTATAACACAAGTCTAACAGAATATGTAAATGAAATAAACGTCAACTACTAACTAGAAGCACACACGCGGAAACAGAAAGAAGAGCGAGACCGCAGCGTATCGCTCTAGGTACAGTCCCAACACACACACTAGTACAAGTAAGCAAGGGGAAGGTCAAGTCCCTTAGGGGCATACCCCGAGGGTGAAGTACAATGAAAGGGGGATAACACTGCTAGTTGAGGGGACGACGACTACCGCCCCGCCTCCTCCGCCCGACGCGCACCCTGCCGCTGTTGAGAAGTCTCACCTGAAAAAAGAAGGGATGAGCTTCACAACAGAAGCTCAGTAGGGACTACCAATCTCCTACTGGCTCTAACCGGCAGAAGAATATATAAACAAATTAAGATTTTCTTTTCCTACTGGCTCTACCAATCTCTTACTGGCCCAAAAACAGCATCAAGATTTTCTTTTCCTTTTACAAATCTTGACAGATCTTCATTTTTTTTTTTAGTTCATTTTGAACTTCTTTCAACTTTTTCTGATCTCTTGATTCTCATTTGAAGATTTTCAATAGATTTGTTTAGAATTTGTTTTTCTTTTTCTTTTTCTTGAAGTTTTTCTTTCATGCAATCTATTTTAACATAGTGGCTTTCCTCTTCAATTTTCAGTAACTCTATCTCTTTGGTTAAGATTGCAATTTGTTCATCATGGCTTGTACTGTGAACAAATAGTGGTGATTTCTTTTTCAGTGTTTTGTTTTCAGATTTATACTCACAATTTTTTTCAAACAGCAAGGTATATGCCTCTTCCCATTCTTCAACAGTGTAGTTTTCAAAGGAAGAGTTTACCTCATTAGAGTCCTCACTTCTTGCCATTAGGCACTAGATCTCTTCATCATCAGAACTTTCTTGAGCATTCTTATCTTCATCTTCATCACTCCAAGTTGCCATCATGGCCTTGTCTTTCTTGTATGTAGACTTGTCCTTTTTCAGCTTCTTCTTGAGCTCTGGGCATTCACCTCTCATGTGCCCCTGTCTCTTGCACTTATAGCAAACAATCAAGTCAGATTTCTTGTTTGAATCAAATTTATTTGAAAATTCACTTTTTGGAAGAGTTTTGAAATTACTTGATCCCTTCTTTTGAAATGGGGAATTTCTTGAATTGTCTAGTGAGCATAGCCATTTCATCATTTTAACTTTCGCTAGATGTTTCAATTTCATCATTTTCTGTTGAATCTCTTTCTTGGAACTTGATGAAGCTTTGCTAGAGGCTTTCAGTGCAATTGATTTTCTAGGATTGACCTCAGTTTCTTTTCTTTTTAGATTAATTTCAAAGGTCATCAGGGATCCTATCAATTCATCCAATTTTATTGTGGACAGGTCTTTTAAGTCCTCAATGACAGTGGCCTTAGTATGCTAAGAGGATGGAAAAGACCGAAGTATCTTCCTTACTAAGTCACTCTCACTGTATTCTTTCTTCAGACCTTTCAAACTATTAATTATAATCATGAATTTAGAAAACATGTCTGAAATTGTTTCTTCATTTTTCATTTTAAACATTTCGTAGTCAGAAACAAGCATGCTAGCCTTAGTCTCCCTTACCTCTGACGTACCTTCATATATCAGCTCCAATTTGTCCCACATTTCCTTTGCAGACTTGCATGTGGAGACTCTTGAATATTCCTTCGGATGCACGACGCATTGCATCATGCTCAACGCGCTCCAGTTCAAGGTTCCCTTGCGGATTTGTTCCCTTGTCCAAGTGTCTTCATCAGCGGGCAGCTCATATGGTCCCTTGCTTACGATCTTCCATACCTCATAGTCTTGAGCTCTCAGAAACACCTACATTCGGTTTTTCTAGTAAGTGTAGTCAGTTCCATCAAAGAAGGGAGGCCTAGACACTGAGTGTCCTTCAACCATAAAACCTTTGTTAGTTTCCATTTAACAGAATCTCTCCTGATCGTTAGATCAAGCTATAAAAGCTGTAAAATGGAGAAACCTCGCTCTGATACCAATTGAAAGGTGTGTGGAATTACCTACAACAGTAATCTAGAAGGGGGGTTGAATAGATTACTACCAATTAAAAACAATTTAACCTTCTTTTCGATATTAAGATAGACTTGATGAAAGCTTAAACAGAGATGGATCAACTTCAAACTTCGATGTGTGTGTAGAATGTGCTTGGGAAATTAGCAGTATGACAAGTGTGTGAAAAGATGATCGTGACTACCATACATCTAACGTAAGAACATGCAAACCATAGGACACGATGATTTAAGGTGGTTCGGAGTACACAACTCGTGTATCCTACGTCCACCGTTCACACACACACACGAAAAAACTGCTTATCAAGCGAGTTCAACCCAACAACAACACACACACGACGTCTGAGGCAAACACGATCTCAGAACAACCACACACACGTGGATTGAGCACAAGGACTGCTCAAACCAACAACACACACACAGAGAGATGATGGAAAATAAAGTGAAAGAAGAGTTCAGAGTTGAAGAACAAATCTAAAGTTGAACTCTTCAGGGTGTTCGTCCAGAAGAACTCCAAGCTTCACGTCGATGAAGATCAGATGATGATGACGAAGCTTGACTTGAGGCCGAATCTGCTTCAACTCCTCGTACGAGATAGATCTCTCTTTGAACGGTCTGGAGTCTTGAAGCAGAGCAGCAGGGAAAGCCTTCTTCTTGATCTTTGCTTAGGGTTTTGGTGTGGAGGCTTCTTACTTCAAAAATAGGTCCATATGATCTATATATAGTAGTGTTCAATTCCTGAGAATCGTGTCAGAGGAGAACACCCTAACATAGATCACATGCCTGTCATATGTCTTGACTGAACCTGCGGCTGTCGACAGATGCCTTATGACTGTCGATAGGTACTGCTGCAAACTGGGCTTCCAGAACCATGTTTCTTACTGGAACCCTGGGCTGTCGACAGGCGACCTCTGGCTGTCGACAAGCTGAACTGATCTGTCGACAGATGCATCTTGTCTGTCGACAGCTACTGCTTTTTCTTGTCTTCCAGTAGCTTGTTTGCTTACTATCTTTACTGGCTGTCGACACATGGCTCAGGCATGTTGACAGTTGAGTACTTCAAGTGTTTTTCAAGTTCTTTTGTACTTGTCTTGTGGTTTCCTTCTCACCTACATAAAGACACATCAAGTAAGATATCATGAATGCATAGATGGTCAAGAATTATTTCATTTGATCATGTCTTCTCAACATCAATTATGTCATTATCAAAAACATTTAAGAATTCAAACACATTCAACCATCAAGTCAATCATCATACACATTGTAACCTAGCATAAGGAAGAAGAAGAAGAAGAAAAGGGGAGAAGGGACGCCGACCTCGATTTTGAACCAATGGCCCTCAAGACGCGACGGGTCGGGCCGGCGCGACAGTAACCATGTCGCGACGCCCCTGAGTGTCACGACCATGTTGCGATCGCCTACCCCGGCGCAACACCAAAATCGGTCAAACCTCAAAGACCGAGAAAACCAGAACGCGACGTCCTACCAGGTCGCGTCAACGTTGTACGCACCTGACACCCGACAAGGCCGTTATGACAGAAAGGATAGCGGTCAGATCGGTCAAAAAAGTAGTCGCGTTGCCTTCAGACGTCGCGACAAGAATGTGACGCCCACCTCCGTCGCGACCAGAATGCGGCGGCCAGGTGTGTCGCGACCAAAAGCATGTCGTGACAGGCTCCTCTGGCGCGACCATGTCACGACCAGGGTGTTCGTCGCCACCCTGAGGACAGGGCCAAGGGCCCCAGAGGGCCGGGTCTTACATCCTACCCCCCTTAAAGAATTTTGTCCTCGAAATTAAAAGAAACTCGGTTTCAAAACGGAGAGCAGTACAGGGAAAAACAACATACCGATCACTCAAACAAATAAGGGAACTGCTCTCTCATCTCATCCTCGCGCTCCCACGTGGCCTCACCACCAACGCGGTTCTCCCAGACAATCTTGACTAAGGGAATCTGCCTCCGGTGCAACTGCTACACTCTACGGTCTACAACTCTGACTGGGTACTCTGGCACTGACTAGTCTGGCGCTACCTCAATCTGCAAGTAGTCTAACACGTGCGACGGATTTGCAACGTACCTCCTGAGCTGTGACACGTGAAAAACACTGTGTACACCTGCCAACTCTACCGGAAGACTCAACCTATAAGCAACCTCGCTGATCCTCTCTGAAACAGGGAAAGGCCCAATATACCTCGATCTGAGCTTTCCTTTCCTGCCAAACCTCATGACACCCTTGGTCGCAAAACTTGCAAGAACACAAGATCACCCACGCTGAACTTCAACGGCCTCCTGCGGACATCTGCATAGCTCTTCTGTCTGCTCTGTGCTATCTGAAGCCTCTGCCTGACCAGTCTGATCATGTCTCCACACAGTTGTACCATCTCTTGTCCCAAAAGCTGCCTCTCACCCACCTCGAACTAGTGAAGTGGTGTCTTGCACGGTCGACCATACAAAGCCTTGTATGGCGCCATTCCAATGCTCGAGTGATAACTGTTGTTGTATGCAAACTCTACCATCAGAATGTGCGATTCCCAAGTGCCACTCCAGTCCAAACAACACGCTCTCAGCATATCCTCCAATGTATGTATCATCCTCTCTGACTAACCATCTAACTATGGGTGGTACGCTGAACTCAATCTCAACTCTGTACCAAGAGCTCTCTGCAAACTGTGCCAAAACCCTGATGTGAACCTCAGATCTCTATCGGAAACAATCGAAACTGGGGTTCTGTGCAACGGAACAACTCGGTCCACGTACAGTCTGGCAAGCATGTCCACTGACCAAGACATCCTGACTGGAAGAAAGTGCGCTGACTTGGTCAACCTATCCACAATCACCCAAACACCATCATGCCTCTGTGGAGTATGGGGCAACCCAACCACAAAGTCCATGGTGATGTCGTCCTACTTCCACTCAGGAATGGGCAACGACTCCAGCTCACCACCTAGACGCTGATGCTTACCTTCACCTGCTGACAGGTAAGGCAACGAGCGACGAACTCTGCCACGCCCCTCTTCATCCTTGGCCACCAAAAGAACCTCTTCATGTTATGATACATCTTAGTGGAAGCAGGATGAACAGCATACCTCGACCGATGTGCCTCTGACAACAGCGCCTGCAGCGCATCACAAAGAACGTACAATCTGCCTCTGAACCTGACCTCACTGTCCTCTTCTAGCTCAACATCTGGCATCTGCAAAATATCTGCCAACTCTGTATCTGCCTGTTGTGCCTCTAGTACCTGACGGTACACTGATGGGAGAACTGACAAACTGGTCATCACTGTACGGTCTCTGTACCTCAAAGGGCAGAAAACTCCCTGAGACAAGTCCTCAAACAGCCTCCACTCTCTGACTAGCAACGAACTCAGGCGAACCCATCTGCTCAAAGCATCCGCTACGACGTTAGCCCTTTCCGGGTGATAAGAGAGGGTTAGGTCGTAGTCCTTCAAGTACTCTATCCATCTGCACTGCCTCAAGTTCAAATCCTTCTGAGTGAAGATATTCTGCAAACTCGGATGGTCTGTAAAGATCTCAAACGCCTCGTCGTACAAATAGTGCCTCCATAACTCTAGAGCGAACACCACTGCTGCCAACTCTAAGTCATGGGTAAGATAGTTCTCCTTATGCCTCTTCAACTACCGAGAAGCATAGGCAACGACCCCACCATGCTGCATCAGCACTGCACCCAATCCTGACCTCGGCGCGTTGGTGTAGACTGTTGAACCACTCTCTATTTGTTCTTGTATTTTGGTGATAATAAAATTATGATGTAACTTAAATTGAATATTTTGTTTCATCTGTGTCGCATCAATCCCATAGCAAAATGCTAAGTCTTTCATTGATGCAATATATAGCGCACTAAAATGATAAAATCGATGTTTAATCAATATACATCGATTTCTGTTTAAAGTGCCAAAGTATCAAGCGCCGCAACGATTTGCTAAGAAGTCGATGCCATAACGATTGATAAGTGGCCATAACGATTTCTTCTTTGAGCGTATTGATTTGATAAGAAGTCGTTCCCATAACGATTCCTTAAGTGACGCGAAATGATTTTCCAAGAAGTCGATGCCAAACGATTTCATAAGTGTTCGCAAGATTTCTTCTTTGAGCGTATTGATTTGATAAGAAGTCGTTCCCATAACGATTCCTAAGTGACCGAAATGATTTTCCAAGAAGTCGATGCCATAACGATTTCATAAGTGTTCGCAACGATTTCTTCTTTGAGCGCAGTGATTTGGTAAGAAATCGTTCCCATAACGATTTGTTAAGAAATCGTCCCATAACGATTTCATAAGTCATGCTCATAACGATTTCTTCATGGATTCTGTTGAAACACAGATTGCCTTTATATTTCAAATATGCTTGGCGCTTAAATAAAAAGTCAAATATCTTCTGACAAAAAGCTGCATGCATATTTCAGAATCTTGTCAAAAAGATATGACCTACTATTTTCAGTATGTTAGCAGAAGCACAGTACCATGCATCGTTTATCATAAACACTCTTTTATGCTAACACTCTCTTCTATGCTCACAGACATCGAAGACCATCAGAGTCTGATTAAGACAAATGAAGAGAAAGATTAGCAACGACTAGAAGAGCTCCAACGGATCTCTTCAACGGATCTATTCTAAAGCTGCTCAATATAAAAGATGGAGCATTGCTGAAGAACACAAGAGCCTTTTCCTGAATATCTTTGAAGGAGTGTACATCTGTGAGAAGCACCTTCACGCCACATACACTCAAGGAAAGAGAGAAAGAGCCTGAGCCAAGAAGAAGCATTCAAAGCATTTCAAGCTCTCAAGCTTCCAAGCTTCAAGCATTCGAGCCTTCTTTTCTCTCTTCTGTTTCTCTCCGAGCTTATTGTATATCTGGGGAGAGTTTGGGACTGTGAGCTTTACATGAGTGTTCATCTTGTAAGGTCTCTCAGTCTGATCTTTCTAAGAAAGATCTGTGTCCAGCTGTAGGACTGTATACAGTTGTTAACCCAGCTAGGGGTTGGTGTCTAGCAGAACCTAACTGGGGTTTGTACCAGGTTAACCCAGCTAGGGGTTGGTGTCTAGCAGAACCTAACTGGGGTTTGTTCCAGTTGTTAACCAGCTAGGGGTTGGTGTCTAGCAGAACCTAACTGGGGTTTGTACCAGTTGTCAACCAGCTAGGGGTTTGTGTCTAGCAGAACCGACTGGGGTTTGTTCCAGAGGTTGGCTTCTTACCTGTAAGAGAAGTGGGCTGCCTTCTTGCCGGGAAAGAGAAGAAGACCTGGTGGGGGATCCAGGGTGTTGTAAGGTCCATAAGGGGGACTGTACCCTTGGTTAGTGAAATCCCAAGAGTTTGCTTGGGGACTGGACGTAGGACTTCCATGTGGAAGGGCCGAACCAGGATAAATCTCCTGTGTCCTTGTGTGATTGTTTATTTGCTTCCGCACTGCACTCTCTATCACACTGAACTAACCAAGCTTTCAAGTGTTATTTTCTGTGTTTAAGATTCTATTTCAGATTTCAGAAAAACCCATTCACCCCCCCTCTAGGTTTGCTTGCTGCCGTACCAAAAGGGCCAACAAGTGGTATCAGAGAGGGTCTCTGAACTTTCAAAGAAGATCCAACGATCTTAGAGTAAAGATCCATGGCAGCTCAAGGATATGCTGAAGGACAATCAGTCACCAGACCTCCATTCTTTGATGGAGAAGATTATCAACACTGGAAGATAAGGATGGAATGCTTCATTCGAGGCACAGACTTTGATCTGTGGCAGGTAATTGAGGTAGGTGATTTTGTTTTTATCCCTGCTGAAAACACTACTACTATCACAGCAGCGGATAAGATAAAGTTATCACTAAACTTTAAAGCTAAAAATTATTTATGTTGTGCTTTATCTAAAAAGGAATTAGTAAAATATCCGCATGTATATCTGCTAAAGATATGTGGGACAAATTGAAGCTCACATATGAAGAAATACCCACTACGGATGAAATACCTACTGATGCTCAAGTGTTTAAAGAAACAAGACAGGAAGCTATAACTCCATCATCTTCAACTGTCGCCATTCAAAAGGAGAGCACAGGAAGGCCTCATGATGTCATCCTTCCACCTGAAGAAGAAGAGTTAAAGGAGGAACCTCAGAGTGAGGGGGAGCCTCATATCCTTTTCGAAAAGGACATCTCTGAGGAAATAAGCACTGAAGAAGCTTCTGACAATGAAAAAGCTGAGGATAAAGCTCATAAAATCCAAGTAACTTCTCAGGAGACATCTTCTGTAAACAACTCCTCAGGTAGCTTCATCATTAAAGAAGAAAATGCCTATCTACTCTTGATGAACAAAAGGAAAAGGCATTCAAATGGGTATGGTTAGAGGATGCTCAAAAACATCCAATTGGTGACTACCAACTCTTCACTTCATTCTAATCTGAAGAGGAAGTAGTCATCCTTTAGTTTTAGTTTTGTATTTTTAATGTACATTTATGTTGTTATATTCAGTAAGCTACAATGCTACTAACAGTGTTTGCAAGTTTTCTGTTAAGATGTATGCAGAAAAAAATCTTGAAGACTTGACAAACAACATGTCAAAGGTCAAGAGCAACAAGATCAGACTTGCCTCACATTAAGAGGGAGTCTCATACTCAGGGGGAGCCTTCACTAAGGGGAAGTATTCATTGAATATCTATATTGTTGAACCCCTCAATGGTAAGAAATTTTCTCAAAGGGGAGAGAATGCATGGTAAGATCCTTCCTTTTGGTTAGTGACAAAAAGGGGGAGAGTTGTATGAATTTTCTGAAACCTCTTTGCTATATATATTTTTATCAGAAAATTCACATAAATTTTGTCATCACCAAAAAGGGGGAGATTGTTGAACCACTCTCTATTTGTTCTTGTATTTTGGTGATAATAAAATTTATGATGTAACTTAAATTGAATATTTTGTTTCATCTGTGTCGCATCAATCCCAGCAAAATGCTAAGTCTTTCATTGATGCAATATATAGCGCACTAAAATGAAAAATCGATGTTTAATCAATATACATCGATTTCTGTTTAAAGTGCCAAAGTATCAAGCGCCGCAACGATTTGCTAAGAAGTCGATGCCATAACGATTTGATAAGTGGCCATAACGATTTCTTCTTTGAGCGTATTGATTTGATAAGAAGTCGTTCCCATAACGATCCTTAAGTGACCGAAATGATTTTCCAAGAAGTCGATGCCATAACGATTTCATAAGTGTTCGCAACGATTCTTCTTGAGCGTATTGATTTGATAAGAAGTCGTTCCCATAACGATTCCTTAAGTGACCGAAATGATTTTCCAAGAGTCGATGCCATAACGATTTCATAAGTGTTCGCAACGATTTTTCTTTGAGCGCAAGTGATTTGGTAAGAAATCGTTCCCATAACGATTTGTTAAGAAATCGTTCCCATAACGATTTCATAAGTCATGCTATAACGATTTCTTCATGGATTCTGTGAAAACACAGATTGCCTTTATATTTCAAATATGCTTGGCGCTTAAATAAAAAGTCAAATATCTTCTGACAAAAAGCTGCATGCATATTTCAGAATCTTGTCAAAAAGATATGACCTACTATTTTCAGTATGTTAGCAGAAGCACAGTACCATGCATCGTTTATCATAAACACTCTTTTATGCTAACACTCTCTTCTATGCTCACAGACATCGAAGACCATCAGAGTCTGATTAAGACAAATGAAGAGAAAGATCAGCAACGACTAGAAGAGCTCCAACGGATCTCTTCAACGGATCTATTCTAAAGCTGCTCAATATAAAAGATGGAGCATTGCTGAAGAACACAAGAGCCTTTTCTTGAATATCTTTGAAGGAGTGTACATCTGTGAGAAGCACCTTCACGCCACATACACTCAAGGAAAGAGAGAAAGAGCCTGAGCCAAGAAGAAGCATTCAAAGCATTTCAAGCTCTCAAGCTTCCAAGCTTTCAAGCATTCGAGCCTCTTTTCTCTCTTCTGTTTCTCTCCGAGCTTATTGTATATCTGGGGAGAGTTTGGGACTGTGAGCTTTACATGAGTGTTCATCTTGTAAGGTCTCTCAGTCTGATCTTTCTAAGAAAGATCTGTGTCAGCTGTAGGACTGTATACAGTTGTTAACCCAGCTAGGGGTGGTGTCTAGCAGAACCTAACTGGGGTTTGTACCAGTTGTTAACCCAGCTAGGGGTTGGTGTCTAGCAGAACCTAACTGGGTTTGGTCCAGTTGTTAACCCAGCTAGGGGTGGTGTCTAGCAGAACCTAACTGGGGTTTGTACCAGTGTCAACCCAGCTAGGGGTTGTGTCTAGCAGAACCGCACTGGGGTTATTCCAGGAGGTTGGCTTCTTTACCTGTAAGAGAAGTGGGCTGCCTTCTTGCCCGGGAAAGAGAAGAAGACCTGGTGGGGGATCCAGGGTGTGTAAGGTCCATAAGGGGGACTGTACCCTTGGTTAGTGAAATCCCAAGAGTTTGCTTGGGGACTGGACGTAAGACTTCCATGTGGGAAGGGCCGAACCAGGATAAATCTCCTGTGTCCTTGTGTGATTGTTTATTTGCTTCCGCACTGCACTCTCTATCACACTGAACTAACCAAGCTTTCAAGTGTTATTTTCTGTGTTTAAGATTCTATTTCAGATTTCAGAAAAACCCATTCACCCCCCCTCTAGGTTTGCTTGCTGCCGTACCAAAAGGGCCAACATAGACCACAAAACCTCTGCTACCTGACGGTAAGACTAACACTGGTGCTGAAGTCAACCTCGTCTTCAGCTTCTGGAAACTCCGCTCGCAGTCCTCAGTCTAAACAAACCTGGCCTCAAGTCTGGTCAATCTGGTCAAAGGCTCTGCAATCCTTGAAAAATCCTGGATAAACCTCCTCTAATAGCCTGCCAAACTCAGAAAGCTGCAAACCTCTGACACTAAAGTGGGCTGCTCCCAAGACAACACTGCCTCAACCTTGGCAGGGTCCACTGCCACACCAGAACCTGAGATCACGTGCCCGAGAAAGTGCACCTCCCTCAGCCAAAATTCGCACTTGTTGAACTTGGCATAAAGTTGGTGACTCTGCAACGTCTCTAGCACGATCCTCAGATGCTTCTCGTGCTCCTCCTCAGAAGCTGAGTAGACCAAAATGTCATCTACAAAGATGACCACAAACCTGTCTAGGTACTCATCGAACACTCTGTGCATCAGATCCATAAAAGCTGTTGGCGCGTTCGTGAGCCCAAACGGCATCACGACAAACTCAAAGTGGTCGTACCTCGTACGGAAAGCTGTCATGTCGATATTGTTGGCCCTTTTGGTACGGCAGCAAGCTAACCTAGAGGGGGGGGGGGTGAATAGGTTTTCTGAAATCTGAAACATAAACTTAAACACAGAAAATTATCACTTGAAAGTTTGGTTAGTTTAGTGTGATAAAGAGTAGCAGTGCGAAAGCAAATAAACAATCACACAAATAACACAAGAGATTTATTCTGGTTCGGCCCTTCCCACATGGAAGTCCTACGTCCAGTCCCCAAGCAACCTCTTGGGATTTTACTAACCAAGGGTACAGTCCCCCTCAAGGACAATACAACACCCAGCACCCCAGCTGGTTTTCTTCTCTTTCCCGGGCAAGAAGGCAGCCCACTTCTCTTACAGGTCAATAAGCCAACCTCCTGGTACAAACCCCAGTGCAGTTCTGCTAGACACAAATCCCTAGCTAGGTTCTACACTGTATACAGTCCTACAGCTAGACAAAGATCTTTCTTAGAAAAGAAAGAACACGGCTGAGAGTTGGAATAGATGAAAACCAACTAAAGAAACTCTCAGCTAAAAGACTCTCTCCCCCATATTACAAGATGCACACAGAGAGAGTGAAGAGAGGAGAAGGAGCTTGAATGCTTGAGTGCTTCAGTTGCTTGAACACTTCTTTTTGGCTCAGACTCTTTCTCTCTTTTCCTTTGAGTGTATGTAGCGTTGAGGTTCCTCACTGGTTGTACACTCCTTCAAAGATCTTCAAGAAAAGCTCTTGCTTCTTCTTAAGCCTTGCTTCATCTTTTATATGAGCTGCTTTGAATAATTCCGTTGGAGTTCTAGCCGTTGGAGCTCTTCTAGTCATTGCTGATCTTTCTATTCTTTTTCTTCTTCAGACTGTCAGCCACTTGGTGGTCTTCGAGGTCTGCAAGCATAGAAGATAGAGTTTAGCTAAATCAGTGTTTCTGTCAGAAAAGCTCACATACCTCTATGCTTCCTGTTTTCTCCCAGAAGTAGAAAGTGACCACATTTCTGTCTGACAGGAGAGAAGAGATCTAGAGAGATAAAATAAAATCTTCTGTCAGAGGCATTTTGACTTTTCATAGGCGTCAAACATTTTTGAAATATAAAGAAAATCGATGTTTAAGAAAGAGCAAATCGTTGTTTGCCTTATTGAAACGTTACAACGATCAAATCGTTGTTTAGAGAAAGCGAATCGTTGTTTGACCAAATCGTTATACAGATATAAGCAAATCGTTATAAGCAAATCGTTCTGGGCAAATTGTTGTTTCACTTATTGAATCGATGCAGTGATCAAATCATTGTTTGCTTTATCGAATCATTACATTGACCAAGTCGCTATTGTGACTTATCGAATCATTACATCAACCAAATCATTGTGAAACTCATCGAGTCGTTACAGCGACCAAATCGTTATGTAACTTATCAAATCGATGTGGCGCTTATCGAATCAATGTTAGAATCAAATCGTTGTTTCTCACTTATAAAATCGTTATGAGAGCAAATCGTTGTTCTCACTTATGAAATCGTTATGAAAACTAAATCGTTGTGAGAGCAAATCGTTGTTCTCACTTATCAAATCGTTGTGAGAGTGAAATCGATATGAGACCAAATCGTTATGGAACTTATCAAATCGTTGTGACACTTATCGAATCGTTATGAGAACCAAATCGACATGAGAGCAAATCGTTGTTCTCACTTATGAATTGATGTGCGGTCAGATTGATGTTTCACTTAACGAATCTTTATGAGAACCAAATCGATATGAGAGCAAATCGTTGTTCTCACTTATGAAATCGATGTGGCAACTAAATCGTTATGAAACTTATCAAATCGTTGTGAGTGTGAAATCGATGTGACTCTTTGAGCAGAAATCGATGTATATTGAATGAACATCGATTTATCATTTTAGAGCGCATCACACAGCGATAATTCCATAAATTTATATTTATTAGAAAATCATGATATTAAATATATTTGATAACATTTAATTAATCATAAATTTTGTTATCACCAAAATATAAGGGTAAAATATAGGAGTGGTTCAACAGATATATGACTCTCTGATCCTCAACTAGTAGTACCCTGATCTCAAGTCAATCTTCAAGAACACTTTGGCTAACTGCAACTGCTCAAACAAGTCATCGATCCTAGGCAACAGATACTTGTTCTTCACTGTAACCTAGTTCAACCGCCTGTAATTGATGCACAACCGCAAGCTACCATCCTTCTTCCTTATGAACAACACTGGTGCTCCCCACGGCGAACGACTCAGACGGATGAAACCCAGCTCAAGCAACTCCTGCAACTGGCACTTCAGCTCGCACAACTCGGCCGGAGCCATTCGGTATGGTGCCTTAGACAAAGGTATCGTACCAGGCAAAAGCTCAATGGAGAACTCTACCTCCCGCTCAGGCGGTAACCCAGGTAGATCCTCCGGAAAAACATTAGAGAACTCACAAACAATAGGCACATCAAAAACCGACGACCCGCTAGGCTCCAAGGAACAAATAGAAGCAAGATATGCTATACAACCATCGCAGATCAAACGACGAGCTCCACAGAAAGAAATAAAAGGTCGACAGGTAGACCGGATACCTCGGAAGAAGAGAATAGACGCTCCAGGTATCTCAAACCGAACGGTCTTCCATTGACAATCCACCACAGCTGAGTGAGCCTCCAACCAGTCCATGCCCAGAATGACGTCAAAGTCACGAAGCTGCAATGCGTACAACTTGGCTGGCAACTGGTGTCCCTGGACCTCAACTATGACACCCTCCAGGTAACCGAAAGAACGCATGTAATCATCGGACGAGAGATTGACCATCACATCACACTGCCTATCAGGGGTGTGACGAACCAGCAACTCGTAAAACTCCTCAGAAGCAAAACAAAGGGAACCACCGGGATCAACCAAATCACAAGCAGCTCTACTAAGGATAGGCAAAGTACCTATAACCAGGTTCGACGCCTCTGCCTCCTCCCTGGTGAGAGCCATCACACGACCACGACCACGCCCACGCTGTGGCGCCTGCTGGGGTTGCTGCTGCTGCGGCGGCTGTTGGTGCAGCAGGAACTACTACTGCTACTGCTGGTATGGCTGAAACTGTTGATGCTACTGAAACTGCTGAGGTTGCAAATAATACTGCCCCTGTTGCTGCTGACGGGGTGTCTGCTGCTGTGGAGGGTACTGGTACTATGGTAGCTACTAAGTGTACTGCACTGGCTGCTAGACTTGCCCGATTAGGCAATCCCTCCTAAAGTGGCCTGGCAAACCACAAGTGTAACAGACTGCCTTCTGCCTGCCCTGCTCGGCTCCCTGCTGAACCGACTGCTCTGCAAACCTCGACTGACGTTTCTGTTGCCGACTCCGTCCACCCCCATGAGTAGTCATCTACCTGAACTTTGAGCGCAAACCGGAACTGCCCAATTGCTCGAGCCCAAAGAAGAAGAAGTAGCACTACCGCGACTACCTGCGAGATGCTTGTACGACGAGATCCTAGAGGAAGCTCATTGTAACGACCCAGAATCTGCATTACCAGTAAGTAACCAGTAACCCGAATTCTGACCCGCTAACCCACGAGACAAGCTCGGAAGGGTAAAAAGTGAACATCCGAGGAGACTATACATAAGAAGATACACACCATGCAAAGCTGTAAAATTTCACTATACATGAACATAACATGTACAACTCAGAGTCCGAGCTAAGTATAGAGTACAGAAGTACAACAAAAAGTACTACTCACTGCAACTAGGGCACACCAACACCGGAGTGGCTAGACTCGCCTGGAACGGGAGTCGACGACGACCCACCTGAAAGGGAAGGGAGTGAGTCTCAAGAAAAGAGACCCAGTAGGGAAAAGTAACCCCACCGGTAACAGTAATAAAGTGCGGGAAGTAAAAATAGAAAGTAAATACACGTCGCAACACAACCCAAAACTGTAAACCTCGTGGCTCAGTAACACACACTCACACACACAGTAAGTAGGACTCAGCTAGGGTCTGTGGCTCAGCGTTCCGTCACCACAGAGGCTCTCAACCCCAGCCACGTGTGCACACTACAGACGCTCTCTCTCGCGTCTGGTCCACGACCGGTTTTCCCCCTACGCCTGACCCTAGCGGTAGAGAAGGGGCTCCACGGAGACCGGCTCGAAACCACCACAAGGAGTACGCACAGAACAGAGTCGCACTCGGTGTCCTGGCTCACTAGCGGAGGATAACCACACGCTAGTCATCTAGACGGAGTCGCACCCACGCCTAGGAAACACAATAGAAACAGGCACGCGGTAACACAACACGCGTACAACAGACAGAGCACACTCAACGTCTAAAACTCCGTACAATAAGTGAACACCTCGTGTCACAACTAATTACTCTTATGCACAGGCGGAGTCACACTCTAAGCCTAGCCAGGATGTGTTATCAGGGCGGACATCACACGTCAACACCTTGAAACATAAAACCCAAGCCTGCTGGGACACAGGATATTAACTGCAGCATCGATTGTCGCCAACATTAATGTAGACGGCACATGCAATGCCGTTAACCCTAATTCAACGGCAATCGACCTTGTCGTTTATATCAACATTGAAGATCTCAACGTCAACAGATGTGGACGTTAAGCTCTCCAGTCCCCAAGACCCAGAACAACGTCGGGTCAGTCCAATTGGGTAGAATCACCCAACAAAACGCCTGCTGATGGAGGGAAATACTTCCTCACATCATTTAACATTACCTTCTTCAAAAACAAGCGATCCAACACTTGAATCACTCAAAACACCCAAAATCCCGGCATAGTATAACCCAACCCTAAAATGCAAATAGCATACTAAACTACACAATTAAGCATGCTAATTTGCTAAGGAGGGTTACAGGAGTTAAGTCCCTACCTCAGAACGCCTTAAAAACTCCCAAACAGCCACTAATCGCGCCGGAACCCCCCGAAGTCTCCGCGCGAATCGCACCAAATCTTCGTGTTTCCCGCCCGATCAAGCACCGCCACGTGTACCAGAGCCTTCCCACGAACTCCCATCAACCAACAGAAGCAGTGGAAACAGACAAAGGCAAAAGTGGAGGGAAAGGAAGGAAAGGAGAAGAAGAAGTTCTGCTCTCGGGTTGCCCTATTTCTACAGGCTCGACCAGTAGACGTCCACCTACCTCGCCGCCTATTTGAACCGCCAATGGGTTGACGTCCAAATCTCTTGTCGTCGAGTTCAACGACAAACGTCCACATCGCTGGACGCTAACTCCAAGTCAACGGCTAGACCCTGCCGCCAACTACAAGTTAACGACAATAGATCTTGTCATCAACCACACAGAACCTCTACAAGACCCAATAAGGATCCACTAAGACCCGAGACCTTACACTCATCCCTGCTACTGTTACTGCTGCTGGGGCTGACATGTCTCTCTCTCTAAGGCGATGACCTTAGCCACGACCTCTCCCAAAGTGGCACACATGTGAGCAGTCACGCCCCACCGCAAATCTGGCCTCAGTCCTGCAATAAACCTATCTGCACAAGCCTGCTCACTACTGGAAACATGAGGCATATGCCTCAACAGCCGAACGAACCTCTGATGGTACTGGGTAACTGTCAGATTGCCCTGAACCAACTCATGGAACTGATCTCGTCTCTCACATCGAGCATAGTCAGGAAAGTACTCACTGTGGAAGACCCCCAAGAACCGCTGCTAAGTAATCTAATCCAGTCGCTGCCGTGGGAAGTGTGTCTGCCTCTGAACCCTCCACCTCTCATGGGCTGGTCCCTTGAGCTGATACACTGCCAGTCTGACCTGGTCCTCCTCGGCGCACTCCATGGTCTCGAACGTACGCTCCAACTCATGCGTCCAACTCTTTGCCTTCTCTGGATCATAGTCTCCGAAGAACATTGGTGGTCGGAGACGCAAGAATCTCTCCAAGAGGGCGGTCCTGTCCTCAGTGATAGCCATCCTCCTCCTACCGACCCAGGTACTCCCAGTACCCGACGCCTGCTGAACTGCTGGTTGCTCCACCTGCGGATCTGCCTGCTGCTCTAGTACTGCTGGGGAAGGTACTGGAGGCTGACCTCCTACGGCTGCCTACCCAGGCTGCCATGCTCCCTAGTATAGGGTCCTGAAGAACTGCCCGGCCAAGCGGAACCAATCCGCATACTGCTATGGCGGGGGCTGGTACCACTGCTGCTGCTACCCGCCTGCTGCTACTGCTGTCGCTACCTCCTGAGGTTGTGCCATTGACTCCTCTACTGACACATCCTCTTGGATTGGACCCGGCGTGGGCATATCTGACTAACCCTGCTGCTCCATCAGCTCTCTGGTCTGCCTAAGCCTACGCGGAGCCATATCCTGCACGTCACACAACCAACAAGGTTAACAATACCAACTCGAGCAGCTAGCACTGTACTTGAACTACTGTTGGGACTTTCTGTTGCAGTTTAAATCCACTACAAGTTCTGTTAGACTCTCGCTCGGATACCAACTATAACGACCCCAAGAACCTGACCCTCGGCCCAAGCCAAGGACCCGATTTTCGCGGTCGCCGCCCACGGATCCGGGGACTCGGAAGGGCTATAACACAAGTCTAACATAATATGTAAAGGAAATAAACGTCAACTGCTAACTAGAAGCACACACGCGGAAGCAGAAAGAAGAGCGAGACCACAACATATCACTCTAGGTACAGTCCCAACACACACACTAGTACAAGTAAGCAAGGGGAAGGACAAGTACCTTAGGGGCAAACCCGAGGGTGAAGTACAACGAAAGGGGGATGCCACTACTAGCCATGAGGACGATGACTACCGCCCTGCCTCCTCCGCCTGATGCGTGCCCTGTCGCTGCTGAGAAGTCTCACCTAGAAAAAGAAGGGATGAGCTTCACAACACAAGCTCAGTAGGGACTACCAATCTCCTATTAGCTTTAACAGGGAGAAGAATATATAACAAATTAAATAATAACAGTTATATCTTCTACTCTACAAGGGAAAGTGCGAAAGCAAAGCTACTAACTAACAACGGTACGGAAAAACACCACGATCGAAAACTCCGTACGACTGCACATCGTGACCACCACACGACTGGAAACACAGAGAGAGTGAACTCTACCTGGACATGAGACACTAGCTACGAAAGACACTACCACTAGTCAACCGGTCAGGTGCGTCCACTGACGTCTTATCCTCGACCCAGGTCCAAACCTCCACGTCTCGTCTGAGTGGGGCAGGAACACAAGTAACACAATAGTAACTGCCGTAGTCTGACCGGACTACGGTCCCACGCCTAGCCTCTCTAAGTGGTTTTGAGGCCACAAAGAGCAAGGCAGTGAGAAAAAGGACTGACTGGCCTGCGCTGGGAAGAACTCCAAACGACCTCGGCATCCTAGATCAACCAAGAGAGCTCTGCAAACGACTCAATGCCGCTGTCCTAACCACCATTTTCCCCTCCGCTCCAGAGTCCATGACTCGAGCACGCCCGCCGCCTGGAGTACTCCCTCAACAGGCGCGCGGGGACGGGGGTCCCAAGCAACGGTAACAACCTCTCTCACGGGACAAGCCCTCAAGTGTCGAGCACTGGACGAACGACTAGTGTAGGACTGTACTAGGAACTAGCACTGATGCCATGGGTATAGAAAGGACTGGAAAAACGGCGATGACTCTAGGAGAAATAGAACTTCACAAGATCTTACTTGTATCTGACACTGTTGCAACGCCACAGGCCATCACGACCATGTCGCGACATGCCAGGGTGTCACGACCATGTCGCGACATGCCAGGGTGTCAAGATCATGTTGCGGCAGCCATGCCGGTCGTGACATGATCGCGACCTCTAAGCCGGTCGTGACTGTGAACGTGCTTTTTTCAAACACCCTCACAAAGAGCGGTTAAAAATAAAAGGAAGATTTTAAATGAAAAGAAATATGTGTGGGGAAAGGAAAAGAAAATGTGCATGTGTGCACGAAGAGGATGTGTGATCGCCAGGTACGCGAGGGTATCAAAGGAACGGGCGAAGACGAAGACAGAGGTACTTACCTTCACCCAAGATCGCGGGAGAGTGACTGCGGGTTGACTTCTACTTCTTCCACTGGCTGGCCGACGAAGAAGTCTTTAGCTCAATCAGTTACCTTGCAAAATAGAAAGAACAAAACACGTGAAGGGGTTGATTAGACTACGGCGTACAACATCAAAAACAAATGAAATGTAAGAAAACGTAGTGACGTGGGCATTAACACACCTCGTGGGGGTGGTGTTAAACCCTTAAAATGTGTAGGTGTGGAGAAAATGGTGTGACGTGTGTGAGAATGATGACGTGATAAATGCGCTAAATGATGAAGTAAAAACAAAATGAAGAGAAGGGGAGAAGAATGGTGATGTGTAGCCGCTGTTGGAATGGCCGGAGTGGAAGAAGGGAAACTCCTCCCGCCTCGCTCCGATGCACGTGAGGGCGACCGCTCCGAACTCCAAGGAATGAGAGGCTCGGAGTAGCTTGGAAGTGAGAGTACTTCGGAGGTTGAGTCTCCAGAGTGGCAGGGCTTCGCCGTAGTGCTTGGGTTATGCTCAAAACAGTGGCCTCGGGGTCTTTTTATAGGAGAAAATTATGAAATCTTATCGGACACAATGAACGTCTATTTTAAAGAATCGCGTCCGACAAAAACGCCACGATTACCAAGATCGACTTGCTCCGATTAAGCCTTTCCAAACATCAATTATAGCAGGTTTGAGAATCGCGTCGGCATACACTTCCGTTTATAACACATCCAATTTGAATTGATTCTTTCCAAATATTAATAAATGGAAATATTGAATCGCGTCAGCAGAAACCGCCGCGTATTTGAACAGAATCATTCTCTGATGGAAATCGATCTTCATATGATGGAAGGTCAAAAACGCGTCGGTTCATAAGGACACGATTCTAATTAGTAATAAAATCTTTCCAAAAAAATAATTTTTGAATTTGCCATAATTTGAAAATGGAAACTCTTAATCGCGGCTGCTTGTTTAAACGTGATTCAAAACAAGGCAAGCGCCAGAAAAGGAAGTGTGATACGCATCAGTTTCACCTGTCGCGGATCAAACCTCTTAAAAGGCGTCCACTGTATCAGACGCGAATTACTTAAGCTCAACAGACCCCTTCAGTCCCCTTAGAAAAATCCTAGAAAAATCTAGCAAAATAGGACAATTACTCAAGAGGTTAATTGGAGAGAGCCACTTTGAGGCATTGCGGTATAACATGAAATTTGCTCGACATGTTGTAAAAATGGCGTGTCTACAGCTGCCTCGCCTTGGCGTCTGCTTTGCAAGGAAATGGAGCGAAATGACACGAAATGAAAGCAACAAAATGGGGTGAATTGAATGGAATAAAGTGGAATGACTGAAAAGTAGACACCAAGGTGTGATGAGACACGCCTTCACAACATATGACTGGATCGTCCGTCAATTCATAATGAAGTGGCTTGTAGAAAATTTCAAGAGAGAACTCAAAGT
The DNA here is from genome assembly GCA_014218235.1 of Colocasia esculenta. Lineage (NCBI taxonomy): Eukaryota > Viridiplantae > Streptophyta > Magnoliopsida > Alismatales > Araceae > Colocasia > Colocasia esculenta. The sequence goes on from CM024761.1 coordinate 135,282,579, forward strand.
TTGGACGAAGAGAAAGGGTTGTTGGCCTTTGGTAAGACAACAGCTAACCTAGAGGGGGGGGGGTGAATAGGTTTTCTGGAATCTAAACAGAAATTTAAACACAGAAAATTATCACTTGAAAGTTTGGTTAGTTGAGTGTGATAGAGAGTAGCAGTGCGGAAGCAATAAACAATCACACAAAGAACACAAGGAATTTATCCTGGTTCGGCCCTTCCCACATGGAAGTCCTACGTCCAGTCCCAAAGCAATCTCTTGGGATTTTACTAACCAAGGGTACTGTAACGACCCAAGATCCGCATTACCAGTAACCAACCAGTAACCCGAATCCTGACCCGCTAACCCACGAGCCGAAACTCGGAAGGGTAAGAAAGGAGTGCCTGAGGAGAACATATAAGTAAATGTACACGCACAAATTAAAACTAGAACAACAACTCAGAGTCAACCACAACAACAGTAAAGAGTACAGTAAGTACGAAAGCAAGTACTACTCACAGCAGCCAAGCAAGACCAGCACCGGAGAGACCAGGCTCCTCAGCACAGAGAGCCGACCACGAAACACCTGAAAGGGAAGGGAGTGAGTCTCAAAAAGAGACCCAGTAGGGCAACTAACCCCCCACCAGAAAAAGTACTACTAAACAACGTAGAAAGTAAGTACTGAAAGTAAACACGCACACCCTGTACAACACATAGGAACCGGTGGCGTAGTGCACAACTCCCTCAGGAGCGCACTGAGAAAACTGGAACCTCGCAGGCTCGACAGCACTCAAGCACAGCACACAAACAAGCTCACAAGCAAGAGCTCACACAAACTCACACGTGGGACTCAGTTAGGGGCCCATGGCCGGCGTCCCGTCACCACGGAGTCCTCCACCCCTAACCCGTGTGCACACAACAGGTGCTCTCTCTCACGCCTGGTCCACCCACCGATTTTCCCCCACGCCAGACCCTAGCGGCAGAGAAGGGGCCCCACGAAAACCGGCTCGTAACCACCACAAGGGGTACGCACAGGACGGAGTCGCACTCGATGCCCAGGCTCACCAACGGAGCACAACTCAACGCCAGTCATCCAGACGGAGCCCAGCTCAACGCCTAGGAAAGCACAACACAAGCAGAAGCACGGTACAACTCAAAACGAGTACGGACGGAAACACCCTCGACGTCCGGAACACCGTGCAACGGGTAGACACTGCGTGTCCACACCTTGACATAGTCAACCACAACACGAGCACAGGCAGAGACACTCTCTACGCCTGGCAGACTGTGGTAACAGGCGGACACTGCATGTCAACACCTCAAAACGCAGAAAGGGAATCACAGCTTGCTGGGAACTCACCTGTGGGTAGACGAAAACATCGACCGCCACTAACTAGGAAGTAAACGACAACATCACATGTCGCCAAGAACAAAGTCGACGACAACTTCGATTGTCGCTAACTATAGGTCAACGACAACACCCTGGACGTCTAAAAGAAGTAGACGGTCACATGTTAGCCGTTTACCTAAACTCAGCGGCAAACGATCTTGCCGTTTATATCCTACCTGAAGAACCTGACGGCAACAACCCTCGCCGTCCAGATCTTCCTTGAAGAGTTTAACGGCAAGAGATCACGCCGTTTATCTCTTCCCTGAAGAGCTCAACGTCAACATCCATTAACGTTGACTTCCTCAGCCTCCAGCAGCCGAAGCAGCCACCAGCCAAATCCCCTGAGAGCAATCCAGCCCTCAAAACAGTGACGCGATGAAGAGGGAACACTTCCTCTCACCACCACACACTACTGCAATGCCGGAAAAACACAATCCAACGCATGGATCGACCAAACCACCTTAAAACCCGGCAGAAAGGAAAACCTCCCCTAAATCATGATTCCATGCGAATCGCATGCAAACATGCATGGAATAACACGCAAGGGAGCTAAGGGTTTACGTCCCTACCTCAGAAACGCATATAAACCCCAATAAAACCTCGATTCGCGCCGAACCCACAGGAGCTTCCCGCGAGAACCGCCATTCAATCCGCGTTTCCCGCCCGATCCGTCACCGCCACGCACACCACGACCTCTCCACGTGCTCCCGTCGGCTGCCGGAAGTGGTGGAGAAGAGGAAAGGTGAAGGTGGAGGGAAGGAGAGAGAAGGAGATGGGGAAGAATGGGGCTTGGGTTGCCCCTAAAAACACAGGCCAGACAGTTGACGTCAACCTCTGCTACCGCCAACTGAACCACCAACGCCTTGACGTCCGCATCGCATGCCGCCAAGTTCCATCTCTGGAAGATCCTAGAACCAACAATCAACGGCAACAACGATAGACGCCAAGAACTCGGTCAACGGCAACCCCTTTGCCGCCAACACACAGTCGACGCCGACCCCCCCTGGACGTCAACCCACTGTTGATGTCAGCACCTCTGGACGTCAACAGGCACAGACCCATGACTAGACCCAATAAAGATCCAATAAGGGTCCAATAAAACCCAAGACGTTACAGCCTCCCCCCCTTAAAAGAATTTTGCCCCCGAAATTCTAGCAACACAAGGGGAAGAGAACACAACCAGAAGGTACGAAAACGACACGCTCAACCCGTCCTCCCGTTCTCCGGTCGACACGCCACCCGAGCATCGCTATCAACAACACGACCTGCCGGACTGCCTTGTTCCTCAACCTCAGAACTCGGCAATCCCCAGGAAACAGCGAAACTCTGGTACTGCCAACCCCTGTGTCATCACTGACACACCGCAACCGGGAGAACACGCGACACACTCCACAACGACACATGGAACGCACCACGGTCAACAGCCAACACTGGCGGAAAGCAAAGCCTCTGACTCAGGAGCTAAACCACTCAACCGCCTACTGGGCTAACTCTAGTCCAGTGGTGACACATTTGTCCGCCTCTACTCAACTAGAGGAGAACGACACGGTCGTCCACACAGGGCCTCAATCACCTGACACACACTAGCAGGAGCTACCTACAACTGTCTAGGGTACACAGCCGCAAGCTCCAAGCCGTAGGTCGGGTAACTCTCCCTGTGGGGCTTTAACTGACACGACGTGCAAACACCACTCTGCCATGCTGCATCAGAAAAGCTCCCAAGCCAACACCGGAAGCGAAACAAAACTTGAAACTCTTCGAATCTGATCGCCACACCAGGACTAGCGCGAACGTAAGCAGTCACTTCAACCTCATGAAGTTCTGCTCACACTGCACCAACCATCACAATGGCAGGAAGACGCTAGCGGAAAAACACACAACTACCGTCACCAACAGACCTCTCTGTTGGGACCCGCCGATCGGAAACCCACTCTGTCGCCAGCAAAAACTCGACAGAGGGCGCAAACGCCGATAACAACACGAGAAACACCAGTCAGCAACTCACTCCGTCGTCAACCAAACCCGACAGAGCGCACAGTCGCCGACAACGACTCAGAAAAACACCTAAGAGTCAAACGCAACACTCAGGGGCACAGCCTCACGCTACTAGCCACAGCTAGCATCAGTCACTAGCACAATCGAGAAGCCACGTAAGCGACGAGAACCAAGGTTACATCGCACTCGCTTACCGACCGCAACACACGGAACGTCGTCCATTGTCGCCACTAGGTCTCACCAAGACCTTCCTCGCGGTCCGACAAGGACAACAATCGTACGCGAAGAACTCTCAACACACAAAATAGTATCCACTGTCACCACTAGGTCTCATGCAGACCATCCTTGTGGTCCGACAGGGACACCAACGCACGTGGAGCCACAAAACGCTAGAACCACTCACTCCACGGCGCAACACACCGCGACAAAAGCACGGAAGACGTTTGGAGTCAAGCCAACACCTGGCACCTCACAACGTAGACAAGACATGCGGTCGAGTACTAGCAAGCTAACATGCCTCACCGTCACCACAAACCGACAGGAGACTCCGCCATCGGCTCCTAGACTCAGCCACGCACAATCGAAAAACCATCGAGGAGTTGGCAGCACACCCACCACGTGCACACAAAGCTCAGTGCGGGCATCGACGTGCCAACTTCCATAAAGATACACAACCACACGGGGACCAAAATAACCACAGAGGTCGAGAACAACTCAACGACCTCGGAGGGACCCAAACCAAAGTAGGGTACAAGCCCCGGACACACTCGCTCAAAAAAGAGAGGAAAAACCCAGACACAGGCCACAGCCCAAGCCTGGAGTACCACCGACAGGGCTACCTAGACAAAACAAGGCAGCCACTCCACAACGGCAACGGTACGACCACAAGGCATAGGCCAGCACACGTGTCCCAAAGGTGGAAACTCCAATGCCTCCAACACAGAGCAAAGGCGTAAAACAACGCACGGAACTCACGATCACGGTATGCGGTATAACACATGGTGCCATCACAAACACCAGGAGCCACCCCAAGGCACAACACGATGCGCCAAGGCTCCCGACGGCACACCAACCAAAACACTCAAACGCGAGCTCATGGTGCTACCACAAGGACCAACACTAGGCCAAGTGCAACACGATGCACCAGCGGCCAAACACTGAAAAGATGGTATGCAAAAGGCCTTCAAGGCACAAGCCGAGGCGCACACCAAAATAACACTTACACGGGAACGCCCAACAAGAGCAATGCACGACGAAACCGAACACTACCACGTCACGACCACCAACCAAGGTCACGACACACACACACACGACTTCCGTGAGAACCAACGGAGTCGGACACGAAGCGAAACGACTCTCGGCACACCTGCCGAGGCCACGCAACAACCAGGCGAGTACCACGTCTCACCAAAAACACGGCCACCTCGGACCTCCACAAGGTCGAGAGCCGACAACAAAACCACTCCGGACCCCAGACGCTCCACGAGGTCGGGAGACACCACACACCAGTGCCACCACGAACTGGCACACAAGAGGGGGACTACTGAACCGAGAAAGCGCCGTAGCCAAAGCCACCAAAAACACGGGTCCACACGAAGCTAGACCAACGATGCCCACAGAGACTAAACACAACCAGGACACAACTGCCGTGTAAGCTCGGGCAACGAATCACACTAGAAAGTGTTGTGAGGAGGCGCTGTCACAACAACAGCCACTAAGCCGCCGCCACTGGCAACCTAGAACCCATCACAACCACAAATAGCACGAACAGGTCTGCCGACCAAAGGTGGCACAGAAAAACAACAACACAAGGGGAGCGACCAGCTCAACCCAAAAAAACAACTCAGGGGAAGATAACTCCGTATGCTTGCTGCTACTGTACTCTTCACGCTCTAGTTTAAACGGAACATTTCCTTATATGTCTCGACAACCATCTCTGATACCAAACTATAACGACCCAAGATTAGCATTACCAGTAACCCGAATCCTGACCCCTAACCCACGAGCCGAAACTCGAAGGGTAAGAAGGAGTGCCTGAGGAGAACATTAAGTAAATGTACACACTACAATTAAAACTAGAACAACAAATCAGAGTCAACAACAACAGTAAAGAGTACAGTAAGCACGAAAGCAAGTACTACTTACAGCAGCTAAGCAAGACCAGCACCGAGAGACCAGACTCCTCAGCACAGAGAGCCGACCACGAAACACCTGAAAGGGAAGGGAGTGAGTCTCAAAAGAGACCCAGTAGGGAACCTAACCCCCCACCAGAAAAAGTACTACTAAACAACGTAGAAAGTAAGTACTGAAAGTAAACACGCACACCCTGTACAACACACAGGAACCGGTGGCGTAGTGCACAACTCCCTCAGGAGCGCACTGAGAAAACTGGAACCTTGCAGGCTCGACAGCACTCAAGCACAGCACACAAACAAGCTCACAAGCAAGAGCTCACACAAACTCACACGTGGGACTCAGTTAGGGGCCCATGGCCGGCGTCCCGTCACCACGGAGTCCTCCACCCCTAACCCGTGTGCACACAACAGGTGCTCTCTCTCACACCTGGTCCACCCACCGATTTTCCCCCACGCCAGACCCTAGCGGCAGAGAAGGGGCCCCACGGAAACCGGCTCGTAACCACCACAAGGGGTACGCACAGGACGGAGTCGCACTCGATGCCCAGGCTCACTAACGGAGCACAGCTCAACGCCAGTCATCCAGACGGAGCCCAGCTCAACGCCTAGGAAAGCACAACACAAGCAGAAGCACGGAACAACTCAAAACGAGTACAGACGGAAACACCCTCGACATCCGGAACACCGTGCAACGGGTAGAAACCGCGTGTCCACACCTTGACACAGTCAACCACAACACGAGCACATGCAGAGACACTCTCTACGCCTGGCAGACTGTGCTAACTGGTGGACACCGCATGTCAACACCTCAAAACGCAGAAAGAGAATCACAGCTTGCTGGGAACTCACCTGTGGGTAGACGGCAGCATCGACCGCCGCTAACCAGGAAGTAAATGACAGCATCACATGTCGCCTAGAACAAAGTCGACGACAACATTGACTGTTGCTAACTATAGGTCAACGGCAACACCCTGGACGTCTAAAAGAAGTAGATGGTCACATGTTAGCCGTTTGCCTAAACTCAGTGGCAAACGATCTTGCCGTTTATATCCTACCTGAAGAACCTGACGGCAACAACCCTCGCCGTCCAGATCTTCCCTGAAGAGTTTAACTGCAAGAGATCACGCCGTTTATCTCTTCCCTGAAGAGCTCAACATCAACATCCATTGACGTTGACTTCCTCAGCCTCCAGCAGCTGCAGCAGCCACCAGCTAAATCCCCTTAGAGCAATCCAGCCCTCAAAACAGTGACGCAATGAAGAGGGAACACTTCCTCTCACCACCACACACTACTGCAATGCCGAAAAAACACGATCCAACGCATGATCGGCCAAACCACCTTAAAACTAGGCAGAAAGGAAAACCTCCCCTAAATCACGATTCCACACCAATCGCACGTAAACATGCATGGAATAACACGCAAGGGAGCTAAGGGTTTACGTCCCTACCTCAGAAACGCATATAAACCCCAATAAAACCTCGATTCGCGCCGAACCCCCAGGAGCTTCCCGCGAGAACCTCCATTCAATCTGTCGTTTCCCGCCCGATCCGTCACCGCCACGCGCACCACAACCTCTCCACATGCTCCCGTCGGCCGCCGGAAGTGGTGGAGAAGAGGAAAGGTGAAGGGAAGGAGAGAGAAGGAGATGGGGAAGAATGGGGCTCGAGTTGTCCCTAAAAACACAGGCCGGACAGTTGACGTCAACCTCTGCTGCCGCCAACTGAACCGCCAACGCCTTGACGTCCGCATCGCATGCCGCCAAGTTCCATCTCCGAAGATCCTGGAACCAACAATCAACGGCAACAACGATAGACGCCAAGAACCCGGTCAACGACAACCCCCTTGCCGCCAACACACAGTCGACTCCGACCCCCTTGGACGTCAACCCACTGTTTGATGTCAGCACCTCTGGACGTCAACAGGCACAGACCCATGACTAGACCCAATAAGGATCCGATAAGGGTCCAATAAATTCCAAGACGTTACAGGTACAGTCCCCCTCAAGGACAATACACCACCCAGCACCCCAGCTGGTCTTCTTCTCTTTCCCGGGCAAGAAGGCAGCCCACTTCTCTTACAGGTCAAGAAGCCAACCTCCTGGTATAAACTCCAGTGCAGTTCTGCTAGACTTAAACCCCCAGCTAGGTTCTACACTGAGTACAGTCCCTCAGCTGGACAGAAATCTTTCTTAGAAAAGAAAGAACAAAGCTAAGAGTTTTACAATAATGGACTCTAACCCAGAAACTCTCAGCAAAGAACTCTCCAGAATTACAATGACCATAGAGAGAGAGTGAAGAGAGGAAGGCTTGAAAGCTTTGAAAACTTCTGCTATGAACAACTTCTCTTGATTGGGCTTGAGCTCTTCTCTCTTTCTTTGAGTGTATGTGGTTGAGGTTCCTCACAAGATGTACACTCCTTAAAGATCTTCAGGAAAGCTCTCCTTTCTTTTTGGCCTTGCTTCATCCTTTTATTTGAGCAGACTTGAACAAATCCGTTGGAGTTCTAGCCGTTGCTCATCTTCTCTTTTTCTGACATTTTGTGGTCTACGAGGTCTGCAAGCATAGAAGAAAGTGTTTAGATCAAAGAGTGTTTCTGTCAAAAAGGCTCATACCTCTATGTTTCTGTTGCCACCCAGAAGTGGTAGGTAAGCCATTTTTGTCTGACAGGAGAGAAGAGATCTAGAGAGATAGAAAAGATCTTCTGTTAGAAAGATAGAAGATTATGCAAATGAAATATATTTGACTTTTCACTAGATGCCAAAAGTATTTTGAAATATAAAGAAAATCGATGTTTAAGTTTGAAACATGTGTTTGAACAGAATCCATGTTCTAATGAAATCCATGTTTAAGTGAAATCTATGTTTGAACCGAATCCATATTTAAGTGAAATCCATGTTTTCAAGGGAATCGATGTTTAAGTGAAATCTATATTTTCAAGTGAAATTGATGTTTGAATGAAATCGATGTTTAAGTAAAATCGATGTTTAAGTGAAATCGATGTTTAAGTGAAATCGATGTTTGAATGAAATCGATGTTTAAGTGAAATTGATGTTTAAACAGAATCCATATTTTCAAGGGAATCGATGTTTGAGTGAAATCCATGTTTTCAAGGAAATCGATATAGCACTTTGTGAATTGAAATCGATGTATATTGAATAGACATATATTTGACTTTTCAATGCAAATCACCACAGCGATAGTACCATAAATTTATATTTATTAGGAAAACATAATATTAAATATATTTAATAATATTTAAATAATCATAAGTTTTGTTATCACCAAAATATAAGGGTAAAATATAAGAGTGGTTCAACAATCTCCCCTTTTTGATGATGACAAAACTTATGAGAATTTTCTGACAAAAATACTTAAAGCATAGAAAATACAGAAAATTCACAGATAATGCATACTATGAATGCTCTCCCCATTTTTGTCACAAACCAAAAAGGAAGGATTTTACCATGCATTCTCTCCCCTTTTTGTAAAAACTTCTTACCATTGAGGGGTTCAACAATGATTGACATTAATGAATAACTCCCTCTTAGTCTGTGCTCCCCCTGAATGAGGGACTCCACTAGTGCCTTGAGCATCCTTTGTTCCTGATGCTCCAAGGCTATCCTGCAAACAACTTATTCAGAAGTAGGTACCCAAATCTTTTGGGTCCTTGATGGTTAGATGCATAAAAATATCCTTTCGGAATCCATACTAGGTGCCTTGTTGTGCAGGTGTTTACTGTGTGTTCTAATTTATTGCAATGAAAACAACAATGAATATAATTAGTTTTGTAGTTCCTATTGTCTTTGTAATGTCTGTTTAGAACACAATTTTTGGAAACCTTTGCTTTTGATAGAGTTTGTTCATTACAGGAGCCTTTTTCTGAGGCATCTTGGTTTCTTTTACAAATTTTGGTAATGGATATTTTTCAAGAATTACGACTTGTTTCCTTTTTCGGGAGGTTTGTATCCAAGACCTTATTATTATTTCCATATTTTGATCCTTTTAAGCATAGAGCTAAATATGTTTTCCCTTTGGTTAATTTTCAAACAAATTCTTTTAAATAAATATTTTCTTTAGTTAGAGTTTTCAATTTTTCTTCTAACTCTAACTTCTCATTGTTCTTGATTTTCAAATCTTTATTTAAAGATATATTATCTTTACTTTCTTTTAATTGTTTTTCTAATTGTTCCATTTGGATTTAATATCTGAATTTGTGTTTTCTAAGCAAGTAGTGTTATTTTTCAGAATTATTAATCTTTTACAACACCTTTATGTTTTTCATGAAGTTCATTAAAGACTTCTTCTAAGTCTTCAGACTCTGACCTGAATCAGTGCATGAATTAAAAATGGGTCAGAATGTACCTCATCTAGTCCTACCATGAGGGCTAGACTTTCCTGCTCTTTTTCGGGATCTGAGCTTGATGATTCTGAAGTTGTGGCTTCATCATTGTCCCGAGCAGCAGCCATACTTTTCTTTTGAATTTCTTGTGCTGCTTCTTGGATTTTTCTGGCAGACCAGTCTTCTTGAGTTTAGGACAGTCTAGTCTTAGATGTCCAGGTTTTCTGCATTCATAGTAGACTGGTTCTTTTTCCTTTTTCTCTTTCTTTTGTATTCTTCTTGATCCATTTTCTTCTTCTTGAGAATTTTCTGAAGTTTGGATAGGACATCATCCACATCGCTGTCTTCAGAACCTGCATTTTTTGAACTAGAAGAAGAAGAAGAGGTGGAAGGAGCAGCTACAATTTTAAGAGCATTAGTAAATTTTTTCTTGGATGAGCTTTCAGATAGTCGCTCCATATTGATTTCATGTGCCATGAGAGAGCCAATTAATTTATCAATGGAAAATTTGGTTAGATCATGGGCTTCTTCAATAGCGTTGACCTTTGGGGTCTATGAAAGAGTTAAAGATCTAAGTATCTTTCTGACAGTCTCCTCATCAGAAAGATTTTTTCCAAGAGAACTTAGACCAACTACTATGCTCGAAAATCTATTATACATCTGAGTGATATTTTCGTTTGGAAGCATTTTAAATTGCTCATATTGCGAAACAAGAATATCTATCCTAATTTGTTTTACTTTATCTGTTCCTTCATAAGTTACTTGCAGTTTATCTCATATATTTTTAGCTGATTTACATGCAGATATTCAACTGAATTCTCTTTTGGATAAAGTGCATAGTTCTTTGCTTTAAAGTTTAAAGATAATTTACTTTTATCTGCTACTGTAATAGCAGTAGTACCTTCAGTATGAACAATAACAAATCACCTACCTCTATTACCTGCTACAGATCAAAGTCTGTGCCTCGAATGAAGCATTCCATTCTCATCTTCAATATGGGTAATCCTCTCCATCGAAGAATGGAGGTCTGGTGACTGATTGACCTTCAACAAATCCTTGAGCTGCCATGGATCTTCTCTAAGATCGTTGGATCTTTTGATTGATCAGAGAACCTCGCTCTGATACCACTTGTTGGCCCTTTTGGTACGGAAACAAGCTAACCTAGAGGGGGGGGGGTGAATAGGTTTTCTAAAATCTGAAACAGAAACTTAAATACAGAAAATTATCACTTGAAAGTTTGGTTAGTTGAGTGTGATAGAGAGTAGCAGTGCGGAAGCAAATAAACAATCACATAAAGAACACAAAGAATTTATCCTAGTTCGGACCTTCCCACATGGAAGTCCTACGTCCAGTCCCCAAGCAATCTCTTGGGATTTTACTAACCCCCCTTAAGGACAATACACCACCCAGCACCCCAGCTGGTCTTCTTCTCTTTCCCGGGCAAGAAGGTAGCCCACTTCTCTTACAGGTCAAGAAGTCAACCTCCTGGTACAAACCCCAGTGCGGTTCTGCTAGACTTAAACCCCCAGCTAAGTTGTACACTGAGCACAGTCCCTCAGCTAGACAGAAATCTTTCTTAGAAAAGAAAGAACAAAGCTAAGAGTTTTACAAGAATGGACTCTAACCCAGAAACTCTCAGCAAATAACTCTCCCCAAGAATTACAATGACCACAAAGAGAGAGAGTGAAGAGAGGAAGGCGAAAGCTTTGAAAACTTTGCTATGATCAGCTTCTCTTGATTGGGGTTGAGATTATCTCTTCTTGAGTGCATGAGTGAGCTCTTGTCTTTTCTGTGTGTGTCCTCAGGATGTACACTCTTTTAAAGACCTTCAGGAAAGCTATCCCTTTCTTTTTGGCCTTACTTCATCCTTTTATTTGAGCAGACTTGAACAAATCCGTTGGAGTTCTAGTCGTTGTTCATCTTCTCTTTTTCTGACATTTTGTGGTCTACGAGGTCTGTAAGCATAGAAGAAAGTGTTTAGATTAAAGAGTGTTTCTGTCAAAAAGGCTCATACCTCTATGTTTCCTGTGTCACCCAGAAGTGGTAGGTAAACCTTTTTGTTTGACATGAGAGAAGAGATCTAGAGAGATAGAAAAGAACTTCTGTCAGAAAGATAGAAGATTACGTAAATGAAATATATTTGACTTTTCACTAGATTCCAAAAACATTTTGAAATATAAAGAAAATCGATGTTTAAGTTTGAAATCTGTGTTTGAACATAATCCATGTTCTAATGAAATCATGTTTAAGTGAAATCTATGTTTGAACCGAATCCATGTTTAAGTAAAATCCATGTTTTCAAGGGAATCGATGTTTAAGTGAAATCCATGTTTTCAAGTGAAATCGATGTTTGAATGAAATCGATGTTTAAGTGAAATCGATGTTTAAGTGAAATCGATGTTTGAACAGAATCGATGTTTTCAAGGGAATCGATGTTTTAGTGAAATCCATGTTTTCAAGGAAATCGATGTGGCACTTTGTGAATTGAAATCGATGTATATTGAATAGACATCGATTTGACTTTTCAGTGCAAATCACACAGTGATAGTACCATGAATTTATATTTATTAGGAAAACATAATATTAAATATATTTAGTAATATTTAATTAATCATAAGTTTTGTTATCACCAAAATATAAGGGTAAAATATAAGAGTGGTTCAACAAGGGTGTGCACGTGGGCACGAAGGGGAGAAAGATCAACTTTCAGCATTGGGGAAGTTCCTACAGACATAATCAGGGAGGTTTCACCATTGGGGAGCGTTTACCAGCTTGTGGACGTGCTGCAGCCAAGGTGGATCTTATGGGAAAATAGATGAATTGATAAAGGAATTTCTCAAGAGATGATTTCCAAACATCAACAAAATGAACTGAGTACTAGACTCAGAATGGAATATTTCATGTTAATTGGAGTTAAGGAATAAGTGGTTCTCTTCAATTAAGCACGAGAGTGATCATCCGGAATTGTGCTCAAAGTCCTACATGATGTGTGCTGGGCTAAAAGAAAAAGATTAAAACAAAATTAAATATAAATAATCAAGGATAATATTGTTACGTTGCCGAAGTCAAGAGACCAGATGGAATCCGTCATCCTTCTGCAAAGCGTAACGGCCTATCCTCAAGTCGTAAGAATCCTCTGGAATCATCATTGTTTTTTGGCGGAGGAGGGGAACTCAAATTCCAAATTCATCAGAGCCTCAAGGTCCTTGATGTACTTTAATAGAGTATTACATATAGTAGGATGCAATATATACAATACCAGGAAAATGATCGTGAATTGTACGACAAGCAACGCGTTCAGAACCTGCGCTCAAAAACTCATCAGTATTGACAAGCAACAAATAATAGAGCAAAATATCAAAACAATGCTGCTTGAAATCGCGGCAGGGCAAATGGACGCGCTTTACTTACCTGAATCGCGACGACTTTCTCGGCCGCGATTTACCTTTACCTGTCGCTATGGAAGTCAGAGTAAGCGCTTTGAATCGCGACGTATGTGTTGGACGCGATTTTGACTTTCCACCCGAGGCTTGATTTTCTTGCCTGTTTTACATTTCTTGCTCTCTTTTGGTGTTGCCTCCGGGCTTATGCGAACCAAGGGGGTTTAAAACACCCCAAAACCAGCTCTATTCATGCATTTAACCTCTCCCAAGTGCAGAAATCTCAATTGAAGCAAGAAGAGAATAAGAAGGGGGAGAATTTGAAGCTTGGAGCAATGGAGCATGATGGAGTCCCCTTATCCAAGAGGTCAAGAATTGAGAGATTTCAAAGGCTTAGCAAGGTGGAGGGACACATATGCAAGTTAATTCAAGCCAAACTGGTAAGTTCAAGTGATTTTTGCATTGATCTGACTTGTTCTTGAGTATGTTCTTCTTGTTCTTATTCTCTTCTCTCTCTATGTTTTCCTTCTTCTAAACCTCCAATGCCATGGCCGAACCAGGCTATCCCAAATTTTGCCCATTCATGCAAACCATGCCCCATCAATCATACCCATGCAAACCATCCTCCATGTGCAACCAAACCATACTCCCATGCATACACCATGCCATGCGCCTATCTCCCCATGGCCAAATGACCCATGCACATACCAATCTCATATCACCCATCCTATGCACTCATATTATCCATGCATGTTCCCTACAGGATTATCCTCTTTTCCCGGGCAATCGTAGATATATGCGACTTCCATGGCTCCAAAAACTGACCTCATCCATTACCCTTGACATGAAAGCCATACTCTCCCGGTGGGGAATCCAAAACCTTGCAGTCCATGCCAAGCGTTATCACGAAATCCACCTTGACTGGGCGGCCATGGGTGCACTTGTTGAACTATGGCATCCTCAAACCCACACCTTCCTCTTCAAAACCTTTGAGGCCACCATTCTATTGGAAAAAGTTGAGATTTTGCTAGGCTTGAAGCGGATGAAAAGGGGCGATGAGGATGAGATGGCGATCATGCCGAGGATCTATATAAGCAAGGCGGTACTTGAAAGCTTCATGGATATAAGGGCGGCCCAAGATATCCAAGTCGGGAAAAGAATCAACTTGCAAAAATTGGCGACTTGGACAACAAGAGAAATACCAAAGGCGGGAGATGACGAGAGACTGGAGAAAGTGATGAGAGGGTTCGCCATATGCTTGGCGGTGCACTCCTCTTCCCATCAATGGACAACATTCTCGAGGAGGACTAGTTAAGCGCGGTGTACGGCATATGGGAGGGCGAGAGACTGGGACCGGCGGTGCTAGCCTTCCTCTACAGCGAACTCACGGTGGCGAGTTTGGGTAGGCCTCCTTACGGTTCCATGCTTCTATTCACTTGTTGAACTGACTTGCATTTCAAGTTTGATGTGAACAATGAAGTCCCTAGCTTGTCCCGCATCTTTTCCAAAAGTCCGCTCTGACATATGGACAACTTGGTTGGTTTAGAAGGGCGCGTGGCTAACCATGTGCCACAACTCAAGACATGGGCTGATTGGAGTGTTCATCTCCGAAGCATACCCAGGAATGCGTTCACTTGTATTCTGGCGCCTCTTCTAGTCAGGGACCTGCGTACACGGCTAGCACCCGGTGTGGATCTTCGACTGATCAGGGCGGCTGAATTTGTGCTCTACAACCCACACCGCTGCCTCTTTCAACTCGGGCTTCCACGACGCAACTTCGAGGGGCCGTCTCACCTTCCGCCAATCAAGAGACGGGAAATCAGAACCAATAATGACGGAGAAGAGGCGGACACCATCAAAGCACTGTGGAAGGTCTACTCTTTCAGGCAGCCGGTCCCACATGTGGAGGAGGTGGAGGATGAGTGGATGGCTTATGTACGGGAGCTCCTGAAAATCTGGCCGAAAGTGGCCGTTTGTAAACGTCAAAATTGATTCATCAATAAGAATTATATCGCATTCTTTACACGGCCAAACTGCACCCTTAGACATGATTGTATCATCCAAACAGTTTTGATTTTCTCCTCAAAATTGGCCCTCGAACGAGCCTTTTGAATCGCGATGGACACAGACGTGCGTATATCCTCTTAATACACGTCCAACAAAACCGCCGCGGTTAACTTTAATCTTGTCCACTCAACCCGACGCGTTTCAATTGTACTTCAAATTTCAAAATTCGCGTGCCTTAAACTCAGCGCCAGAGTAATGATGACTCTCTGAATCGCGTCGACGACCTCCGATGCATTTTAAAAGGGCACTTCAAATTCGCATCGTCTATATCCGACGCGATTTCAACTTGTTCTGAGGGGTTAAAACAGCCGAGAGCCTGACCTTCCCACTCTTTCGCCTCTCTTCTCTCACACTCCCTCGAGCTCTCTCCCTCTCTCTACTCTCTCCCAACTCTTTCTCACCTCCGATGACGAAGGCGATAGCATCTAAGCACCGACGGGGCAACAATGATGAAGGCACCTCAATGGAGGAAGGATCGCCGGCATCGACGACGGTGGAAACACAGGGAACGGAGGCTCGATTGATGGTGATGGAGCTATTGGCCGTCCCCGGCGAGCTCGAGATGGTATTGGAGGAGGAAGAGTCAGCGCCGGCGGTAGAGGAGAGCGAGACGGCGGAGGCACGTGGCCGACACAACGGTTGCGATTCAATTTGAAGTGCGACCACTGTGTTGGTCGCGATTCAAAAGGCTACCCGGGGGGGGGGGGGGGGGGAGGGAATTGAGCCTGATTTTGCACAACTGATTGATTTTAAACGTTTTAAAATGTGCTCTGACTTATGTGTGCTCTTTTTGGTGTGTAGGGAGTCATGAGGCCTTGACTACAATGGCCGCTGGTGATAGCGACGTACCAGGGGCTCCCGGACTTCCAGAGGGAGAGAGTACGGGGGATGGGGTTTGAGCCGATCTTGGAGATCGAGCCCTTCTATGTGGATAGCCCCATGGTACAGGCCTTAAGGGAGAGATGGGATCGGGCGAGTAGGGCGTTTCTGTTCCCCTGGGGACACATGGTTCCGTCCTTGGAGGACGTGACACGGATCACCGGCCTCCGAGTGGACGGGGAGGCGATGACGGGAGTGACATATGCAGACTACACGGAGCATACCCACGACTTGCTGGGGTTGGAGCCGATGGGAGAGGATGAGCTCGGCGACCGGAGGATGGTCGACCAAGTGGTACTGTTGGACAGCCTCGGTCTGCGGTGGGTGGGGCAGACTGAAGAGGAGTCGCTGTACGAGTTTGTGCAGCGGTAGCGGGGCTGGCGAAAGCAGCTTACTGCCAGGACCCCGAGGACATGGAGAGGGCGGACAGGGACCTGAGGCAGTTCCTCGTGCTATTCTTGGGCAAGATGTTGTTGGGGACGAAGGGAGACAACATCCACTGCCGGTTCTTGGAGCTCCTCGAGGACCTGGAGCGAGTGGGGCAGTATGCGTGAGGCGCGGCCTTCCTGGCGCACACGTTCGCCGACCTCTCCAGGGGTACCGGATGTGAGACCACCGTGGGCGGGTTTGCGCCCTTTCTCTAAGTACACGTTCTTGCTTTTGAACTCCTCTCATTTCTTACATTAAATTTGTTAGTCAAACTAATCAATGCGTGCATGTATGCAGGTGTGGAGTTACTACTATATCCCCCTGGGGAGAGCGACCGAGGTGCGCCCTGGCATACTGCCCTTGGCACGAAGATGGCTGCCCGTGGTGACGGTAGTGTCCTTCAGTCTCCAGCTCGACACCCTCCATCGAGACATCCGGAATTTCCTGGCCCTCCTGGTACCTGCCTACCTCATTTCTTTTCCATGCATTTAATATGAATTATGATATGTGATTGACATATGCATGTGTGCAGGTTGTGTGGCAGCCCTACGCGGGTATGCCTGATGATGGTCAACCGTGGGTGGAGAGTGGCCGACCTCGTTTTGGGTGGGACCTGTAGGTCCATTGCCTGAACGAGATCAAGCCACTCTGCCTCCGGCTCGCCACTCGTACTCTCGGACTGCACTAGGTGTGGTCTGACGAGGTGGAGCCCCGAGGGATCGGGAGGAGGATGAGGGGGAAGGCCAAGCGGGTAGACTGGCGCCTGCTTTCCCCGACCAGTTCGCCGACTGGTAGCGCGGCGGGTACCCGGTGGAGTCCGACGCTGTGGATAGCTTCGCTTACCTCCAGCGATACCAGGAGGTGTATGAGGAGTAGGACTTCATGAGGCCAATGAGGGTATGCACTTTTTAAACCTGACTTGTTCATTGTGATATGCATGATGATCTAATAAATGTGTGCATGTGCAGGATGCTTGTGATGGCCTTATCGACACACTGTAGGCCCAGCTGGCGAGTACGGAGGCCCAGCTGGCAGAGGCACGAGAGGTGCTAGATGCTCTGGTAAGTTTAAAAGATCATACATTTGCTTTGTTTTGCCTTACCATGTGTTGACTTGATTTTTGTGCAGTGTGCGACGCAGATGACCGTGGAGTGCACCGATGCAGTAGGTGCCTCCACGAGTCGGAGCGTGCCCGAGCCGGAGGTGTCCTCACTCCGGGAGCAGCTGGCGGCAGCGGTGGTTCCGACGGAGGCGGCGGAGCGCGACCTCTTTGAACGGGTAAGTAAATGGATTACATTTATATACAATGCATGCATCTTTCTTATACTTACTTGTTTGCTTTTGTGCAGTCTGCCGAGCTCTAGAGCGCCATCACCCAGGCAGCACTTGCGAGTGCGGAGGTGACTAGGCTGATGCAGTAGTTGTCTGAGCTGCGTACCCAGGTCTTCCATCATGATGCAGACCTGCCCCGTGAGGCCACGGAGCTACGCGTGACGCTCACCGTGGAGCGGAGAGAGCATGAGCGGGAGCGCAGCTGGTGGGAGCAGGAGCACGAGCAGGAAAGCGACCGGTGGGAGCAGAATCGTGAGCGGTTGACCTAGTAGGCCATGGATGCACGCACGGGTCTGGGTATCTCCAAGCGCCTACTACGAGAGGCGGAGGACCAGTACCGACGCGGATGTGAGCGGGCCGTAAGTGAGGGGCGAGCCAGCGCCTACTCCGGTAGTTACTTGGTGACGTCCTCTCAGTACCAAAGGAACATTCAGGAGGGATGCGCTGCCCAGGGGTCGACCGAATCGCGTGCCTCCATGAGGCCTCTGGCTCCACGCTCGACATCAGACCCCAGTGAGGCATAGAACAGCCGACACCCCCGACAAGCCGAGAGTGGTGGCGAGAGTTAGGCCACTTCATGATATGTACCTTTTTTGTTCTTCCCCTTGATGATGCGTACCCAGTAGGGTACTTTTATGATGTACTTTGGGGTTGGCCCCCCTTTTGGCCATGATATATATACATCATGCGTATTTTGCCTTCTCTCTTTTTGTGCCTGAAAATCACTTGAACAAACAAGTTAAATGTCTGTTCCGACTCAGCCCCTTGCACATTAGACATACCAGGCTTCATGATCTTGTCAAGAGGCTGCGTTTATTAAATAAGGCGGAAATAAAATAACATAATTGAGTGCTACATGCAAACAATTAGATGCTAGCAGGAAAATAAAGAATGAGCAAGCATTTGATACAGTCAAGCAAACGGTGTATGATTTTTTTGTGGTTTTGTAAATAATCAATTTTTTTACGGTTTTGAAATATTCATTTTTTTTATTTTGAAATATTCATTTTTTTGGATTTTGGAATATTAAAAAAATTTGGATTTTGAAAATGTGTGATTTTTTTGGATTTTTTTTGGATTTTGAAATATTCAATTTTTTTGGATTTTGAAATATTTATATATTTTTTAGATTTCAAACTATTCAATTTTTTTAAATTTTGAAATAAGGGCCGCAACCCGATATAGTCCCTTCTAAAAAGATGCACGAAACGACGGGGATCCGCTCGAATTGGAAAAACGTGGTACTTGGACCCTTCAATTACTCAGCCATCATTAAGAGTTCATTAATAATTCTTGAGTGTGTCAAACAGAAGTTGGACGTGCTTAAGTGGTGCCTTCATCCAAGGTGGCTTTTGGCTACATCCTCTTCAGTTGATCGTTGCCTTGCCTTGACCCTAGGACATACCCGTGGGGGAGAAAGGAAGAAGATATCTAGGAAGTCTGCTGATAATTTGGGCGACCGGGGAGACACTCATTCCTCTACCCTACACTCATGAGGTTCAATCTTTTTGGCTTGTGGGGGTTTTGGCACGCTTACGACCAGGTTCATTTGGATCTCTGTGGGGACTTTGCCACTCTTGGCGTGCTTTCATGTTTGGTTTGCCTTGTTTTGGCTATTTTGCCTTGATTTGCATTGTTTTCTTTCTTTTCCCCTTATTGGGCCTTGACCTACACCCATTTGAGCTTTGGGCGGATTCAAAGGTCAATCCCTCAGGTTCCCTTTTCTATTGGCGGACCGAGTGGAAAGAAACGGGTAACGTCCTAGACTCTTGGTTAGGCATTGACCTTCCTTAGATTCCGTGCTTCTAGCTTCCAAGGGTGAGCGTGTAAGTGTGTGGGTGTCGACACCTTAGGTTAACCCACCAAGAATAAGAAAGGAAATGGAAATGACAGCTTTTCAATTTAGGGTCTGCGTACCAAGTGAGTCCAAACACCTATCTAGGGGTAGTACTTCTTCAGATAGAGCCCATTCCAGGGATGAGAGAGTTCCTCACTCTCCGCGTTCACTAGCCTGTACGCGTTGCCTGGATATGTTTCTTTGACTACGTATGACACTTCCCAGTTTGGATCGGGGACCACCAAGTTTTACAAAGATACTTTTGACCACCATTTCACCGACTTTAAACTTTCTTTCAATTACCTTCTTTTGATAGAAACGAGTGAGCCTATTCTGATATGATCTTGTGTGTTCTGCGGCGACCTAAACACTTCTCATCTAAGAGTTCCAGTTGTGCCAGGAGAGATTCACGCCGCTCATCGATTGACAAATCCTCGTCAAGCTGGACCCTTAGTGAGGGGATGAGAATCTTATATGGTACTACTACCTCCATTCCATAAGTGAGGGCGAATAGTGTTTGCCTCGTGGGGGTATGGATTGAAGTGCGGTAGGCCCATAGAGCTTCTACAAGCTTTTCTGGCCAATCTGAGAATTTGTTAGCCTCACAGGTTTTCTTGATGATTTTGATTAAGGTTTTGTTCGTGGCCTCTGCTTGGCCATTGCCTTGCTGATAATATGGTGATGAATAATGCAATGCAATTTTATACCTATTGCAGAGGTCACGCAGTTCTTGAGAGATAAATTGTGGTCCATTGTCGGTGATGATGGTGCTTGGAATACCGAACCTAGTGATGATGTTCTTCATGATGAACTTGCACACGATCATTACTTTGACCTCTGCGTATGCTTCGGCTTCCGCCCACTTGGTGAAGTACTCCGTCGCAGTGAGGATGTATGACTTGGTTTTGTTCTGGGAGTTTGGATCACCAAGGGGACCAATGATATCGAAAGCCCACATAGCAAAAGGCCATGGGGAGGATATTGGGTGGAGTGTAGAGGATGGGGAATATATTTTGTCGGCATGCAGTTGGCACCTGACACACCGACGGACAAAGATGGAACAATCCTCCTCTAGAGTGGGCCAGTAAAAGCCTTGTCTGAGGATCTTCTTGGCAAGCATTTGACTGTTTACATGGTCACCACACACACCGGAATGAGCCTCCTCAACAACCTTCAACACTTCATCATCGTCCAAGCATCTGAGTAATACTCCAGTGAGTCCCCTTCTATAGAGCGTGTTTCCAACCAAAGTGTACTTCTGGGACAGTCTCCTTATTGCCTTCTTCTCATCAACTGTGGCTTCCTTAGGGTATGTATAATTCTTGCAATACTTGATATCTCATAGTACCATGGCTTCTCTTCATCTTCCAACTCCTTTTCTAGCTCCAATAGCATGATTTCAATCTTGCCCTTCCTTGCTATCTTCTTCAGCATTTCATCTTTAATCCATAGAAAGATGGGGTCTTGAACAACAGGAGTATTACGTCGTTCAATTTGAATGCTGTCAAAATCCCCGAGATAGCTCATGTTCATGGTCGCGCCGATAGTGGCGAGGGCATCTGCTAGAAGATTCTGATGACGAGGGATATGGACAAAAACAAGCTTGGAGAATAGCTTGGCATAGGCTGAGGCTAGTTCTTGATAAGGCTTGAGCTTTGGATCCCGAGTGTGGTATTTGGTGAGCACTTGGCGCAAAACTAGTTGACTATCACCTACAATTCGCAGATGGGTGACACTGTAGAAGTGGGCATGCTCAAGACCAGCCAACAAAGCTTCATATTCAACTATGTTATTGGTGGCAGGAAATTCCAGTTTACAAGCCCGTGGAATGGTGACACCCTCAAGTGATAGAAGAGCAATCCAGATATCCTTTCCATGAGAGTTCAGGGCTCCATCGAAATATAACGTCCACATAGGATCAAATTGGCTAAGGGACATTAATTCCTCATCTGGAAACTCCGAACAAATAGGATCAAACCGTGGAATAGGGTGATGAGCGAGATGTTCTGCTATGGCATAGCCCTTGATAGATTTCTGCTGAATGTAAATAATGTCAAACTGGGATAGAAAGCTTTGACAACGTGCTAGCCTATTAGTGAGAACGGATTTTTCGAGAAGAAATTTGATAGGATTCATACGGGCGATGAGATGGACCTCATGAGAAAGAAAGTAGAAGGGTCTACACCTCTGCGAGTGTTGGGAGACGAACCGACGAATAAACTACAACCTCCCGATTAATCCTCGAACTTCCTTCAAATTCTTGGGAGGAGGCATCTCTCTTATCGCCTTTGTCTTGTTGGGATCAATCTCTATACCCCTCTTACTCACAATGAAACCTAAAAGCTTTCCCAACGACACACCAAACACACACTTCTTGGGGTTCATCTTCAATTGATACTCTCTTGACCTTTGCAAGATCTTTGTTAAAACCCCAGAATGCTCAACCATTGTTCTCGATTTCACCACCAGGTCATCCACATACACTTCAATAAAAATATGGATCATATCATGAAAGATAGCCATCATAGCTCTTTGGTAAGTAGCTCCAGCATTCTTAAGTCCAAATGACATGACCACATAACAGTAAGTTCCCCATAGTGTAGTGAACGAGGTCTTCTCCTAGTCTTCCTCAGCCAGCTTAATTTGGTTGTACCCTGAGAAGCCATCCATGAAGGAGAGGGTTTCATACCCAGGCATGTTATCTATGAGCACGTCAAGGTGAGGAAATGGGAAATCATCTTTTGGATACACGCGGTTAAGTTTCTGGAAATCAATGCAAATTCTCACTCTTCCATCCTTTTTCATAACCGGGACAATGTTCGCCACCCAATTCGGATAAAGTACGACTCTAATAAATCTGGCTTTGTGGAGCTTGTTGACCTCATCTTTCATCTTCAAAGCCATTTGTGGGTGGAAACGCCTCAACTGCTGCTTAATTGCAATGGACCCCGGCTTAAGGGTAAGACGGTGTTCAACAAGCGTGGTGTCCAAGCCTGGCATATCCTCACAGCTCCATGCAAACGTGTCTTTATATTCCCTGAGAACCTCAATAATTGCCTCCTCTTCAGCGGGTGATAAGTTACTGCTTATGAGGACGGTCCTAGGGTTTTCCTCGGTTCCCAAGTTGATTTCCTTGGTGGTTTCTTCTACAGCAACTGATGGTTCGTCAAACCATTTCATTCCACTTGCGAACACGTCAGCCTCGTCCTCGAATTCTTCATCACCCTCCTCCTTGGGTCATCATCATCCATGATCTCATAGACTCCAAACCCATCATCAATTAGGCACAGCGACTGCTCATATTCTATCTCCGGCAACTGCAAAAGCTCTTCTATGAATTCTAGAACTGCTAGACATGCCTTGCATCTACGGGCTAAATCAATGAGGAATCGGTGTGGAACCCTCCTATCCTTGGACTTCTTCTTAGAGACTACCCTAGTTTATTGCTATCTTGGCCTAGACTGTAATGAACTGACCTCCCGGACCCCCCGCCAGGGACCCCGAAGGTCGCGCCGCCACCCACGAATCCAAAGACCCGGAAGGGTTAGAATTTAGTCCAGTGAGATAGGCAATGAATTCAAATAACTATAACAAGAAAAATTGTACATTAATAAAGAAATTAGGTACAACATGTCCCAAATAAAAGTACAGGTACAGAAAGAAGGCACAGTCCTTAAGGGGCATACCCCGATGACCTAAAAAAGGCCACTCTCAACTCACGCTACAAGAGCACTCACGCTTACAACTCACACTGCTGGCAACGCACGGCGCAACAAACCGCCACCACGACCGTCCGGCAACGAACTCCTGCGACAGCGAGTCCCTACCTGAAGAGAGTAGGGGGGTGAGCCTCGCGAACAAGGCTCAGTAGGGATAACCATTCCCTTACCAGCCAGAGCAGTAGGAACTCCAACAAGAAGAAGCAAAACTACTCTACAAAGCAGTAAAGCGAGAAACGCCTACCACAGAGTACTACAAAGCAGCGGAAACAGAGAAACGCCTCGACCACAACCCGGGTCAAACCAAACACGACTCCCGCAAAACCAGCAGAATCGAACACATGTGGAAGCAACTAGAGCAACGCCACGACCCGCAACCGGGGTCGGGCCAGAGCAACACAACGTAGAAGCAAACCCTCGGCGCACACCTGCCGAGACAACGGAGCTCACGGAGCACCAGAGCGACCAAGAGAGACCAGAGTCTCAAGACAAGCACCAACATCCCAGACCTCCACGAGGTCGGGAAGGAACAACCAGGTGTCACCACGAGAGACACCGAGCAACCAAGTGAGAAAAGCGTCTCACCACAACCACGGCCACCTCAAACCTCTACAAGGTCGAGGGCCCACAAGAAGAACCACTCTGTACCTCGGACACTCCACGAGGTCAGGAAACTACACACTCCGGTGCCACCACGGACGGCACCAAGGAACGGGTTACCGAAACATCAGTCGGGTGTCTACACAAGACACCCCGAGAGAACCCGCAGAACGGAAGCCACAAAACACGGCCCACGAGGCCAAACCAACCAAGCCCACGGAAGAAGACACGGCTAGGCTACAACCACCGTGTAGGCTAGGGCAATGAGAAACCGAATCTCAGAAACAGCGTGAAACACCGTCACAGCAAGAGCAACCAAGCCACCGCCACAGGCAGCTAAGGGAGGGACACACAATCCACCCCTCTCGCTCGCCAGCCGCTGACTCCTGCCTACGACCTCCCTAGGTAGAGTGAGGCTAGCGAGTCACAGCAAGAACACAACCACAAACACTGCAGTTCGGCCGAACTGCGGCCCCACGCCTGACCTCCCTACGCGGCTCCGGAACCAACGCAGAGCGAGGCAGTGAGAAGGACTAGCTGGTCCGCATCGGAAGAGCACCTAAACCACCTCGGAGACCCAGACCAGCTAAGAGAGCTCTACAAACGACTCACGCCTCTGTCCCCACCGTTTTCCCCTTCTGCTCCAAGTCTGAGACTTGAGCACGCCCGCCGCCCGGAGCAACACCCTCTGACACAAACGCGCGGGGCTAGGAGTCCCAGGAAATGGTAACAACCTGTCTCGCGGATAAGCCTTCAAGTTCCGAGCACCAGGCGAAAGAGAACTGGCGTGGCAACCACCACAGAAACAACACAGCTGGCTTGTAACTAAGACAAGCCCAGCTGGCACAGGCACGCACGGAACCCCTTTCGGGAACAACCTCCAGAAGGGCCGTCGGCCAACGCCGGCACACACGGCACGGCCCGAGAAACCGGAACACCACCAAACAACACAGAAACCAACGCTCTTCTAATAATCGATCGGCGACCAACCATTGATTATTAGATAGACGCGAGCCTCCTAGCGACACCGCTAGGGCACGTCCACGAAAGTGTCACCTTCAGTTAGTGAACGTAGGAGGGCAACCTGCCGCGTTCCCACCAGAAGGTTCTAAGGGCACACCCTGCCCTGGGGCACACGCCGATACGACAATCGAGGCCATAGAAAACACCCGAGGTAGATCAGGTCTTGTCGCGCCCTCCTAGCCCGTCGTGATCTCATCGCGACGGGTAGGGAAACCGCGACAAGAAGGGTTGCGTCGAGGTAGCACGTTGCGACAACTAGGTTGTCCCGACAAGGTACAGCGCCGCGACAAGCATGTCACGACAGAGCTGCGCGTCGCGACAACAGCTTGTCGCGACAGGCAACCGGGTCGCGACACGACCCTTATCGCGACGGCCATCCGGGCCGAAATAAGGTAGCGTCCGACCGGGGCGATGTCTTCTTTGATGTCGCGACGCGCTCGGCGGTCGCAACATCAGCTGGAAGGCCTACCGACGGGATCCACATTCTGTGATCGCCCACAAACGCTACAACTAGCACAACACGGGGAGGGGAGCATGGTGAAAGCAATAAAAGCATGCAAACACCCATTAGGACCTCCAATCCACACTAACAACAAAGGGCACAAGAATCCCTACCGGAAAACGAAGAACCAAACCCACGAAGGGCCTTCACGACGCCACGGCCGCCTCCTCCTCGCTCCACACGACGTGCCACCGCTCCGCATGAGCCGCCGGCCGCTCCACCAAGCTCCACCGCCAGAGGAAGATGAGAGGGAGACCTCTCCCCTCGGAGCAGAGAGGAAAAGGGAGGAAGGAGAGAAATAGGAAAAGGGGAAAACTGGCCAAGGCTTTTAGCCTCCGCCCCCCAGAATGCGACGGGGCAGGGCGTCGCAATACAACCTTATCGCGACAGCCGCCCAGACCGCGACCAAACGCGCCCATCCTGGGCGCCGCGACAACCAGACATGACAGTCTGCCACGCCTGCCATTCTGACAGGCGTCAAACGACCGAAAAGCATAAAGTAGTCGCGACCCGTTGACCGAGCGCGACAAGAACGCGACGCCGAAGGCGGTCGCAACAGGGATGACTGTCGCGATGGGCACCTCCGTCGCGACAAGGCCAGTCATCCCACACACAATGGAAAGCTGGAAAGCCCGAGATGTTACATAGACTCTCACTACAACTACCAGAATCTACAACATGGGTGGAGTAGGAAAAGCAGTAAAAGAAGAATCCTGCGTGGGGGAAGAAGGAGGAGGAGGAAAAGCAGTAAAAATCCTCTGCATGGAGGGGAAGGAGGTCCTTGCGTGGAGGGAAACAGGATGTCGGTCATAGGACCGGGGAGGAGTGGCCCGTAGGTTGGGGCACACTCGGAGGAAAGATAGGAAGTCTCCTCGATGGAGACGGTGGAATCAGCTGTTGGAAAATTGGCATTTTTTTGGGGATTTTTGTTGTTATTTTGATTTTTATGGTTTTCACTTATCATGCAAAGGGAAAGAGGGCGAGGTGAGATCACCAATCTAGAAAGCTGAGAACTGAGCGTGTGCTCGAGAGGAGGGAGATTGGGGGAGAGAGGGAGTTGGAGGGTAAGCGTCTGTTCGGAGGAGTGAAGAGAGATTGACAATTGGGGCGTCGGTGCCCGAGGAATGCTTAAAGAAATAAATGAGAGCCACGTGGTGGCCTGGAGGAGAGAAGGCGCGATGCCTGGAAAGAAAAGGAAAATGGGTGCGATGCCTGAAGAGAAGAGGAGAGTGGGCGCGATGCCCGGAGAGAAGAGATCTGCCCTGAGCCTGATTGTTGCGGGAGCTTCTTCAACATGTGTACTCTGCTCAGCCTCATCTGCCTGCTAGTTCTTGGCTGTTCCTTTCCTTTGACTGTTGCCACCTGCTCAGTGTCTGCTGGTGTGAAAAATTGGTTCAGGGAGGCATCAATGTCGCTCATATCGAACCACCGGCCCCATTCTGACTCGGACTCGCCCCTCTTTACTTGTTTCGAGGGCCTGAGGTTCTTCGCAGCTCTGTATATGGCCAGGGGTGAATAGGTTCAGAAGTAATGGTGGATGTTTGTTCACTCCCTGGCTGCAGCGGCCCTTTCTTGAAATGCTGCCATGTGAGTGGCTGCCGTTATCTGCCCTGCCTGGCTTATACCCCAGTTCTGCCCTGGGTCTCATTTTGCTATCCTTCATAGCTTCAGACCTTCCTTGCAGATGTGCCCCCAACCCTGTGCCTGGCTGGTACCCCATTCACATCATAATATGCCACCCCTTATCAGTGACTATCTTGTTCCTCTTGGCAGCATTAACAGATGATGAATTAACTGAGCCCAGATGCATGCTGAATGTGTCTAGAACCGACATTAACAATTGATTTCTTGGCCAGATGGAAGGGACTGAATTGTCAGTCATGGCGTCCACTTCCAAGACAGTCGGCTTGCTGACAACCTTGATGACCCATCCCTTATAAGGAAACTTGAGACACTGGTGAACAGTCGAGATGACGACGCTAAGTGCCTAGATAAACGGCCTGCCCAGAATCATGTGGAAACTCGGGTCCATGTCCAGGATGTGAAAGTCCATCTTAGTGATGGACGGACCCAGCCCTACCTTTAAAGCGACGACTCTTTTTGGCGGCCTACTAGTGTTGTCGTAGGCCGTGACAGTGATGGCGGAGGGTCGTACTGACTACAATGTTACCCCACAAAAGTTTAACATGTCCAAAGACACGACATTGATTGAGGCTCCGGTGTCCACTAAGCATTGGGAGACGCAGATCCCGTTGATGTTGTCTGTTAAGCATAAGGCATACCGCTGAAACTCCACCGGCACTAACTCAGATTCATGGAATTCAATGGCCGGATGCTGGCCGGTGGGGGTCATGACTAGACTGATCTGATTCACTGGCAGATCTTCGTTCACCATTACTTTCTACAGATAATGCATCAAAGCTTCTTGATGTACTGGCGACCTCTTGATCAATTCTAAAATGGATATCCAGGCCGGTGTCTTATCTAGGTGCTTGAGCAAATCATACTGAGTCCCTGGGATGGACTCCTCTTGCTAGGCTTCTTCTTCTTGCTGGGGTGCCTGGTCTTGTTGCTGGGAAAAAATCTGATTAAAGATACACCCACTCCGGAGCACCATTGTTTCCTCGGAGCTATCTCCCGCTATCGTTGCCGCGACTGGCGAAATGGAAGGTGAATGAGTGGTAGAAGGTTGGGGGGTGAACATTTGGTGCGGTAGTTGGATACTTGCCGCACTTGATGGTGGAATGGGGGTGCGTAGAAAAGGAACTTGGGGGTTGGGGGTAATGAGGGCCCGATTAGTGGCGTGCGAAGGAGAGGTGGGTTAGATGATGGCGGCTGTGAGGTGGTAGTGGTAGGAGGTTGGTGTACAAGTGGGCGATTGGGTTGTGATGGTATGGTGGAGGGGTTGCGTAGGAAGGGAGCTTGTGGTGACATGGAGACTACAGGGGGTGCGTATAAGTGGTGGGTTGGAGGGTTGGAAAGAGGGTGTTGGACGTGGGTGGCGGTTGTAGGAATACGTAGAAAGGAGGGTAGGGGGTTGGAAGGGGTAGGTGTACGGATGAAGGGGGGTAGAGTAAAAGATGATTGGGAGGTGAAGGCGGAGGATACTTCCATAGACCGACAGAGTGTTCCTTCGGTGTGGGGAGATGCCCTGAGGGCATTGACCTGCTGATTTGGAGCCTGGTGCTCCGGGAGGGGGTTCTGAACTATGCCCATATTGGGCTGCTGCTAGGGTGCCTGGGGTTGCTGCTGTTGTTGCTGTTGCTGCTGATCCTGCCTTGGTGGTCTTCTTGTCTTCATTTCTGTAATGTATTTTCTCATCTCCTCCCAATCTATGCCTCCATTATCATTCAGATCATAGATGTAGTCCTTGAAATGGAAACACGCCTCCAAGGTGTGGCCCGGTCCCCAGTGGAATGCACAATAACGGGAGGTATCAACATTGGGAGGCCATTGTAGCCTTTTCCTTGGCAGAGTGAGCGCATTGGCGGCCATAAGAGCGTTAAAGATGTTGGGTAAGGTCTCCGGCAGGGGAGGATAATGGGCTCTTCTTGGTCCAGGGGGACGTCTGGGCTACTACAGGTCATAGGTGCCTAGAGGAGGTACTTGGTTGTATTGTGGAGGAGGAGGAGGAGGTTGCTATTGCTGGTATTGGGGAGGGGCAGGTTGGCGGTACTGAGGTGGTGGTGCCTGGCGATATTGAGGAGGTGGTGGAGGAGCTTGATAATATTGGTTGGGAGGAGGAGCTGATTGATACTAAGGTTGTTGGGGATGCTGAGGCTGTTGAGGCTGTTGGGGTTGCTGAGGTGGTGCCCTTGGAGGGTTGTTTGGCCTGAAGGCTGGCTGTTGTGGTTGTTGGGTCTTGGAGTTAGTGTTAGGACGGTAGGTGGAGGGACTCGGGTTGCCCATGGCACTTACCTGCTCATTTTGCATGACCCCCTCGATCGTGGGACCGCCAGTAGGGGAAACACCATTGTTCTTCTTGAACGTCTGGGCCTTTGGCTCAAACATAGCCATAATCGGAGAGTCCTTCAGCTGTGTCTGGATGTAACAGACTCTCTCAAACAACTACTCCATGGTTGTCAACTTATTCATGGCCAGGATGTTTCGGAACTGCGGCGTGGCATTCGTCATGATCATCTTGAATTGCTCTGGCTCGAACAACAGATCCCTCAATCTTTCAGCCATAGCTCTCCATCTGTTAGCGTAATGCAGAAAATCTTCATCTACCTTCATCCTCTCAGCCATTAAATCGGTGATTGACAATGTTGGACCGACCTGATCTCTATACCTTTGCAAAAACTTCCTTTGAACCGCTTCGAAATCCTCGGCATCTGCGGGTTCCAGAGAATAGAACCACTCGAGGGAGGGCCCATCTAATGATCGGCGGAAGAGGAAAGCAAGGGCACGATTGTCGTTCTACAAGAAGGAGGATGCGTACATGAATTCTTTGATGTGTACGAATGGATTGCCGGTGCCATTGTAACGGCGGTAAACTGGCAGTTTAGAAGGGGGAAGGTGAAAAACTGGCATAGAGGGGAGTGCCAGTTGAAATGAATCTTTGGGTGTAGACACCCTCTTTAAATCTTGTTCTAAGCGACTCACCTTCGCAAGAAGTGCTTGGGTGAGTTGATAACAGGAAGGTTTGGGAGGTACCCCGGAAGAAAGATGGTGGGGTATACTCACTTGAGTGGAATAGTGGAGAGGTGGGGCACCGGCGGGCGCATAAGTGTGGGCCGGAGCCCGAGGAGGGTGAATGGACCTTGCCGCGATGGGGCTTGGCAGAGCAAGGGTGGGCCTCCCAACAGGGCTGTGGGGGAGACAGTGCGTAATAGAGTTGGCCCGCGAGGGGGCAGAGGAGGCTCGGACCGTCGGGTCACGAGTGGGTTCATAGAAGACACCCGCGTTTGGGTGGAGAGTTTGGATAGGTTCGGAGATGGATTTCCCCTTCAAGGCAGCCTGAACCTCGTGGAGTTGAAAGGCTTGGAGGCTTTGGAGAATGTTCACTAACTAGGACAGATCAATGGAAGCAGAGGCATTTGCAGTGGCATGCCTTAGGGAAAGGTGAGGGGACTGTGAATCCACCGCATGAACATGTGAAGTGGATGGACCAGCATGGGGTGCATTGGGGAGTTGTGGAAGGGGTTCCATGGAGTCATACACCTCATCATAAAGATCTTCTTGGTAACCCACATTCTCGTACTCGGCCATTCCGAGAGATCGGCCTGAACGAAGCAGCATAAAATTAGAACAAACAAGTTGATTAACAAGCAACTAGCAAACAACTACTCAAACAAGTTTGAGAGAAGATGTTAATGGCTTTTAATCACACGCTTGAGGATGCTTACGTCCAATTAAATGTTCAATATGGTTCAATGTTGGTTCTATTTGAAATGTATCACTCCAAATGGATAAGATGAGAACTTCGGGCCCACTAAGCACACTCCCTCACACGAATGGGTACTCTAGTACGGGTCTCTGGGGTGGTACAACCTACTCGGTCCACCGTGAGGAAATCCACGGGGTACGGAGACTTACGGAGGTCTTGGCAAAGGTCCCCTAGTCCAATGAGACAGAATACCCAAAGGAGAGGTCGCCTTCACCAAGAAAGGTGTTTGGATCCTAGTGCAAGGAGGGAAGGAGGTCCTCCCGGTCGAAGTATGCCCTGTAAGCAATGCAAGAAATACAAGATAGTAGAAACCCCTACTCACTATGATAGATTGAATTGCGGCGAGTTCAGTCGCCGCGCTTCAATGCGAATCGCATCCGTCCAGTCGGTCGCGGATCTGACAGCTCACAAAAGTTGTAAGAGCCGTGACAACTCCCTCCGGCATCTGTCACAAAATCGCGACGGGGTAAGCCGCCGCACAACAACACAAATCACGATGTCTGAACACGTTGCGAATCAAAAGGCACCCGACAGTTTAATCAAAGCAATAAATCAGATCAAGATGTTATTCAATCAACCAAATGGAATGAAGTAGAGATCAAATCAAGATGCTTTCTTCAGGTGAAGGTAAATAAACAGGGAGGGGAGCAAGGAGATGATTTTTTTTATCAAACTTTATGAAAATGTAAAGAAAAGAACACTAACACAACTTGACGATAATGGTGGAAATCTTTAAGGGTACC
This sequence comes from Colocasia esculenta, assembly GCA_014218235.1. Taxonomy (NCBI): domain Eukaryota; kingdom Viridiplantae; phylum Streptophyta; class Magnoliopsida; order Alismatales; family Araceae; genus Colocasia; species Colocasia esculenta. The sequence goes on from CM024761.1 coordinate 135,314,310, forward strand.
ATGTGGGGTATGGAAGGAAGGGGTTGTACCGCGTGGGGTACGAAGGGAGAGACACACGTGGGTGTCGAAGGAGGGGCACACGTGGGTGCCAAAGGAGAGGTAACCAAAACTAAAGAAAAAGAAGTCCCACCGTGATCGCCAATTTGTGAACGTGTTTTTTTTCAAACACCCCCACAAAGAGCGGTTAAAAAGAAAAGGAAGATTTTAAATGAAAAGAAATATGTGTGGGGAAAGGAAAAGAAAATATGCGTATGTGCACGAAGATGAGGTGTGATCGCCAGGTACACGAGGGTACCGAAGGAGACGGGCGAAGAGGAAGACGGAGGTACTTACCTTCACCCAAGATCGCGGGAGAGTGACTGTGGGTTGACTTCTACTTCTTCCACCGGCCGGCCGGCGAAGAAGTCTTTAGCTCGATCGGTTACCTTGCAAAATAGAAAGACAAGAAAACACGTGAAGGGGTTGATTAGACTACGGCATGCAACATCAAAATCAAATGAAATGTATGAAAACCTAGTGACGTGGGTGTTAACACACCTCGTGGGGGTGGTGTTAAACCCCTAAAATGTGTAGGTGTGGAGAAAATGGTGTGACGTGTGTGAGAATGGTGACGTGATAAATGCACTAAATGATGAAGTAAACATAAAATGACGAGAAGGGGAGAAGAATGGCGATGTGTAGCCGCTGTTGGAATGGCCGGAGTGGAAGAAGGAAAACTCCTCCCGCCTCGCTCCGATGCACGAGAGGGTGACCACTCCGAACTCCAAGGAATCATAGGCTCGGAGTAGCTTGGAAGTGAGAGTACTTCAGAGGTTGAGTCTTCAGTGCGGCAGGGCTTCGCCGTAGTGCTTGGGTTATGCTCAAAACAGTGGCCTCAGGGGTCTTTTTATAGGGGAAAATTCTGAAATCGCGTCAGACACAGTGGACGTCTATTTTGATGAATCGCGTCCGACAAAAGCGCCGCGATTACCAAGATTGACTTGTCCGATTACGCCTTTCCAAACATCAATTATAGCAGGTTTAAGAATCGCGTCGGCATACACTGCAGCGTTTCTAACACTTCCAATTTGAATCGATTCTTTCCAAATATTAATAAATGGAAATATTGAATCGCGTCGGCAGAAACCGCCGGTATTTGAACAGAATCGTTCTCTGATGGAAATCAATCTTCATATGATGGAAGGTCAAAAATGTGTTGGTTCATAAGGACGCGATTCTAATTACCAATAAAATCTTTCCAAAAAAACAATTTTAGAATTTGCCATAATTCGAAAATGGAAACTCTTAATCGCAGCAGCTTGTTTGGACATGATTCAAAACAAGGTAAGCGCCAGAAAAGGAAGTCTTATACGCGTCGGTTTCACCCGCCGCAGATCAAACCTCCTAAAAGGCGTCCACTGTATCAGACACAAATTACTTAAGCTCAACAGACCCCTTCAGTCCCCTTAGAAAAATCCCTAAAAATCTTAGAAAAATCTGAAAAAAAAATGGACAATCACTCAAGAGGTTAATTAGAGAGAGCCACCTTGAGGCATTGCTGTATAACATGAAATTTGCTCGACATGTTGTAAAAATGGCGTGTCTACAGCGACGTCAGTTGAGAGGGGTCCTGGGACAACCCTCCCAAGGACTACCCCAAAACCGATACAAACACATTCCACAGGGAGAGGGAGCATGGGAAACACTATAAAAACTTCCAATCAAGCCAAACCACCCTCAAACCCCATAAAACATGCATTAAAAGGAAATCTATGCTCGAAGGAAATCCCACTCACCACGAGCATGGATCTCACACCCCACAATCCCTAAAACCAAGGAGAAACAACAATCTTAAGGGGGAAGGGAGCATGCTTAGAATGAGAGGAGACAATAGTCCCTACCTCCAAGAGTAGAGCTGATCTGTTGGAGCTTTCACGTTGGAATGACCACCTCCTCCTCGCTCCAAGCACCACGAGCACGCCGCCTACACAAACGGGCGTCATCTGCACACCACGAGCACCACAAACACGCCAAGAATCGCCGAAGAAGCAAAGGATCGGAGGAGGAAGAAGAAGAAGAAGAAAAGGAGAGGAGGATAAGGGGCGCCGACCTCGGTTTTGAACCGATGGCCCCAAAGACGCGACGGGTTGGGCTGGCGCGATAGCAACCATGTCGTGACACCCATGAGCATCGCGACCATGTCGCGACTGCCTGCCCTGGCACGACACCAAAAGCGTCAAACTCCGAAGACCGGGAAAACCAGAACGCGACGGCCTGCCAGGTCACGTCAACGCTGTACAAAACTGACACCCGACAAGGCCGTTTTGACAGAAAGGACAGCGGTTAGATCGGTCAGAAAAGCAGTCATGTTGCCTTCAGACGTCGCGACAAGAACGCGACGCCCACCCCCGTCGCGACTAGAACGCGGCGGCCAGGTGTGTCGTGAGCAAAAGCATGTCGCGACAGGCTCCTCTGGCACGACCATGTCGTGACCAGGGTGTCCGTCGCGACCCTGAGGACAGGACCAAGGGCCCGAGAGGGCCGGGTCTTACACTCAATCTCAAATAGATGCTGAATTGGTGTGTTTGATCACTACATTTGCTGCATTAGATCTACATGTTCTGTATCTACATTTAGTCTGAACAAAGTCTAGGATCAAACTACCATTGAAACAACAGTAAGAGTTTCTCAAGGTAATTTAAGCATACCTTCTTTTGGATGAGTTTATCAAGTTCCTTCTTGAGGTTCCAATAGAAATCAACTAAACTAGGGATCTATAAAGAAATCAATATAGCCATCCAACATTTTCAAGTGACCAGAATGAGACACAAAATCACATACCAGTTTCCTCAGTTCTGAAATTCTTACAACTAGAAAATGAAATTAACAATAATAACATTCAAAGTTCAAAAAGTTGCTAACTATTTCACAAGTCTTAAAATAACACTCATGCCCAACTGTTAGTCACCATCACTCCCATCATCCCCACCCGCATCCACAATATTCAAAAATGAAAATGCCTTTGGTAAAGAGTTTACAACCATTTTAGTTTTGTTTATAAAGCATTTTAAATCTCTTAGCTCATCCTCAAGCCCCCATCACAAGTATGAGCATTGTGTAAACGTTTGATCTTAAATTGAGGTCCCAAACCAACTCTAATAGCATGCAAACTCCAAGTACAATTGGCAAGCGTACAACATACTGTAACACGGATACAATCATTCTTAATGAACATGAAGTCAAATTCTCTTGATATAACATACTTTGTTAAATCATTTCAAAGTTGTTCAATTGAGAGAAAAATCTGACCAGTAGAATATATAACATTTTGCCATAAATCTGATCTTAGTCTCATGTCTTGACTTGAACTTCCATAAATATTGGACCCTATGTTATTATTGACAGAAGATTGCTCTCCAGATGCTCTGCAAATAAAATAGACACCACATAGGTATGACATTTAAGAAAACAAAACTAGTTACAACATTTCAAAAGTTGAAATATAAGCTCACGTGAAACTTATAATCTCATTTGAGCCGGACACATGAACATCGATGTTAATCATTTTTTTGTCCAAAGATTTCCTGCATGTCAATTATTCTATCAATATCCTCTCCATTTAACAATTTCATGATAGATTTACTCATTTCCGGGATGTGGCATTTTAATTCCACTTGTTCTTTCACAAGTGTCCATCTTCTACAAACATCATCAACTATGCTACAAATTTTCATACCTCTATGAATAGGAATTACATACGCCTCATTCTTGAATGTGAAAATCCTCGGAATACGATCCATATTTTTGCCTCTACCCCCCCCCCCCCCCCAACCCACCACTGCAAAAAAAGGACCAAGTGAATTCAGTTACTGGTTCAGAGGTGGTCGGCAGGGGGTTACCTATTTAGGGGGTTGTGTGAAGGATGAATATCACATATAGAGAGAGAGAGTTAGATCACAGACAAGGGGAGAGAGAGAGAAGCATGAGGGTGACATTGGGTAATTTTAATCACTCTTCTTTCAGCTCTTGTGAAAATGGTCCTTGTGGTTTGTTTTCCCTTGTGACTATGCTTTCTGTGGTGAACTTTTGTCGACTCTTCACTCTTGCCTTCACTCTTGCTTTCGTGAGAACAAGAATAGCTATGGTTGAAGAAGTTGTGAACTCTTCTTTCTTCTCAGAGTTTCACTCATATGAAAGGGCATCCTCCAGAGTGGATTTTTTTAGAGTCGGTGCCAAGGTTGATTTAGGAGATGGCCAAAAGTGTTTGTTTCGGAATGAGACCTCACATCTGGGGAGATGATTGTAGATGGAGATGAGAGAGGACAGAGAGGTTTTCAGTTCGATTGGCTTACCTTCATCTCATTGATGGGGGCCTAATCGAAGTAGAACATACATTGGGTCAAAGGCAATCTGTGGAGGCCACAAAAATGGAACCCTAGTAGGGAGAGGCAAAGGGGGAACGGGAGCAGGGGGTCTCACAGAGGGGAACATGATGAGGATGAGGTTGTGCGGCCAGAGGGGGTTAACAAGGGGGTCGCATAGAGGGGGAACAGGAACAGGAGGGGGAATGGGAGCAGGAGGGTTACCTGTTTCTAGAGTAGGAGAACCAAAGCACGTCGTCGTTCGCCCCTACGCCACCGGAGCAAAAGGCCCCCACGCCGTGCCGGAGCAGCTTCGCCGGAGCAGAAGTGTAATATCCTTGAATCTTAAATATCGTGATTTACTTATAAATTCATGTTTATGCAAACCAATTAGACTTAAATTGAGATATTTAGGATTTAGGGTGTGTTTAAGACACTTTATCATACCCTGGTTTCACTTTCGGTCGTGCACACCCCGACAGGGGGACACCGGAATTCTGTAACAAAAATAAAATCCGAGAACACCATAATTCTTAGAAAAATATGGAGATACCAAAAATGTAATTATTCGGATTTTTTGACGTACAGATTTCGAGATTAAGACGACGCAACTATTTTTCGGGCGATTTTTCACCCAGTGGAAATAAATTCTAAAAATTAAACTAAAATCACCATAATTTGTAAAACCTTCCTATTAGTCTATGGTTGAAATTTCAATATAAATGGACATCATTAGGACACCTAAACAAGGAGATAAATGGGCTAGTTGAATTACTAACCAATTACAGTAACTATTTCTTTTGAATTAACTAATGCTTACGTGTTGGGAGTGGGGTAAGCCACTTCATGTGAGGGAGAAGCTTACACGATGGTATCTTATGTGTAAAGCTTGGATGGCTTGCATGAGGTACGTGTAGGTAGTAAAAACCAAGGGGTTTCTACCACGACACATGGATGACCGATGTGCCATCGTGCATGGCTTGCCTGAAGAACTATAAAAACTTCCCAACGGCAGAAGTCTAAACCTTTCCTTCTTTCATTTCTGTTGCACTTGGCGTTTCTTACCTTGAGGAGCATTGCTGGTGATGTCGCCTTGAGGAAGTGCTGCTATTGGAGCTGTTGTTTCGTCTTCATCTGAATTATCAACCCCCAACTGCACCTACCGAAGTTTCTACCTGTGTGGTTTCCCTGTTCTTCTTCCTACTATTGTGGATTTTACGTGAAGAAGAAGAAGAACCTCTATTATCTTCCAAGACAAGTAGGTTTCATACTTCAAATCCTTCTCAGTTTCTAATTTATATGCTCGTAGTTTCTTCATTTGCAGAAACCATGTTTCCTGGTTGTTCCATGACCTGTAGAGTTCATAAATATTAAAGACGGGTAGGTTCCTTCTTGTGTTCCCATCCCAGTCTCTTAATATCATGCTTATAGGTTCTTCATTCGTGAAAGCTCAAGTTTCTGATTGACCCATGTTCGGTAGAATTCTCATTTCTTTTGCTTCCATATTCTGTTGAAACCTTGAAGATCACATTTACCTTGATATTGTTCTTAATCAGTGACCAGCAAAGGTTGTAGATGTTGCCTTTGGTGTGAATTTTGTTTAGCTTTGAGAAAGAATTGCTTGAAGGAGTAGATATGCAAGTTCCCAGTTATATGCCATTCACATGCAAAGATTGGACTCTTATTAACTATACTTTTTGTCCTTCATGTAAGTGATGTTTAAAAATGTAAACAACTCTTTGATGAATTAATCATATTTGGATTCATAGGAATCTTTAAAAGAGTCTTTAGAGTAGTATAGATCTATTTCTGGAAGTTTGAGGTCTGCCCAGAACCTAAGACTTCTGAAAAATCAGTAGTTGTTGACAGATAGCTCCTAGCTGTTGACAGATAGCTCCTAGCTGTTGACAGATAACTCCTAACTGTCGACAGACGACCCTGACCTGTCGACAAATGACTCTTGCCTATCGACAGCCACTGTCAGAATCTCAGAAGTATGGTTCTGGAAACCAGTAGCTGTCGACAGCTACCTTCTAGCTGTCGACAGATGCTGTTCTGTTATGTTTTCAGCACCAATTCTTGTCCCATTCCTTGAAGATTCACTACCCTATTGACCCCACAAGTTGTTTATCTCATTTCCTTGGATTTTAAACCACTTTATGACCTAGATGATTTGACTACTCATTCATCAAACTATCTTTTAAATTTCTATCTCTATTGTGCTCATGAAATGAAATTTATGATCCGAAGACAATGCTTCTCTTCAAAGAGGGTTTAGGATCACCTGTGGTAGCACCAGTCACTTGTGATCAGCTGTGGGTGACAGTTTGTAGGTAAATCCAAGTCAATGGACTGACGATGGTGGGTAATAAACCCCGTTCTTGCGTAATGAACAAGATCCAAGGTGCTGGAATCACCTAGGCACTGAGGATGTATTTACGTTATTTAGTAACCTCTTGAGAGCAGTATGATGCCTGTCGAATTTGTTTCCAAATTTAGTTATGATCTGAAATTTTGTAAGACATATGTGACTCTTATTCTGAATTTTGTTTGAGCTCGTTTGTAATTAAATTGAGCTATATGTTTATGTTAAGTATGAATTTCATGAGCAAATGTCTTTTCGATCCATATACGCTTACTTTCACCTACTGAGTCCTTCCGAGTCATGCCTTTGTTTCCTCCACCCCCCTTTCAGATTGAAGGTGTGTATAATCTCAGCTACAGATGAATCTCAATTCCGCTGCGGATGATGAAGAGATGAAGAAGATGTAGGGGATCGGATAGGTGACTTATATGAATGAACTAAGAAATTGTGTGTATGGCAGCGGAATTAAAATAAGTAAAACACACAATTCGATCAGATTCAAGTGTGGTGTGTGAGTATAGCGAGTAAGAACAGTAAACCACACATCATACCACAGTGCACTGAAGATTTTAAGGTGGTTCAGAGAACACAACTTGTGTCTCCTACGTCCACCTCCTCACAACGGAGGAACCACTAGCACAAGTGCAGTACAAACTAGAGCACGACGACTCTAAACTCTTTGAGTTACAAACTAGAGCACGACGACTCTAAACTCTTTGAGTTCAACAACTCAAAGAAACCCAGGAGATAGGCACAACGACCTACTCCAAAGACCACTTGTGAATTCAGAAAATTCACAAGCCCTTGAGCAACACGACTCAAACCCAGAGCACTGGGGCTCCAAAACAGAGTACAAAGTACTCAAACCTCTGGATCACAATAGATCCAAGAACTGTTAGAACAAGCACACTTAGAGAATAGATCCTCTAGCACGATCTATCTCAATACAATAGAAATGGTAGATACAAATAGAATTGGGAGATCTGTGTAGAACACATACACAGATTCCCCAGAGAATTTAACACTCTGACCAAATACAGACTCGGCTGGATCTCCTTCTGGATCAGCACTGCTGCAATCACGAGCTCCTTCTCTTCTTCTCCTTCTTCTTCTCCTTCTTCTTCCCTTGGCGGCGTTGCTCTGTTCCTCTGGATGCATATGCCTCTTTCCCGCTCTTCTTCCCTTCTTCCAGAAAGCTGTTGGCTCTTGTCTTGCATGGGATCCCTTTGGAGTACCAAAAGTATGGGTATTTATAGCCCCATATGTCCATAAGGAGCCTTAGGGTACGTGGGCACAAAAACCTAGACAGATTCCCTTGAACCCCAAGCGGCCACGTGTCCAGATGAATTCACGATTTTGAGTTTTCAGCCAGAGTGTGTCGACACCACCAGGGAGTGTGTCGACACACTGTCCCATTTGTGCAAAACTGGTCTTCTGGGAGCTGAGACTAGTGTCGACACTGCCACTGGCTATGTCGACACACTCTCCCAGTCAGGCAACTGGGTCTTCTGGAGACTGGGACTAGTGTCGACACTGCCTGGGACTGTGTCGACACAGTGAACCCTGTCTTCATGAATTTGCTTCAGGGACTCTGGCCCAGTGTCGACACCATCAATGGGTGTGTCGACACTACCATGACAAAATTTGTATACACCTGCAAATTTAACACATAAATCATTAGTACAAGATATTATCATTAAAATATGAGATATTAAACATCAAAAACATGTTGTTTAAGCATTATTGTGATATGTATAGAATGTATAACATGTTTAACATATCATCATCAAAATCACAATATGTCATCATCAAAATCAAAGTATGAGTGATGTTCATTGGTCATCATTAAAATACAACTTTAGGAAATTCCAAAACACACTCAACCCAACAGAAGAATAGCATAGTCTAATGACTTTTTAAAGATTTTTTTGTACTAATAAAACTTTAAAGAGAAGAAGCTTGGTTTATGTAAATAATGAATATTAATACTTTGTTACCTTGTGATGTATAATATGTTCAAAGATGCCTTTGTGGAATGATTTGCCAGTTTTGTACATTTCACGGATTTGTCTGCCCATAATGAAATTCGTCAGCGTAACCCCTCTTCCGATCAAAAGTCGTGCGATATGTATATGTGTGTGCGGTCGGGAGAGGGTGTTACAAGAAGGCCCTCACGCTGCCGGAGCAGGTTCGCCAAAAACGTAGGTGGTGAGGGGGGCGAGGCTGCGAGGCTGAGGGGGCTGAGGCTGCAGGGTTGAAGGGGGCGAGCCAACATCAAACAGAAAGGGGTTTTGGGGTTAGGTCTTATGCAGGGGTAGAATGTAGATTTTAAAAAAATACATGTGAGAGATAACAGAAAAGCTTTAAAAATAAGAAGTTTACAGATGTTGGACTTAAAATAATTTTTTAAAATGTTGGACTTTAAATTAATTAAGTATGTACATTTTGGACCGAAAGTCAAAATTCCCTTTATTTTTTTGAAAAAAATCAAAAAAATAATTAAAATTCTTTGCGAGAGAGAGTGACTTATTTTCTCATCTCTATTAGAATATCATAAATTACATATTCTTTATTTTTTGTGTGATTTAATTTATACTCCTTAGTTTTGATTTTTCAACATTTATGAACCTCAATAGACAATTTTTGTTCTTTTGGCATCAGTCACTTTTTAAAATTCTCGTCTTACACTTCTTTTCATCTTCTATCTGTAAATTGTAGTCTTCAACACATCTTAACGTAACATGTTTTTTATTTACTAGTATTTTTTTACATCACTTACATTAAATCTTGATATCACTTATATAAAGTATCTATAACACTTATAGAAAGACTGTACTTGACTCCAATTAAAAAGACACTACTCGAGAAAGAGAACATGAGTATTCATTCAACGATTTTAATTTGGTTGCTACAAGTTCATCTATTATGACATATTTCTTTGCACCTTGAACAAATATACACATTCTATATTTCTCATCTTTCTCGGACTTCCCGAGAACTTCTTGTTAACGCTGCCTTGATTTGAACATATGATGGTTGAAGTGGATCTGGCATGTTAAATGTTAGGATCAGTTAAATGTTAGTTTCGTATGTAGCCCTATATAGTTTTGTGCTATAAAATGGTGAAATATAAGATACGACATCTTTGTTACATACACATGCATGTTTACAAGAAATCTTCACAAGTTGCCAGTGGCCACAGGACCATGTTTGTTGACAGAGGTCGACTATGTACACCTTCACATTTTTAATCACCTTGAATCTGATTCCATCCAAACCACAGACTGCCAAGTTTCTTCTTTCATGAAGGTTTTGAGCTATAATTTTTTGTACTTTAGGGTAGAATAAAGTGTCCCACAAGGTTACATCAACTTTCCTCTTTACAGCCATTTCTATTATTTGAATTGTAATTTTATCAACCATCTAATTATTGATAGAGTTTGTGTGTTATGTATCCAAGTGTTGAACAACTCTGTCAAATTAGAGTATAACTAGCCAAATCTGTCATACATTTGAAAGGAAATTAATTTAAGGCGTGTTCATAGTTTACTGTAACCACATACAAAACAATATGGTAACCAAATTTAACACTTATTATAAGACCAGGTCACAATGTATTATAACCATCAGGTACTATAAAGCGAGATAACACTTATAGTAACAAAATATATCGCTTACTGTAAGAATTGTTGACACTTTAATGTATACATCGGGCACTGTAAAGACATTTAATCCTTACTATAATAAAATATATCGCTTACTATAAGACCTGCTAACACTTTATAGTAAAAACATACATGGTGTACTATAACAACTTTAATCATTATTGCAACAGAACATATTGCTTAGTGTAAGACATGGTCACACTTTACTATAACCATCAAGTATTGTAAAGTGGGATAACACTTATAATAATAGAATATATCATTGACTATAAGACCTGTTGACGATTTATTATAAACATCACACACTGTAAGGACATTTAACCTTACTGTAACAACACATATAACTTTAGTGTAGTAGAAAAGATGAACCTATTCTTTGACATCAGTAGAATGAAGCTCCATTGCTCTCATTGCATCATGGTACTCTTGTTCAGTGATAGCACAGGCAATGCACTTGAGGATTCTCATAAGTAGTTTCTTCATAAGGGTGCTATATTTCCCTGCACATTGATCGCTAAAGTTTTACATGATGTGTTAGAAACAATACCCATGATGAGCATTTGGAAATATTTTTAGAATTGCTTGCTTAAAACCTTTTATCCTATATGATAGGAAGGCAATAATTCTATATGTGAGTAATGTTGTCTTTAGATTTCACAAAAAACTAACCCAGTTGTCATATGTTTTTGAGTCTACGATGGAGTATGTTATAGTGAATAGCTCAATGTTGCCATTTAAAATACTTGTCGCAAGTATAACCCCTTATACTCTATATTATTTGATATAAGTCCTATCCAAGATGAGCATCGGTTGGTAACTTCGTAGCCATGAGCAGATGCATGAAAGCACATAAAACAATGTTTGAAATGTTGTCTCTGGGTCCACTTCAAGAGATATAACCGATCCTAGGTTTTTCTATGATGCACATTCGCTCTACTAAACTAGCATATGATAGCTCGTTCTGATATCTTCGTACAGAAAACTAACAACAAGTTCTTTCCCCCACCGCGTTGGTTGATCAGATGTTACATGGTACGATGGATTAGGTGTTATAGTACTAGTTATAGTCTCTTACATTATACGTCGTAAGTCAATATAGTACTATTGGTTATAGACTCTTACAATAGTACTAGTTATAGACTCTTACATTATACGTTGTAATATGTTACAATAAACATTGTAAGTAGTTAGCCATGGACTCTTATAGTATAAGTTGTAACGTGTTACAATATTCGATGTAAGTTGCTACAGTAATCGTGTAATTTGTTATATCTCTAGTTGATGTAAGTTGTTACAGTACTAGTTATAGACTCTTACATTATACATTGTAATGTGTTACATTAAACATTGTAAGTAAGTCATAGACTCTTACAATATAAGTTGTAATGTGTTATAGTATTCGACGTAAGTAGTTATAGTAATCGTTTCAACTTGTTACAGTAATAGTTTCAACTTGTCACAGTATGTCAAAGATGTGTATGTTAGACATTATTATAAAATCTCTTATGATTGCGTAATTGGTCAATCCCAGCTGCAAATGCTCTTCTCATGTCAATGGCAATTAACCAGAAGATGTTACTATACTTGTGTTTATGAACCAATTATTTTATTTAATAAGTATATACAAGTAATATTTGTATAATTTATTTATATGAGAGGATATATTTGTAAAATTCCCTTAATAATATTAAATGCACGTATATATTTGACTTTGTGACTACGTTGACCACATCGCACAGTTGCAATATCCATGTTTCAAAGATGAGCTCATAGTCAATGCAATTATATGAATTTTGTCTTTTTTGGGCATGGTTTGCTGGGGAAAGCTAAGCCCTTGGCACGATCAGATCGATCTAACAGATGGGGAAAGGCCGGAAGAGGGGGAAGGGGCTACGTGGAGTTGGGGGGGGGGGGGACCTAGAGGGGGGGGGGGAGGGGTGCGTGAAAGTTAGGGAGGAGACCCAGAGGGGGAGGGGCCGACAAAGGGGGGAGAGGTGCGCGAAGGGGGGCCGACGAAATGGGGAGGGGGCACATAGAGTTAGGGGGAGGACTGGAGAGGGTGGGGAGTGTGGGGGGTGGGGGTGTGGGGGGTGGAGAGGGGGCCATAGGATGTGAGGGAGATGGGTAATGAGCAGAGGCAACTGATGGGTCGAGTTGCAATGGGGAGGAGGCAGGGGCGGGTTGGTAACATACTATTGCAGTACAACCTGATCTAACTTGTGCCAGTGGGAGTTTGGCACAACCATGGCCAACTCTGCTTTTGGGTGTTGTCGACCTTTGTGATGGTTTCCTGTCAAAAAAGAGACAATTACATTATACCCCATGTAATCTTCATATATATTTTCCTATACTCTCCATCTTTCTTGTGCACAGCCCCCACCTTATTACTTGGTATTTATGTAGTATCGTTTACTTTTGTTTTTGTCATTATTGTACGAAAAGTAATATCATCGTAAAATTTTAAATATATTATTTCATATTATATTTACAACCGATGTCATTCAGATGTCAAAAGTGTGATAATATGCAAAAGAGTCATTTTGCGCATATTTGAGTATTTTTTTACTAAATGACAAATTAAAAAGACCATTCAATGGTTATTTTGCACACAATAGTTTACATGGATATTATTTTATTATTTTTATTTTTTCAGGTCGGATCTTGATTAATGTTGATTAGATGGTCTAACTGGTTAAAGAGGATTATACAATCATTAATAGGTGACAAGTGATGAAATTGACAAACCCATTAATATTTAATAGGATTGTTGTAATTAAAATCCAGGGAGGCTCCTGAGGGGGATGGATGGATCATAATGGCTGTCACGTCTCGACGCGGAATATCGGAACGCGAGGTAGTTGCAAGTAAACGAGTACAGAACGAGTACTAGACACCAAACCATTGAACAAAGAATAATGCAAAAGCCAAATTCATTTCATTAATAATTCCTCAAATGCCTAGTTACAACCATTAATATCAGATCCATTCTATAGGGGACAATTACATTGAATAAAGCAAATGACTAAACTTCAACTTGATGATCAGTCTGTCCCCATGTAATTTTAATTAATTATATATTTATTTTGGTGATTAACAAAACCATGTCAAAGATTACTAACACATATTCCATAAGTCTTGAGCACAGGAAATACTACAGGAAAATCAAGCAAATTTGGTAAGTATTACCCTTCTGAAGCAATATTAAGTTCAGCATGAATTTTCTCTAAGTCCACATCGACTTTCCTTATGATACAACGATTTCAGTAGAACTGTAAAGATTTCATAAGTGCCTTAACGATTTCTTAAGTCGTCATAACGATTTACTCATCGCAACGATTCCTTTAGTCATCGTAACGATTTGCTCATCGCAATGATTCCTTTAGTTATCGTAACGATTTGCTCATCGCAACGATTCCTTTAGTCATCGTAACGACTTGCTCATCGCAACGATTCCTTTAGTCATCGTAACGACTTGCTCATCACAACTATTCCTTAAAAATGTCATAACGATTTGCTTCACACATCGACTTCCTTAGTAATCATAACGATTTACTTTCCGCAAAGATTTCTTAAGTGTTCATAACGATTTCCTTAATGAACACAACGTTTTGCCTTCTACAATGATTTCTTTATCGATCACAATGATTGTCTTGTAACTCATAACGACTTGAATATATCATCTTGATCATAACGATTCTTTAGAAACATAACGATTTGATGCTAAGTTACAACGATTTGGCGGTTAGTGCATAACGATTTCATAAGTCATGAATGCATCAATTTTTATAACGACTTGATATTTAAACAGCGTTGAATAGTCAAAGTCTTCGCACATATCTTCCTGACATCTGTGCATTTAATGAAGACTGAACGTATCTCTGCATGCATACAGACCATATCGTCCTTTATCATGCTTACTCTGTATGCATCTTTTAGAACAGCAAAATAGCATTACTACTTTGGTGAATACTCACACCAACGATGTCTGACAACAAGAGACAGCCTAGCTGTCTACTGTTTTAGCATTTAATATATGCAGGTCTCTAACAACCATTCGTCATACAACGTTGGACCTTGTAGTAGCCAAAGGACAGTTCAGAAGATCCTATCTCTTTGCGTGCGCAAATGGATAAAAGACTGTTGACTGGAAGCTTCCAAGTGCCACTGAGTCTAACGTCCACCGAAAGCTAGAGGCAACAGATACTTCAACGTTCAGATTTCAAATTGAAGCTATATATTGAAGAAAGAAGCTTCAGAAGAGATACACAGAGAAAGAGAATAAGAGTAATAGAAATCACACCGATCATCAAGTCTTCTGTGAATTCTAAAGAAAGAGCCAAGCCTCATTCCATTAGATTAGCTCTTTGGTCTCTGCATTGTTTGTAGATTTTCGAGAGAGCTTGTTTGGTTCTGAGAGTGAGCTTGTGTTAGTAGATCTCATTTCTCTCAGTCCCTAGTTTCAGATCTTAGCTTGTCAAAGCTTGATCTAGGGGCTTATTCTCCTGCTTACTTGCTACTGTGCTTGTACCCTTCGTGTGTGAAGGAAGACCTGGTGGTATCCAGGGTGTGTGTGTGCCCTTCGGGTGTGAAGGAAGACCTGGTGGTATCCAGGGTGTGTGTGTGCCCTTCGGTGTGAAGGAAGACCTGGTGGGGTATCCAGGGTGTTGTTCCTCTTCTGGCTGTGAAGAGAAGACCAGCTGAGCTGGGTGTTGTAGTGTCCATAGGGGCACTGTACCCTAGTTAGTAAAATTCTGAGTTGTTGCTCAGGGACTGGACGTAGGACTCCTGTGGAAAGGAGGTCCGAACCAGGATACATCTGGTGTTGTGTGATTGTCCTCTTGTGTTTGTTGTTTTTCTTTACTAACACTAACAATCTTCAAAGTATATTTCTTTGTGAACGTTTTTAGTGAACATGCATTAATTGATAAATTTCAAAAGACCCATTCACCCCCCCCCCCTCTGGGCTACCTAACTGGGCAACAAGTGGTATCAGAGCGAGTCTCTTCGACAAAAAAGAAGATCCAATGATCTGAAGAGTAAAGATCCATAGCGGCCCAAGGTCACAATGAAGGTCAGTCTGTCAACCGACCACCATTGTTCGATGGAGAAGACTATGCTTATTGGAAAACAGGAATGGAGTATTTTCTACAAGGAAATGACTACCAGATATGGTCGATAGTTGAAGAAGGCGATCTCCTAGTCACCAACAAAAAGGCTCAGTGGACAGATGATGACAGGAAGAAGATCTCCTTGAACTGTAAAGCTAAGAGTATTCTGTGATATGCCCTAAGCAAGAAAGAATTCAACAGAGTTTCAGCCTGCAAATCCGCAATGGAGATGTGGGAAAAGCTCAGAATTACTTATGAAGGCACAGACAAAGTGAATGAGACAAGAATTGACATTCTTGTAACCCAATATGAAAGATTCAAGATGCAACCAGGTGAGTCCATAACCCAGATGTTCAGTAGATTTACAGATATCACAAATGGGTTAGCTGGACTAGGAAAGACTTATGAAATGGGAGATATGGTCAGGAAGATCCTTAGGTCTCTACCATCCTCATGGACCCCAAAGGTAACGGCCATTAAGGAAGCCAATGATCTAAAAAGGATGTCCTTGGAAAAGCTCGTTGGGTCCCTTATGGCCCATGAGATAAATATGGAGAGACTGGGAGAGTCCTCGAGTAAGAAGAAGCACTCAAATGCTTTGAAAGCTGAAGAAGAGTCATCAGAAGCAAGCTCAGATGAAGGTGAAAGCATTGAGGATAGCAAAAATGAAGAAGTAATGCTATCAAGAAGATTGCAACGAATCTTAGCTAAGAAGAAGAAGTTTCAATCTGACAGAAGGTTCTTCAAGAAAAATAAAGAGTTTAAGAAGCCAGAAGGAAAGAATCTGAAGAAAGGAGAACCGATATGTTATGAGTGCAAGAAGCCTGGACATATCAAGGCAGAATGTCCAAAGCTTAAGAAAGGTGAAAACAGAAGAAAGATAACTTCAGAAAATTCAAGAAATACAAAAAGAAGGCAATGGCAGCCGCATGGGAGAACAGCAGCGACTCAGACAGTGAGTCAAGCTCGAACAGTGATGAAGAAGAAGCCAACTTAGCTTTTATGGCAAATACAGAAGAAAAGGTAACTTCTGACTCCTCTTTCGATTCATGTAATGATTCAGATTCGGATAACTTAGAAGAAGCTTTCAACGAGTTATACAACAAATATAGAGAAGTAACTAAACTGTTAAAAGCAAATAAGAAGAATACTGCTTGTTTAGAAAACACTAATTCAGACCTAAAAACAGAAAATGAGGAATTAGAAAAATAAATAACTGAACTTAAAAGAAGAAATGAACTATTATGTGAAGATCTAAAAGATAAAAATAAACAAATAATCAGATTAGAAAAATAGGAGAGTTCAGATGAACTAAGAAAAGAAATTAAAACTCTAAATGAAGAACTGACAACTGTCAAGCACATTGAAGAATTTACAAATGGTAAGAACTCCTTAGTATTAAAAGGTGCTAGACGTTCAGGTAAGAAGAAACATGGTTTAGGCTATACACCACCAGAAAACGAAGAAACAATAATTTATCCTAAAATATATTCAATTCCAAAATTCATACCTGAACAAGACATAGAATACAAAGCTAATTTTAAATACATTGAAAAGGTAACTAAAACATCATGCTGTAGCCACTGTAATAAGTTAGGACATATAAAATAACATGTCCAACTAAACATAAAAATGGATAGTTAAAAAGGAACTGTTGACACTAACCAACCAGGACCCAAAAGAACTTGGGTACCTAAAACTTAATGTCTCATTTTCAGGGAAACCTTCGAGCATCAAAGTGGTACCTGGACAGAGGATGCTCAAGGCACATGTCAGGGAACATGAAGCTATTCACTCATCTCCAAGCTGAAGAAGGAACAGTCACCTATGGAGATAATGGAAAAGGAACAGTGATAGGCAGTGGTTCTGTGAGGAACAAAGGGAAAACAATTATTGAAGATGTACTATGTGTCAAAGGGCTAAAGCACAACCTCATAAGCATTAGCCAGCTTTGTGACAAAGGTCATCAGATCAAGTTCCAAGAATCCAAGTGCAGTATCCTGAAGGATGGAGCAGTAATCTTCGAAGCTAACAGAGAAAAGAACCTGTATGTGCTCTATCTTGAAGAACTCAAGGATCAAGACATTTGTTTAGCGGCAAGCAAAGAGCAGTCAACTGAGCTGTGGCACAGAAGATTGGGCCACTGCAGTTTGGATGGCATTAACAAGCTCAAAAAGAAAAGTCTTGTGGAAGGTCTGCCAAAGGTCAGCTATAAATTGGATGGTATCTGCAGATCGTGTGCAAAAGGGAAGCACACTAAGAGTTCCTTCAAGTCAAAATCTGTGGTAACTACCTCTAAACCCTTAGAACTCCTTCACATGGATTTATTCGGGCCAATGAGGACCACTAGTCTTGGAGGAAAGAATTTTGGATTTGTTATTGTGGATGATTATTCCAGATTCACATGGGTTTCCTTCTTGGAGCATAAAGATGACACCTTTGATAGTTTTGTAAGCTTCAGTAGAAGAGAACAGAAAGACAAGAAGTTTTGCATTGTTGGATTCCGATCAGATCATGGAGGAGAATTTCAAAATGAAAAATTTTCAAAATTCTGTGATGACCAAGGGATTGAGCATAACTTCTCAGCACCAAGGACACCACAACAAAATGGAGTTGCTGAGAGGAAGAATAGAACCTTATTGGACATGGCAAGAACAATGCTATCAAAATATGACCTGCCAAGATATTTTTGGGCTGAAGCAGTGAGCACAGCACGCTATATCATAAATAGAGTAATGATCAGACCCATCATGAAGAAGACTGCATATGAGTTGTTCAAAGAAAAGAAGCCAAAGATCAGTCACTTCAGAACCTTTGGATGTCCATACTTCATTCACAACAATGGCAAAAGAGACATTGGTAAGTTGGATGCCAAATCAGATGAAGGCATCTTCATGGGGTATGCTACTAAACCTAAAGGTTATAGAGTGTTTAATAAATGCACCTTATTGATTGAACAGTCTGTAACAAATAGTCATTGAATATGAAAATCTTCCAAAGGAATGGAGATACAACAAAGATCACCCACCTGAAAACATCATTGGTGATCCAACTGTAGGGGTAAGAACAAGAGGTAATGTAATTCCTTGTGATTACCTAGCTTTTGTTTCTCAAATAGAGCCTAGGACAGTCAATGAAGCTCCTACTGATGAGTCTTGGATTCTAGCCATGCAAGATGAACTGAATCAGTTCAAGAGAAACCATGTATGGTCACTTGTTCCTAGACCATCAGGTCATCTAGTTATTGGCACCAAATGGGTGTTTAGAAATAAACTGGATGAAGCTGGTGTGATCTTAAGAAATAAGACCAGATTGGTAGCTCAAGGCTATTCCCAAGAGGAAGGCATAGATTTCGATGAAACCTATGCACCTGTAGCTAGACTTGAGGCTATTAGGATTTTACTTGCATATGCATCTGCTCTAGATATGAAATTATTTCAAATGGATGTCAAATCTGCATTCTTAAATGGTTTCATCAAGGAGGAAGTTTATGTGGAACAACCCCCAGGTTTTGATGACACTGAATTTCCTAATCATGTCTTTAAACTTCATAAGGCTTTGTATGGTTTAAAGCAAGCACCTAGAGCCTGGTATGAAAGGCTTAGCTCTTTTCTTTTAAACCATGGATTCAGTAGAGGTCAAGTAGATATCACTCTCTTTATAAAGTCAAAGGTCAACCATATACTACTTGTTCAAATTTATGTAGATGACATAATTTTTGAATCTACTGATGAATCCCTTTACAAGTATTTTGAAAAGTTGATGCAGGGAGAATTCGAGATGAGCATGATGGGGGAGCTCAACTATTTCCTTGGACTACAAATCAAGCAAGGAAAAGATGGGACCCACATTTGTCAAGTAAAATACACCAAGGAGCTTCTGAAGAAATTTGGATTCGACAATGCCAAGCCACTGTCAACACCTATGAGCACATCAACAAGGATGAACAGTGACAAGAATGGTAAGAAAGTAGATCAAAAGAACTACAGAGGTATGATAGGCTCTTTACTTTATCTAACAGCTAGCAGACCTGATATTTTGTTTAGTGTATGTATGTGTGCTAGATATCAGGCAGATCCTAGAGAATCACATCTGATCTCAGTTAAAAGAATCTTCAGATACCTATCTAGAACTCATGACTTAGGTCTGTGATATCCAAAATCATGTGAAATTAACTTAGTGGGATACTCAGATACTGATTATGCTGGATGCAAAATAGATAGAAAAAGCACCAATGGTTGTTGTCAATTTCTTGCAGGTTGCTTGATATCATGATCCTCTAGGAAACAAAACTCAGTAGCGCTGTCAACAGCTGAAGCTGAGTACGTAGCTGCTGGAAGTTGCTGTACACAACTCCTGTGGATCAAGCAACAACTTGAGGACTATGGGATTCACATCAAAACAATCTCATTGTTATGTGACAACACAAGTGCCATAAACCTCACCAAAAATCCAGTACAGCATTCAAGGACCAAGCACATTGAGGTTAGATACCATTTCATTCGAGATCATGTAGCTAATGGTAATTTAGAAATATCTTTTATTGATACAAATGGTCAGTTAGCAGATATCTTCAAAAAAGCCTTACCCGAAGAGAGATTCACATCTCTTAGAAGGGAATTGGGTATGTGTAATTTGTGAAAAGATTTCTGTTTATACTGATATATAAATTTTCAGAATTTAAGGTATCTTTCTTTCCATGGCGTTAAGCAAAAGATATACTCAATTATCCTATTTTGACGGTCTCTCTTGGAAAAGTTCTTTTGAAAAGTCAAACCTGTTTGTCGTTTCCTCCCGCTTTTTGGCACCTCACTTTTCGATAAAGTATTCATTTATTTACTCCAAAATCGATGTGGGAACGATTCATCTCCTACCTTTTACCTTTTCCCTCTTTCGTCTGGGTGCCTGAGCCGATGCCCTAACGACTCCGACATCGACTCTCTGCAAAATTCGAAGCCTCTCTCTTTTTCCCGCGAAGAATTTCTTGAGGGTTTTTCTCTCCTGCCACCATCTCATCTCTCCAGAAAAACTTTTCCACCCAAATCCATGGCCGCACCAGCTGTTTCCGGCAGTCTTGGGGGCTACAGCGCTGAGTTTCTAACGGCCGAGCAGCAGGAAAAGTTTACATTTGTGAAGACAAAGGTGTGTGGAAATAAGAAGGTAGATGTTGCAGACCTGGAAAGGAATGGAATGCATAGTATAGTAGAAGCTATGAGCAGGATGAAGTGGACCGATATCGCTACTTTCTCTGAGGTAAGCTACCCGGACCATGTGAAAGCATTCTATGTTTGTTTAAGAACAGAGGCAGACGGGTCCTTGACCTCATATGTCAAGGGAACCCAGATAAGAATAGATCATGAGTTGTTGAAATTGCTGTTGGAGTGAGTACCTCTGGACACAGTGGGGTTCACACCGTGGACGCCCAAGCAAAGGGTCTTGGAATTATAGGACCTGGTTTTAGACTGAGAGATGGAAAATTGGATATAAATCAGTTGAATGCGTTTAATCGCTTGCTGCACTTCATTGTTTATCAAATTTTAGTTCCTAGAAGTGCTACCTATTCTACCTGTACCAAGGCGGATTCGGATATGATGTTTTGGGCTATTCAGAATAGGGAAATAAACATGGCCGAAGTGATGATGGAAAGAATAAGATTTGCCCATGATCAAATCTGGGATACTAAGAGTAAGTTAAATGTATCCTTGCCATATGCTCACTTGCTCACCAAACTCTTTAAGCATTTTGGAATAAATATGTCTGGAGCTGTTGTAGAGAAGATGGGCCAAGCAATTAGGTCCAGAAATATGAGGAAAAGTGGATTTTCAGTGGACAATGGTGTATGGACAAAAACATCTGTGGCTGAGGGTGAAGCCATTATTGGCGAAGCCCAAGATTTCCAACAAGAAATAGCACCAGCAGAAGCAGAACCAGCAGCAGAAGAGGCCCCAGAGTCTAGAGCATCACAGGAAGCAGCAGTAGAAAGAGAAGATGCAGTGGAAGCTTCAGTAGCTCAAGGAGAAGTAGCAGTAGAAGATTCTGGCAGAAGAATAGAGGAGATTCCTCCTGAGATTGTTGTTCCTGCTGAATCAATATCATAGGATCCTCTACCCACCTCCAAAGTGGCATCTGTGCTCCGGGAAGTATTGGATTCCATTCACTCCACCCCAGTGATTCCAAAAACTGGTGGGAGTTTGGTAGAAGAGGTTGTGGCATCTGGCCACATTGAAGATACTGTGATGGTAGATGCTCCCATTCAGGGGGAGCAAGAAAGAATTGTGGAAGAGGCTCCTATTCAGGGGGAGCAAGAGATTGAGAAGGAAGCAGCATCACAGGGGGAGCATACTGAAGATGCCCCTGTAAATGAAAGGCCAAATGAAGTTCATGTTGAGGTCGAGGAGCAAGTGGAAAGGAGAAGCAAAAGCAAGAAAATTGCTCACAAAAGGCAGAGGAAAATTCAAAAGAAAGTGAACTTGAAGCCTATCTTGAAGAGGTTGGATGATCAAGGTGAGATCTTGAGCTCAGTGCAGTCAAATGTAAATTCTATTATTGTAAGCCAGGCATCAACCTCCAAGGAACTTTCTTAGATACAGAATACCATGAAGTGGTTTAATAAGGAAATGGGCGATATGAAGAACTTGCTTTCTGAGTTTCTGAAGGTAGTTGGAACTAAAGATCCTCCTCCATCTGCCCCTCAAAGCAGTGCAGATATTGTTCTTAGGCCACCAGGGCCATCAATTCCAGAGGTTGGGCCCTCAGGGCCATCAGTTCACGAGGCTGGGCCTTCAGGGCCGGAGACAGCAGCAAGCAAGCAGCCAGCAGAAGAGGTTGGACCTTCTGAGCACTTGGTAGTTGAGCCACCAGGGCCAGTGATCTCCAAGGCTGGGCAGCAGGATGTAGAAGAGTCAGTAGTTGCTCCTGAAGCCCCTGAGTCTTCATCCCTTGCAACTCCAGCCCCTTCCTCACCACCATCCTCTTCCACAGCACCTCCAGCTCCACCCACCTTCAAACAACCCTTGCCCCGCACAATTTCCTCACCAACACCTTTTCCATCTCAATCTTCCCTCTCTCCTACTTCTTCCCCAATCCTTCCTCTTCCTCCATCTATCACTGAAGACCCTCCAGCCTCCTCATCCGCTGAGGCATCCTCCTCATCTGGTCCTTCTTCCACCAGATCCTCTTCCACCTTTGATCCAAGGTCACTTCTTTATCCTCCTACTCCACCTACATCAATTACTTTCATACCTGAAAACCCATAACTTGGCAGCGCCCTTCTCACCCAAGCTGAGGATGAGTTTGAACGCTCAACACTCACCTCAATTCTGGCAGTTGCCAATCATGTCCACATGACTGATTCTCCCAGTCCTGCTCAGAAAAAGAGGAAACTCTCCACCTCTATCTCTCTACCCTCTACACCCAAATTTCCTCCTCTTTGGTTCTCCCTCACTGCTGAAATTGAAAGGAGACCAATCTATCGAGAATATCTACAGAAATACATTCTCTCTACAATTTTTGGGATTCCCCATATTAACCTCACTGAACATCTTCACATTGTTCTTCTCTATTGCCACATGTCCAAAGCAAACCAATCCAAAATTTTCCAGTCAGCTGAGTGCAAGACTGAAGACCAGTGGGCAAAAGGGCACAAGACTCTATACAGTAAATACCTCAAAGCCAAAGCAGACAACATTTCTCGTCGAGATCACCCACTCTCTCTCTCTGAGTGGTTTGTTTTTCATCATCAAACTGTCTGGGGCCAGTTCATTCTTAAGGAAATCAGAATATCAAGGCATTTTCAGCTCTATAACGATTACTGCTATCTGAATAGATCCCTGAGGTTCAGTTTGGTCAATTCCATGGAGCCCTTGCTCACCTCCGGACTGAACATCCAGTAAATTGCTCCTTCCAAGTGGATCTCACAAGCCTTAGAATGCATGATACTGTTTTTCTTCCCAAGTTACATTCCCTAGTTTTTGATTCCTCTACTGGCTCTCATGCTTTTGAAAGATTTGCTCGTGTGATGGGCCGTCAGTCAGCTAAGCAGGGTCGCCTCCCCTCCTTTCTGAGGTTCATATTCAGAGAATACCATTTGTGGCACATCTCTTCTGAGGTTCTGGTTCCCTTAATCTCTGAGTGTGAAAGGCTTTCTCCCACAGACTGGGCAAAGCACTATCATCAGTCTGCTCTCCAACTGGAATCAGTCAACAGTTCTTTGTTCAAGGAAGGGAAGCCGAGTCTATCTGCTGAAGCCTTCTTGGATCTGAATTCTATAAATCTTGTTCAAGAATTGTATGTTCACTGGGCCTCAAGATATTCAGCTTTCTTTGCTTTGAAGAAGGACCTGCATGATCACCAGATTGTCTATCATATCACCCCTGATCGGTTCCATCAACGTGCTAGCTTTGGGAAGAGTACCTACTTCAGATTCACTATGGACAAGGATCAATATGCACTATTCCTGGAGACACAGCGGCAGCTGTATATTCAGCGCATGATTCCTTCCATGGGTGATTCTTTCACCATAGCACCTGGAGTTTTCAAGCAACTTTTTGAAGACCAAGAGATTAAGGCATGGACTGTTATTTCTCAGCATGCCTCTCTTCTTTCTCCTCTGGTCTATCTTCCTGTACCTTCTCAAAAGTAATACCATATCTTTGTTTGTGTGTCTTTTCTCTTCTTCTTTGTCTCAGTTTATCTTTTTGCTTAATGACAAAAAGGGGGAGAAATACCTAGTTTTTTGAAATACATTTCGAAAAACTTTCGGTTATTCATATTTTTTGTTAAGTTTTGTCATCACCAAAAACTGAGGAGATTGATGATCAGTCTGTCCCCATATAATTTTAATTAATTATATATTTATTTTAGTGATTAACAAAACCATGTCAAAGATTACTAACACATATTCCATAAGTCTTGAGCACAGGAAATACTACAGGAAAATCAAGCAAATTTGGTAAGTATTACCTTTCTGAAGCAATATTAAGTTCATCATGAAATTTATCTAAGTCCACATCGACTTTCCTTATGATACAAGGATTTCAGTAGAACTGTAAAGATTTCATAAGTTCCTTAATGATTTCTTAAGTCGTCATAACGATTTGCTCATCGCAACGATTCCTTTAGTTATCGTAACGATTTGCTCATCGCAACGATTCCTTTAGTCATCGTAACAATTTGCTCATCGCAACGATTCCTTTAGTCATCGTAACGATTTGCTCATCGCAACGATTTCTTTAGTCATCGTAACGACTTGCTCATCGCAACGATTCCTTAAAGATGTCATAACGATTTGCTTTCTGCAAAGATTTCTTAAGTGTTCATAACGATTTCCTTAATGAACACAACGATTTGCCTTCTACAACGATTTCTTTATCGATCACAACGATTGTCTTGTAACTCATAACGACTTGAATATATCGTCTTGATCATAACGATTCTTTTGTAGAAACATAACGATTTGATGCTAAGTTACAACGATTTGGCGGTTAGTGCATAACGATTTCATAAGTCATGAATGCATCGATTTTTATAACGACTTGATATTTAAACAACGTTGAATAGTCAAAGTCTTCGCACATATCTTCCTGACATCTGTGCATTTAATGAAGACTGAACGTATCTCTGCATGCATGCAGACCATATCGTCCTTTATCATGCTTACTCTGTATGCATCTTTTAGAACATCAAAATAGCATTACTACTTTGGTGAATACTCACACCAACGATGTCTGACAACAAGAGACAGCCTAGCTGTCTACTGTTTTAGCATTTAATATATGCAGGTCTCTGACAACCATTCGTCATACAACGTTGGACCTTGTAGTAGCCAAAGGACAGTTCAGAAGATCCTATCTCTTTGCGTGCGCAAATGGATAAAAGACTGTTGACTGGAAGCTTCCAAGTGCCACTGAGTCTAACATCCACCGAAAGCTAGAGGCAACGGATACTTCAACGTTCAGATTTCGAATTGAAGCTATATATTGAAGAAAGAAGCTTCAGAAGAGATACACAGAGAAAGAGAATAAGAGTCATAGAAATCACACCGATCATCAAGTCTTCTGCGAATTCTGAAGAAAGAGCCAAGCCTCATTCCATTAGATTAGCTCTTTGGTCTCTACATTGTATGTAGATTTTCGAGGGAACTTGTTTGGTTCTGAGAGTGAGCTTGTGTTAGTAGATCTCATTTCTCTCAGTCCCTAGCTTCAGATCTTAGCTTGTCAAAGCTTGATCTAGGGGCTTATTCTCCTGCTTACTTGCTACTGTGCTTGTACCCTTCGTGTGTAAAGGAAGACCTGGTGGTATCCAGGGTGTGTGTGTGCCCTTCGGGTGTGAAGGAAGACCTGGTGGGGTATCCAGGGTGTTGTTCCTCTTCTGGCTGTGAAGAGAAGACCAGCTGAGCTGGGTGTTGTAGTGTCCATAGGGGGACTGTACCCTAGTTAGTAAAATCCTGAGTTGTTGCTCAGGGACTGGACGTAGGACTCCTGTGGAAAGGAGGTCCGAACCAGGATACATCTGGTGTTGTGTGATTGTCCTCTTGTGTTTGTTGTTTTTCTTTACTAACACTAACAATCTTCAAAGTGTATTTCTTTGTGAACGTTTTTAGTGATCAGGTATTAATTGATAAATTTCAAAAGGCCCATTCACCCCCCCTCTGGGCTACCTAACTGGGCAACACAACTCTAACATAATACTATGATGCTAGGGTACTCTTGACTTCACTCTTGGTCATTCCCGTCCTCTTGAGTGTAAGCATCTTCCTCGGTCTCACCTAAGAACACATAACCAATAATGTAGGGTGAGCGATAACGCCCAGTAGGACTTAAATTTCAGGATCAAGCATGCTTTAAATGATTAATGTATTGAAAAGGTAGAGTAACTAATGATAGAGCGAGAGAGTCAAGTAATGTAAGAGATAGCACGATAGCAAGTGATTGAAATAGCACAAGTTTCCAAATATAGTACAAGCGTCGAGTATAGCAAAATTGCAGGATGGCCATAGCACAAATAGCACAAAGTAAAGCAATAGCACAACGTGTATAGTATAGCACTTTGTTGTCAATAGACAACGAGAGAATATAGCACTTTTGATTGTCATTTAGATAGTCGAGATAGATAGCACTCGAGTGTAATGCCAAACACTCTAGTCATTTAACTCCCGCGGGCAAATAACACTTTTGGGCGCACATCCCAGGACCAGACCATGCCCTTTATATATTGCCAGGCATTGGTTATATTGTTTATCTTTAGAGAATCAGTCAATGGCCAATAGAGAGTACCAAGAAATAGATGAGAGTACGAGATAGTAGAGAGCGTGTGAATAGATGAGCGAGTAGAGTAATAGATGAGAACTAAGGGTCAATGCACATGAAACGTCGAGTAACGGCAATAGTAACAGTTGCACAACACGCGCGATTGGTGTTGGCAGTCAGGTGGAATTCACTACCTTCCACTGGCCCTGCTATGCACAAGTCCAGAGGATCGGCGTGATTCAAGATAAGAGAGAGAGAGCATCTAAGGCTGTTTGGATCTTACTGATCCCTAGAAGGGTAACATAGGTGTTAGGGTACAACCAGCTCATCGACCATGTAGGAATCTATGGACAGAGGAGACTTACGGAGGCCTTAAACAAGGATTCACTAGTCTGGCAGAAGGAATATCCGACGGAGAGTTCGTCCAAGTCAAGAGAAAGTGTATATATAGAAACAAGTGCCCGACGTTTTAGAGGAATTCTAGAACAGTGGAGCGTCGATAATGGTATTTCTAAAATCTCGCGAGAAACAAAGACAAGTCCATTTAAAATAGGACAATTTAATTACATAATTGAACTAATTTACCAGATGTATTATGAGATATTTTCATGCCAAGTTAAGCCATATTGGAGGGTTCAAGTGTGTAGGTGTAAAAGAAATCATAGATAGAAAGAGGTCATGCATGTATTTTAAATCATTCAATATACATTCATTTTATAACAGGTGTATTTACTACGTGTATGACTGTTAACAAGGGTATAGGCACTGTAGAAAGTTAGAGCATCACAAATCATGGGTTTTCATGCAAAATCCCCAGATCGCGACGTACCCCTGTAAGGGTCGCGACAGGGTCTGATCAGAACGCGACAGGGGTCATGTAAGGAACGCGATGGGTCGGTCAGAGCAGGCTGTTCAGAACGCGAACGCGATGCCAGCGCCTATCGGGCCGCCGCGTTCTTAGGTCCTGCGCCTGAGTCCGAGTAGGAAAAGGACAGGCCTTGGATTGCGGTCAAAGCCTTCCCTGTTTTGACATGGGTTGATTCAAAAATCAAGAACAAATTGTACAGTAGATGAAAAATTGCAAAATCACTTGCAAACCGACCTAGACATGCGAGGGATCTTACAGTAAATAGGAATTCGAAAACAACTATGGTCTTGACAGGTTTTGAACATGAAGAACTCAGAGCATGGTACAGTGAAGATAACAGATTTAATTCGCATAGCATGATGGATGAAAATTAGGGCTTTCAGGGGCAAAAGATTCCTAACATCAATTAGTATCTCCAGTAAAATTTTCGTAGCATGGTGTCAAGTGTACATGGAGTTATAGATTAAACATGATGGTTCGGGGTCATGGTGTTTGCAGGACTTCAAAAATATAGAACAAAAGATGGGGTTGACAAAAAATCATCAGACAAGAGGGCTTTTGTTCCTGAGGTTTGGAACAATCTACAGACAAAATTAATTACGTTTTGCTCGTGAGAATGCCTACCTTTGACTCGTTTGATCTCCTAGGGTTTTAGAACTTGAAGAACGAGGGTTGAAGCTTGAACAATCCTCTTCTCCACGAGTTTCTCCTCTTCTTGGCCTTCTCTCCACGACCAACAAGCCCCAGCAACGAGTTAGGGCCGGCCATGGAGAATTTAGAGAGTATTTATGCTTGTTGTGTTTCTATTTCCTAATAGAACTCTAATTCCTATTAAATTCCAAGATTTCCTATTTCTATCCTCCTTCTAAGCCTTCAACTTCCTATTTGGGTTAGGTTGGGATGTAATTTCGTGGCCAACCTATTAGGGTAGGGTTAGGAATCCAATTCCAACCCAAATTACTTATTTTAATACTTTAATATCTCTTTTCTATTTAGGTAATGTTTAAGTTACGAATTTAGGGTATTTTCCTATTATTCCTCTTTTAAAAATTCCTATTTTGGCCCAATAATTTTTATGTGATCCATTAATAAAGCCCATGACTTCTTTTCATTTAGTGGGTTTGAATTAATTCTATTTTCTTGATTTTTCAATTGACTAATTTTTTAATATTATTAAATTTTATTTTTCGAAAAATTCAAGTTGCTACAATGGTTCTCCATCCTCCAAGTTGGAGGTTGAAAGGAACATTGGGGGTTCTTGGATGAACTATATAATGGTTGTGTATAGGGCTGTTCAAAGTTTGGTCCAACCCGAAGAACCGAATCGACCGGTTCGGGTCGATTCGGTTCGGTTTCAAATCTCTTACGGTTCAGTTCGATTTCTCATTATGGAACCGAAATAAACCGAATATATGTATATAATTAATTAATAATATATAATATCATAAGAGTGCCTGCAGCGCAGTGCAACGCAGTGGCTCTGAGCACGGGCTGTGCGCGACCTCCCCTTGGAGGTCGCAGGTTCGACTCTCAAATCACTCTTAAAATCTAACTTTTTTCTATTTTCAGTTTGAACCGAACCGAACCGATCACTTGGGGCACTCAGTTCAATTCGGGTTAGAGAAAAATAGGGGTGAATCGGGCCGAACCGACCCGTGTTCACCCCTAGTTGTGTACCTACATTTATATATATTAATTGAATGAGCAATATTAGCCAATAAGTTTCAAAAGGTACTTCTAGATCACTCTCTCCAAATAGTGAAAATTTAGTACATAAAGTTAGCTATCCATAAATTATTTTTTAGTTTTTAATCCTTCTAACTTGACTACTTAACATTAGATCCAATAAGCAGTGTTTCCTACAAACACGTCCTTTCCATGGATCTTTTGGCATTTTTTACAGTTAGCTTTTAGTCCATGTAAAAGACCTTCTAAGGAGAAGTTCAATTTTTTGGGTTCCAAGATTAAATTGTCAAGTTATGAGGATCAAAAACTAATTGTAAGACGATATGTGTCAAAATTAGATCACCTATACATAAAGAATCACTCAGTGGTTAAGACTCTCCATGTATATTACAATGATCTAAGTTGAAATTTTTCCCTTACATTTACTTATGAAAGAAAAACTAAAGGTCTTATAAATAAAAAAATGATAAGGGCCATTTAAAAATATCTCTTTTAATGCATGGTTTGTTATGCCGTTGTAGATTGTAGCAGCACGACTATATCATATTGTACCGGGGGAGGTGAGTTCTTGACATCGTTGATTTAATCTCCTTTCTATTGTTCTTTATATATTTTTTATTATTTTTTAAAACTATATCACTTGGATCAAAGTGTATAGGTGCGGTATGCTTCAATCCGACTTGTGCCAGTAGGAGCTCAACATGATTAAGTCTTGCGCCATAGTCATAATGTATTTATTTTCATAATTAATGTCTTATCTAAAAACTATTTTCAATAACCCTCGGATATGAATGTAGTGGCATTATATCCTTGTAGTTAACTTCCATTTGTAATGTTGACAATATTCTAGTTTGCAACTATAAAGCCAAATCGCACGAGCCATGGCACGGTCAGGTCACCCTAATGGGATGCCCTGGGCGTGCCGCTACGGCACGTCGCAGATCGGTACGGTCCGATCCGCGGCAGGCCATTCAAATCTTTTTTTTTTCCTTCCCCTCTCACATCCGACACATCTAAGGGATCTAAATAGTGTCTAATTGAGATGAAGTGTCAAACACAAGCTAATTAAGAGCTGATATAAATTATAGTAATTTTAGTTTAATTTTTTAATTAATTTTTATCAAGTAAGAATTGTCTCAAAAATCATTATGTCGATTTAATCTCAACATCTATGCATCAATAATTCTTGATATTTATATTTTTAGAATCAATATATTTTTTGATAATTATGATGGCTTTAGATTTGACTTTATTTTTAGAACCGAATGTCATCCCGTCGAAGTGCGCACAATCAAAGATAATATTATAATTATATTAATAATATAAAAATATTTTAAAATTAAAAATAATTATGTTTTATATAAGTGGTTATATCTTACATATAATTTACTATCTCTTTTTAATTTCTTAGTGTCATATTAATATTTTATGTCGTCCCGTCGAAATTCGCACATGTTACCTAGGACGGTCGAGATCACGGTGTTCCACTAAGTACATTAAGAAGGTGGAAAGCAGATGATAAAGGGCGACACATAGGTCCTGTAGACAGTAACAACTATTAAGGGATTGTATCCGATCAGGACATACACAGTTGGTTCATATGGACAACATCATGGGTATGGTGGCTATTGTGTCTCTAGATACCAATATGGTGATGATGGTTTGTACATACAAATTCTAATTGTTCCACCACCAAGACCTATAATAATATGCCAAAAAATATGTCAATATATAGAATATCAACGTACGCATCAAGATCTATATGAAAATTACATACCTTATGCTGATTATTTACACTTTTTGGAGAGCATCTATAATGTGAGGTTGTTCGGAGATAGAAATTATACCCCTTACTATAAGGGTTTTGTGGATATACATGCTCATCAAAATGATGAGGATTAGGTAAGAACTTGTTAAATATTCTTATTTACATGTTAAGGAAGATGGTGTTAATTTGTAACTTTCCATGCATATAGCCAAGGAAAGAATTGGAAAGAAGGTTGAACCTTTCAAAGAAAGATAAGGAATGTGAGGACGACGATATGATTACTGTATTTGGTTTGTAAGAGTACATGATTGTATTCTCAATATTAGATGAACACTAAAAAAAATTAAATAAATCTTTTTTTATTGTATTTCAGTGATAGAGTACGGTACCGTACCGTATCACGGAGAATATGGTACGATCAATTCGGACGATACGACGAACCATATTATAAAGTTGAAGCTTCTGGACAAAAATATCTTTATAAAAAGAAGACGTTTTGACAGCACATATTGCCGGAGAAAGAGTGAGAGAAGGAAAGAAATATGAAGCGAGAGATTGGAGGTATTTTGGACCTTCCTTAGATCCGGTAAAAGTTGTCTAAATTTAAAACTGCTTTAGTGTAATATTAATTGATGATAAGGGCATGGACCTTTTTGCAAATATTCTAGTGTAACAAAAGTATTAGACTAATATCAAAATAAGATGGGTAATCCTACAAATAAATATACAAATAGAGTATTTCTAAATAGTCTTATTTTGTAATCTCAATTTTCTTTCTGAGAACAAGTTTCAAGTATGGAGATTTACGGGTAAAAAATTTTACTCAACAAAAAAGCACAAAACTTTTACTCTTTTGCGAGGGCAACTCATTAACTAGTTAATAATATAAAAATAAATTATCAATGTTAACATGTTAAATAGTTAAAATGGAGAGAGAAGTATAAGAGACTAATTAGGGTAAAGTAAATATTTTTATAAAATTTACTGGCTGGAAATTCGCTCTAAAAATTAGAAAGAATAAAATTATCAATGAAAAAGGTGACTGATAGAGACATGTCAATAGATCTCCCGAAAAGAGCTTTTTTTTCCCCCTTTTTCCGACTCAGCTAAAAGACTGTCATCGTCTCCACGCAGGAGAGAGAGAGAGAGAGGAGAGAGAGAGGAGAGAGAGAGGAGAGAGAGAGAGGAGAGAGAGAGAGAGGAGGAGAGAGAGAGGAGGCTTGGTCCGGAGCAGTTGGGAGTGAGAAAGGGGGAATAGACAGCTATCCTGAGTACGTAGGAAGACGTCTTAACCTACGTCATCAGCACCCAAATAGCCCCAAAAAAGTGCATTAATACAGAAGTTTTCTTTAAAATATTAACACTTTGTGAAGAATTGTACGACGCCCTCCCACGCTGTTATCGGTCTATTGCTGTAGTCCCTTTTCTATTTTTTATTGTTTTGTTTGTTTAGACATTTAGATAGTTCATTTAAAAATAAAATAAAATAACAAAAAATTAATGAAGAAGAGTGAGATAAATTAATCGTCTTACCTTTTTATTAAACCATAAAAACGATGTGAAATGTGACATAATATGATATCATTTACCGGTCACCGTCTATCATTGATGGCTGCCATCGATGACAGAGCTGAAGGGGTACCACAACACAATGTAGTACCATATATATATATATATTGAGAAAGATTTAGTATATATTTTTTATTATACTTAAGTATAATATGATTAGACATTTAACTTATGTGATACTATTTACATGAGGAATGATAAAGTGATAACTTAATTATTAAGTGTCACATGAATTAAATACCTAATCATATTACACTTAAGTATAATATTGAAGTGCATTAAACTTTTCTCATATAATTTGTAATCTTGCGAGCTTACCCATGTTATTTCTTGAGCCTAAGCAGCCCAGCCTGATCGTGAGGCCATCCGCAGCCAGCTCGTTGGCATCCGAATCCGATGGTGACGAGGCTCATCCTACTCTTTTCATATGATCCACACGTTACATATAAAACTTCCGCAATCCGATCTTCTGTGGCCCAAGGGGGAGGAGCTTGCAGATGTGCCACACACCAACCACATCCAGAAAAGTTGACTCCTCAACGCAGCTTAGTGGGTAGTAGTAGGGAGTGGCTCCATTTACTCCGAAGATTGTGACCGTTTATAGTTGGGCTTAGGAGGGCCAGTGCGACCCAAGTTAGGTGGTGTTTGATAAAATTTAACACTTCAGTTTTAAATCTTATTTGTCATCTATTCTCTAAATCTGAAATTTAAAAAGAACTTAATACATATCAGATATAATTTAAGAGGTATTTGATAATTAATTTAAACAACATCTGAATTGTAGTGTAGTGGTTAAGATGCTAAATTTGTAATAAAGAGGTTTTGGGTTCAAAACCCATAATTGTCATAAAAATTTCTTTTTGAAATTGTCAGTCGACTGCCGGAATCCGGCGGTCGTCGGAGGCCGGATTCCGACGGCGATCTCCGGCGATTGCTGGAATCCGCCGCCGGCGGTCAGTGTCGGATTCTGGGTGGTCGGATTCCGACAGTCGGCAATCACTGAAAGCCGGAACCCAACGACGACGGTCCGACAAAAGATCTGAAAAAAAAAAGTGATTGTTCTTAGCTTAAAAATTAAGTTATTTTTCAGATTTAAGTGATTAATTAAGACATAATTTTAGACATTTTATCAAACAATCTGAAATCTTAAAAATTAAGTATTTTAGACAATAGACATATATTAAGGGTTATTAAACATGGCCTTACTTCATCAATTTCCCAAGTACAAATTAATCTAGAAAGCTTAGTAGTAGGAGAGATGCTTATTGTACCACCACCACAAGAAAAAGTAGAAATAGTAACTGACAGTTTTAGTCGTTATTCGGTTGCTGAAGTAAACAACGATCGAATTGCGACCGAAATCACCTGATTTAAAAATATAATAAAAAATAAAAATCACACAATCACAACAAGACATAAACATGTACAATAATAAAAAGAAATAAATAATGGATCCTCGGGGCCCACGTCCTCCTCGTCTCCTCCGACGCCACTTGATGAAGGAACCTACAATAGATATATAAGAATAACAAATTAAAATTAAATATAAAAAATAACTTATTTATACTTTAAGAGTTTATGTTTTCATATAAATTCACTCACTTTTAAACTAAACTAATTTAGTGATTGTGTATTTGAGCGTCGTTCTCAAACTGAAAGTTCGATTTGAACTCCATCAATTTTCACGAGTCATTCTCATCGCCCCGACCATGTTGGAACAAGCCAGATGCTAATCGGATAAGTATTTCTAATTTTCAACACCCAAAACTGAGTTCCGATGGTTTGAAACTAAACTAATTTGATGATTGCGCGTATTTGAGCGTCGAGCTCAAACTGCAAGTCCGATATGAACTCTATCACTTTCCATAAGTCATTATCATCACCGTAGCCATGTTAGAACAAACCGGCTTCGGACAAGTATTTCTAATTTTGGACCCCCAAACCCGAGTTCCGATAGTTTGAAACTAAGCTAATTTGGTGAGGGTGTATTTGAGCGACGAGCTCAAACTGGAAGTCCGATTTGAACTCTATCAATTTTCACAAGTCATTATCATTACCCCAACAGTGTTGAACAACTCAGAGGCCAATCGGATAAATATTTCTAGTTTTGGACCTCCAAACCCGAGTTCCGACTGTTTGTAGCTAAGCTAATTTGGTGAGGGAAACTGAAAATTCGATTTGAACTCCGTCAGTTTTTACAAGTCATTATCACCGCCTCAACCGTGTTGGAACAAGTCGGAGGCCGATCAGATAAGTATTTCTAATTTTAAACCCCCAAACCTGAATCTCGATGGTTTGAAGCTAACCTAATTTGGTGAGGGTGTATTTGAGCGTTGAGCTCAAATTGGAAGTCCGATTTGAACTTCATCAGTTTCCACAAGTCATTATTATTGCCCCAGCCATGTTGAAACAAACTAAAGGCCGATCGGATAAGTATTTCTAATTTTAGACCCTCAAACCCCAGTTCCGACGATTTGAAACTAAGCTAATTTAGTGAGGGTGTATTTGAGCGTCGAGCTCAAACTAGAAGTCTGATTTGAACTCCATCAGTTTCCACAAGTCATTATCATCGCCCCAATCATGTTGGAATAAATCAGAGGCCGATCAGATAATTATTTCTAATTTTGGACCCCCAAACTTGAGTTCTGATGGTTTAATACTAACCTAATTTGGTGAGGGTGTATTTGAGCGTCGAGCTCAAACTAGAAATCTGATTTGAACTCCGTCAATTTTTGCAAGTCATTATCATCTCCACGGTGGTGTTGGAACAAGTTGGAGTCTGATCGGATAAGTAATTCTAGTTTTGGACCCCCAAGCGCGACTTCCGACGAACTAAGCTAATTTAGTGAGGGTGTATTTGAGCGTTGAGCTCAAACTGGAAGTCCGATTTGAAGTACGTCAGTTTTAACAAGTCATTATCATCGCCCCGACTGTATTGGAACAAGCCTGAGGCCGATCGGGTAAGTATTTATAATTTTGGACCCCCAAACCCGAGTTCCGATAGTTTGAAACTAAGCTAATTTAGTGAAGGTGTATTTGAGCATCGAGCTCAAACTAGAAGTCTGATTTGAACTCCATCAATTTTCACAAGTCATTATTATCGCCCCCATCGTGTTGGAAAAAAACCTAAGGCCGATCAGATAAGTATTTCTAGTTTTGGACTCCCAAACCCAAGTTCTGACAGTTTGAAACTAAGCTAATTTGGTGAGGGAGTATTTGAGTGCCGAGCTCAAATTGAAATTTCGATTTGAACTCCGTTAGTTTTCACAAGTCATTATCATCACTCAAGCCGTGTTGGAATAAGCAAGAGGCTGGTCAGATAAGTATTTCTTGTTTTGGACCCCCAAACTCGAGTTATGACTGTTTGAAACTAAGCTAATTTGGTGAGGGTGTATTTGAGTGTCGAGCTCAAACTGTAAGTCCGATTTGAACTCTGTCAGTTTTCATAAGTCATTACCAAGTCGGAGGCCGATCGGATAAGTATTTCTAATTTTGGACTTCCCAAACTTGAGTTCTTCATTTTTTAACTTAGTTTTTTAAAATTTGATAGTTAGAGCCAAGAAATTTAAATAAAACAAATTTACTCACATAAGGGGCCCGTGTTGTATGTGTGGAAGGATTATCTAGATGGGGGTGAATAGAGAATCCTCAGAAATTTAAGCTCAATTTTAAATTTAGAAGACTGATTTAAGATTTCTATAAAATAGATGCACCGCCGCACAAATCAATGACACAAACCACAGATGAGAAAGAGATTTTTAAGGTGGTTCGGCTCCAATGAGGAGGCCTACATCCACACCTCACCAAAATAGTGAGGTACCACTATCAGAACCCCTGACAGTATATGAAAAACAACTACTGATTCACAGCTTCTTCACAACTGCTACCTCACAGCTTGAAAACCCTGTTGAAACACAACTTCACTAGCTCGCTGATTCACAGCTTCTCCTGAATTGATCCAATCACACTTCGTGAAAGATCAATTCAATCTGCTTCACAAAGAAGCAGAAACCAACAATTCAAAACTCAGAGGAATTTCAAATAAAGAAGACGAAGTTGCTGAAGTGTGTGACGATTTCATCAAACTTCCTGATCTGGATCTGAATTCGGATGGATTCCTCTCAGATTATAGGATCAACTTCCTATTCGATGAAGTCCTCCGGAATTTTACTACTGCAATTTGATCTCAGAAATCATGATGGAGGTAGATTTTCGATCCTCTGTTCTTGAAAGCTCGTACTCCGCTCCTGGAAGATTCAGATCTTGCTTGTATCGACATTGATTTCATCAGATCACTGCTCCACTTGAGAAATTTCAGCGAATTGCAGCTTCAGAACATTTGAAAATCCTCACTCCTGCTCTGCTAAGCCTCTTCTCCTTCACCGTATTGCTCAACTCCTCTCTTCTGCGAACTGGAGCCCCTTTTGTGTGTGCCTTTTCCTTGATTGCTCACGATTCTCTGAAGTGGGCCCCTCAATTTTATCCGCCCAAAAAGGTGGAAGAATATTTTTGCTGCCAAGAATCGGAGCCTTCTAGAGCTGCTGACGTGTAAAGAGAATATCCAATTAGTTGGCTTTGAATCACGTGCCTGCTTGGTGACTTGATCATTCTGAGAAAGATTCTAAGTGTTCAAGTGTCGACACTTCCAGATTCTAGTGTCGACACACTTTCACTACTGAATTGATCTTAGCCTTTCACACCACCATCCATAGACTGTTGGGGATCGGATAGGTGACTTTGGTAAATGAACTAAGAAATTGTGTGTATAGCAACGAAATTAAAATAAGTAAAACACACAATTCGATCAGACCCAAGTGTGGTGTGTGAGAATAGTGAATAAGAACAGCAAACCACACATCAAACCACAGTGCACTGAAGATTTTAAGGTGGTTCGGAGAACACAACTAGTGTCTCCTACGTCCACCTCCTTACAACGGAGGAACCACTAGCACAAGTGCAGTACAAACCAGAGTACGACGACTCTAACCTCTTTGAGTTCAACAACTCAAAGAAACCCAGGAGATAGGCACATCGACCTACTCCAAAGACCATTTGTGAATTCAGTAAATTCACAAGCCCTTGAGCACCACGGCTCAAGCACCAGAGCACAACGGCTCCAACCCAGAGCACTAGGGCTCCAAAACAGAGTACAAAGTACTCAAACCTCTGGACCCACATAGATCCAAGTTCTGCTAGAACAAGTACACTTAGAGAATAGATCCTCTAGCACGATCTATCTCAATACAATAGAATTGGTAAAGACAAATAGAATTGGGAGATCTGTGTAGAACACATACACAGATTCCCAGAAAAATAAACACTCTGACCAATACAGACTCGGCTGGATCTCCTTCTAGATCAGCACTGCTGCAATCACGAGCTCCTTCTCTTCTTCTCCTTCTCCTTCTTCTTCCCTTGGCGGCGCTGCTCTGTTCCTCTGGATGCAGATGCCTCTTTCCCGCTCTTCTTCCCTTCTTCCAGAAAGCTCTTCGTTCTTGTCTTGCGTGGGATCCCTTTGGAGTACCAAAAGCATGGGTATTTATAGCCTCATATGTTCATAAGGAGCCTTAGGGTACGTGGGCACAAAAACCTAGGCAGATTCCCTTGAACCCCAAGCGGCCACGTGTCCAGATGAATTCACGATTTTGAGTTTCAGCTGGAGTGTGTCGACACAGTTACGAGTGTGTCGACACTGTCCCATTTGCACAAAACAGTCTTTTGGGAGATGTGTGTCGACACACTCACTGTCCACACGTCCCAGTCTGGCAACTGGGTCTTCTGGAATCTAGGACTAGTGTCGACACTACCAGGGGCTGTGTCGACACACTTGACCTTGTCTTCATGAAAAACCTTCAGGGATTTTGACCCAGTGTCGACACCATCAATGGGTGTGTCGACACTACCATGACAAAATCTGTATACACCTGCAAATTTAACACATAACATTATTACAAGATATTATCATTAAAGTATGAGATATTAAACATCAAAAACATGTTGTTTAAGCATTATTGTGATATGTATAAAATGTATACATGTTCACATACCATCATCAAAATCACAATATGTCATCATCAAAATCAAAGCATGAGTGATGTTCATTGGTCATCATTAAAATACAACTTTAGGAAATTCCAAAACACACTCAACCCAACATAGACCTCTAGTGTCGACCTAGGTCCAAGGTAGTGTCGACACTATCTGACAATTTCTCATAGTTCTTTGATCCAGTTGAGTTGTACCTACAAAACAATTGATATATGTCAACTGTCTTCTAGATTTATGTAGAATATGACATCATCAAAACTAGGGACACAACAATCTCCCCCTTTTTGATGATGGCAACCAATAATGAGTTGATCTTGAAAACTAAGCAACATTTAACCATCCATTGATTACAACTCAACTACAGATTCAGTCACATTACACATGGCAACAGCCCATTGAAACAATTTGAACATCAGTCACATAAATTTCATTCAAAGGAAACACTGATGTTTTTCCATTCAAAAGACTTTACAAATAAGATCATGTTGTTCATTCAAAAGCAAGGAAAGATCAGCCAAAAAGATATCACAACAGAACAACAGATCAACCATCTCTCCCCCTTTGACATAATAAAAAAGAAGGAACACTAGGGAGGTGGTGGAGGAGGTGAGTTGGGAAAGAGCCTCCGTTCAATCCTAGTCAACCTAAAATATAGATCATCATAGTTATCTGTAAGATAAATTTGAATGGCAGCAAATTTGTGTTGCAGAAACTCTTTCAATTTGTCCAATTGTTGCTCAACAACCACTGGAATATGATCAACACCATGAGGCATGGTAGGGGCAACTGCAGAAGAGGTGGCCTGGTTACTGTTATCAGATTCATTGAAGTCATGCATTTCCAGACTTTGTTGAACTCATCTCTCATATACTGAATCTCCTTGGAGATTTCGTCATTGTGACTCCTCAAAATACCCATTCTATGAAGAATCAGTCTAACAAATGAGTCCCTAGGAAATTCAGTAAAATTCTCTGCACTCTGCTGAAGTTCTTGAGCAATGGATTCAAGTTTATCAAAGATTTTAGCTTGAGTGAAGGCAGCTTTATCAAACACATATCCAATTGTCTGCACCAACTGATCAGAACCTAACTTTGGTGAACCTTTGAATCTGTTCTTATCTGTCAACATTATCTTGCAAAGACTTCTCAATGATTTCCAACCGATGATCAAAATGTTGAGCTTGCTCTTTGAGCTTGGTACTCATAAGGTCAAGAGAGCTGTGTACTGAAGCAAACTGCTGTTCAAGAAAAGAGAGAAGAACAGGTGGCATTTGAGCTGATGCCGTGGATGATGATGGAATAGTATGTTCAGAAGGAGCTGAATGAGACTGAGAAAAATAAGGAGTAAAGTGATGAGGTGGATCAAGCTCAGGATTATCAAAAATAGGAACAGATGGAGGAGAAGGAATAGGAAGAAATTGTTCAGGTAAAACCTCCTCTGGAGCAGTATAACCCTGATCTTGGTGAGCCTCTTCAGCAACATGTGCCTGATTTTGCTCTTCCCCAGCATTGTCATCCTCTCGTTGACTCCATTCAAGTTTCATGAATTTCACAATATGATCCAAATCATAGATATGAAATCTGGTAATTTTCTGAACCTTTGATCCAGCAGCAGAAACTCCTAGCAACTGAAGTATGGAAGATAGATGTGCTGCATATGGCAAACTTCTCCTCAATTTTGGTATTGTTGCTTCATGAACCAATTGATAGAAAATAGCTGCCAAGTTGATCTTCACCTTCTTGATCAAACAAAACATGAGACATCTCTGTAAACTTGTAACCCTCTGATGTCCTCCTCCTTGAGGAGTTAAGATTGTTGTGAACCAATGGTGCAGAAGTCTGTGAGCAGGTGGAAATCTGTTGGCATTAAGATTTGATACCTTTGCCTGATTCATATTAAGTACATCATGGGGTAAACCAGTCAGGACTGAGAAAGCTTCATGAGCATTAACATCGAAGCTTTGAGGAATGACACCCTCATTTGGTATTCTCAACAATTGACTCACATTGGCAGGTGTAAGTTCAATGTGGACCCCTCGTACATTGGACAAGAGACACTACTTCTTACTTACCATATTTCTGAAAAGCTCTTTTACTAAAAGAGGGCAGTATGACCTATGCATACTCACAAACTCAGACCAACCCTGAAATTCCAACATTTCCAGAATTCTGGCACCAATGCTGCCATACCTTCATCATTGATGTTGATAATCCTTGGATGTAAAATTGGTTTGTTGCCAATAACCCTTCTTTTTGCCTTTGAGGGTGTATGGATAGCTTCATCACCATCAGAATCAATATCTTCTTCGTCTGATTTTTCTTCATGTTCTGGAAACTGTTCTTCAGAAACTCTGACATCATCGTCTTCTGCATACTCTCTTTCTTCAGCATGTTCTGTGTGTACGTCTTCTTCATTTTCCTCAACTAGCAGATGGTCATCATTGTCATCGTCTATTTCTTTTGAAGATTCTGAAGATTTCTGTAATGGAGATGACATCACTTCTCGCTCAAGACTATGATCAGAGCCATTACCTGTTTCCTGGGATTTAGGGCTTTCTTCACGAAGAGCCTGAGACTCTTGTTGGCTAGAAGAATCCTCCTCCGAACTACCCAAATCGACAAATTCTAACTTCTTCTTACCTTTGGCAAAGTTCTTTTCTTAGCTGTGCGCGGATGAGAGAACCTTCGATTTGAGAAGGTAGGAGCAGCAGGCTTTTCTCGAAACACAATCCCTTTTGATGCCTTGAAACGCCTCTCCGAGTCTGAACCTTCAGCAAGCTTCCTCTTTGCACCACGACTAGGTTGAAGCTTTGGAGCCATGATCGATGGAGCAGAGTGTC
Source organism: Colocasia esculenta (assembly GCA_014218235.1). NCBI lineage: Eukaryota > Viridiplantae > Streptophyta > Magnoliopsida > Alismatales > Araceae > Colocasia > Colocasia esculenta. The sequence continues at coordinate 135,355,812 of CM024761.1, forward strand.
GGGTTGGAGAAATCACTAGGGCACAGTTCTGGGAGAAAAAAGGTTTTTCTGGGGAACTAGTAGGGAAGAAAGATGGCTTTTCGAAAAACAATTGTTTGGAGTTTTTGCATTCGAAGAGATGTGATAGAGAGCATCAACTCCTTTTTGATGAGAACAGTGTTCGCGCGGAACAGTGAAAGTTATCATGTTCCAAGACAAACAAAAATGTTATAGTGTTGACTCTATATGAATAGTGTCAACACGATAATGACTATGAGGGTTCAGATGTCAAGGAAATTGGAAGGTTGTCATTTCACAATGAGTTACTGAAATTTTGAAGATCCTAGAGAAGTTAATTACAATTACTCATTTATCTTACCCTTTCTCACTTTCCCGATTAATGGTTTAAAAATTAAAATTTTGAATTAACCATTAATAAAACAACTGAAAAACTCATGATTGAGAGTAACAGATAGGAGAAAAACGTTTTAGATGACAAAGTCACAACAAAGTTAAACCAGTTACTCATGACATGAATCAAGATAACACTGGAAGATTTTTCAAGTATACCAAAATGTTGACTAGATTAAACCCCCTTTTCCCTTTTTTTTTAACATTCTATTCATTTTTTTAAAAATGACAGTACAAATGAACAATCTGATTTTTCCTTTGTTTTCATGCAAGAACCCATGTTTTGTACACCCAGAGTCCCTGATTACTTATTTAGGAAATCATTTTGCTTCAGGAAATGAACTAAATTCATCTTTTCATGTGAGGATACATGTCTATCAAACACCAGAATCCCCAATTACTCAGACTTCATCATGATCATCTTAGATTCCTGAACAGAAATATCTAGCTCATCATGACATACAATGATATTCTGATTTTATCAAACATTTGCAGTTTCTCAAAGCATAGAAATTGTTCTGCCATTTGTAAGTCGATACACTAACACTCAACCTTTTGTGGATCAGGATAATTTATCAGATCAAAATATTTCAGGAGCTTTGAAAAATCTAACCAAGAGATCAAGTTACATGGATTTTCAGGTTTATCATTATTAATGACTTCTCATTAGGAAATTTTTCTCTTCACTGTTAGATTAAACAAGATGATTTTTTTAAGAATTTTAAATAGTTAATCAAAAATTTAGAACTCTTAAACCATAATATTTGAAATTTGAGATAATGGAGTTTTGATGAATGAGTACCATAAATTATCTCCCCCTGAAAACATGCCCAGAAATTTAGTATTTCAGAATGAAATTTTCTCCTTTCCAAAACATCTTGAATCAAGGATGGTGGATAACTGAAATTGAGCTCCCCCTCAGTGAATGCACATAAGCCTTTGGTACTTGGCTGAGACACATACTCACGCATGTGAAGGAATCCAGACAGGCTTAACCTGTCATTCCTCAATTCACCATTTTATATACCAATAGACCAATGTGAAGACTGAGGACAGGATTTTATTTGATGGATGAACCATTGAAGTTATCAAAGGAATCAAGGATGTATGAATTTTCAGGAATGACAAGAGGTCTGTTGAAGGAGGGATCGTGTCGACACTGCTATCGAGAGTGTCGACCTTAGGCAGTCAAGATAACACATAATCACAATGAAAATTTCGCTACACCAACTGAACATTACTTTATTGCTTTTCAACCATTGTTACTTATAATTTGATCCATCAGCCAAGGACTTTCAATCAAATCTCATCTTTCTTTCAGGAGATATTTCACAAAGCAGATTTCAGCACAGACATTTACTCACAACATCACAGTGAATTCAACAAATTCATTCAAGAATTAAACAAGCACAGCCCAAGTTCTCTTTTTAGACAAGAAAATATTTCATTGCATAAGGGTTTTGTAAAAATATCAGCAATTTGTTTTGAGGTTTCCACAAAATGCAACTCAAATGAGTTTCTACTCACTTCATCCCTTAGGAAATGATGCCTGATTTCTATATGCTTAGTTCTAGAATGCTGAATTGGGTTCTTTGCTAGACAAATGGCACTTGTGTTATCACACAATATTGGGACACATCCAAGATCAACTTGGTAGTCTTGGAGTTGATGTTTAATCCACAACACTTGAGTGCCACAACTCCCTGCATAAACATACTCTGCTTCTGCAGTAGAGAGAGCAACCGAGTGTTGTTTCTTGGAAGCCCAAGAAACTAAACATCCTCCCAAGAATTGGCAATAGCCACTAGTGCTCTTTCTATCTAGTTTACAACCAGCAAAGTCTGCATCTGAATAAGAACCAAGCTAAACTCATTGAATGCAGGATACCACAGTCCTAATTCTTGAGTTCCAGCAAGATATCTGAAATTCTTTTTGCTGCACTTAAATGAGATTCTTTAGGACAAGCTTGAAATCTAGCACACATGCACACTGAGAATTGAATATCAGGTCTGGATGCAGTCAGATAGAGTAAGGAACCAATCATACCTCTATATACTTTTGAATCAACCTGTTTACCTTTCAGATCTGCATCAAGACTCACAGTGGTACTCATAGGAGTTGCCATAGATTTTGTGTTTTCCATGTCGTACTTTTTCAGCAATTCTTGAATGTATTTGGATTGATTTATGAAAATTCTCTCTCTTGATTGAGCAACCTGCAATCCAAGAAAATTTTTTAGCTCTCCCATTAAACTCATTTCAAATTCATTTGTCATTAATTCTGAAAATTCTTTGCATAAGGATGGCTTTGTTGATCCAAAGATAATGTCGTCGACATAAATTTGGACTAACAAGATATCCTTATCTTGAATCTTTGTAAAAAGTGTTTGATCAACCTTACCTCTTGAGTACCCTTTACCTGTAAGAAAAGAACTCAACCGGTCATACCAGGCTCGGGGAGCTTACTTCAGTCCATATAAAGCTTTGTCAAGTTTATACACATGGTCAGGAAAGTTAGTGCATTCAAAACCAGGAGGTTGTTCAAAAAAAACTTCCTCATTAATTAAACCATTCAAAAATGCACTTTTAACATTCATTTGCTGTAATTCAATCCCATGAGCACATGCAAATGCAAGCAAAATTCGGATGGCTTCAATCTTGGCTACAGGAGCAAAAGACTCTTCAAAATCTATGCCAAACTCCTGATTGTAACCTTTTGCTACAAGCCTAGCTTTATTTCTTATTATTTCACCACCTTCACTTATTTTATTTCTAAAGACCCATTTAGTTCCAATGATACTTTGTGATGAAGGCCTTGGAACTAAATGTCATACTTTATTTCTCTCAAATTGATTTAACTCCTCATGCATTGCATTAATTCAACAAGTATCTTTCAGAGCATCATCTACATTCTTAGGTTCAATTTGAGACACCAAGGCAAGTTGATCAAGTTCAGAAATTGTTTTAAAGTGAGACCATGTCCTAGGAGGGTCGAGCAGATTATCAATTATGCTTTCCTGTGGATGGTCCCTGAGCATTATTACATTCATTTCATATTTTCCTTTATGCTCACTTTCTGGTTCTGTGAAACATCGTGATCTGAGTCCCTTTTGGTTGCTTTTTCTTCCTCCTCCTTCCTTTAGAGCCTTCTCCTTCCAGAAATTCTACATCTTGTTTTTCCCTGCAAGAATCAACATTAGATTCATCAAATGTGATATGAGGTGATTCTTCAACAATTTGATCTTTTACATTGAATATTCTATAGGCTCTTTAATGATCAGAATAACCCAAAATATTCCTAAATCACTTTTTGCTTCAAATTTATCCAAATCATGTTTTGTTTATTAGAATGAAACATTTTGTTCCAAAAACTCTGAAATGTGAAATTGATGGTTTCTTACTTTTTAGAATTTCATAAGGAGTCTTTTTGCAAGAAGGTCTTACCATTGTACGGTTTATTATGTAACATGATGTATTTATAGCTTCAACCCAAAACTTCCTTGGCAGCCCACTCTCAATTAGCATGGTTCTTGCCATCTCTACAAGTTCTGTTTCTTCTCTCCACAACTCCATTTTGTTCAGGAGTTCTTGGTGACGAAAACTTGTGGAAGACTCCTTCTCCCTGCAAAATTCCTCGAAGTTAGCATTCTCAAACTCACCACCATGATCGGACATGATTGAATTGATTTTGAACTTCCCTTCTTGTGAAATCTTCTTATAAAACTCATGAAATTCAATAAAAGCATCATTTTTGTGAGCAAGAAAGTAAACCCAAGTGAATCTCGAAAAATCATCAACCAAAACATATCTAAACCTTTTTCCATTCAGACTATTTGTTCTGGTGGGACCAAATAAGTCCATATGAATAAGCTCGAATGGTTTGGTAGATTGACTTTCCAATCTACTTTTGAAGGTTTTTCTGGTTTGCTTACCTTGAGAAAATGCTTCACACAAACTCAACTTTTGTTTAAAAGATATATCAGGCAAACCTTTAACCATGTTGAATTTTGCAAGTTTATGAAGCACATGGTAGCTAGCATGACCTAGTCTACGATGCTATAAGCATGCCAAGTTATCTTTATTTGCAGTTAAACACAAATTTGTGTTTCTCAGAATCATCAAGATCTACCAAGTAGATATTATTTGATCTTTTTCCAGAAAATTTAACAACATCAGAGTCAGGTTCAAAAATAGTACAACTCAGAGAATCGAACATTACCTTGTGACCTTTGTCACACAATTGACTTATGCTCAGGAGATTATACTCCAACCCTTCCACTAGAAGAACTCCATCAATTGAATTTGTGAGATTCCTACCAACCTTACCTGAGCCAATGATTTTACCTTTGTTGTTGCCTCCGAAAGTGACATGACAAGCCTTCTTTTCAGATAATTGACAGAATTTGTCCTTATCCCCTGTCATGTGTCTTGAACAGCCACTATCTAAGTACCATAAGTTCTTCTGGCTGCAAGACATACCTGCAAACACACCATCAAAGAAGATTCTTTGGAACCCAAGTACATTTGGGTCCCACAATCCCTTCAAAATTAAGAATATGATAGAGCAGGTCTTTCGAATCCAGAGTTGTTTGTTCACTTTCATGTTTCTTCACTTCTGATGTTCTGCTGTTTTATGATTTTTGAGCCATTTATTCTTTCAAAATTTTCATTGAACCTTTTCTTTATTTGTCCAGAGTAAGGTCTGAACTTAGTTTGATTCCACAACTTAGCAAGATACTGTGTTTTATTACTTCTGTCAGAATCATAGACATGTGTCGACACTCTGAAGGGATAGTGTCGACCTGAGAAATTCCTTTCTGACCATTTTTGAATATTGGCATAAGTGGATTTTGATGGCTGGTGAGTCCATTGGGTGGGAGACCAATTTTGACATGTTGTTGATCTGTTGTTAGTCCAGTTTGACAAATTTTGTGATTTTTTGTATGATAGTGTCGACCTCAGTGCTGTATGTCGACCTTGCCAACCAGGTGATTCTAGATTTTTGTTCCTTTGAAAACTTGTTCATTTCTAGCTTTTGTTGGCTTTCTACCAGTTGTTCTTTGATCATTAACTAGCTTGGCTTCTCCATCCTGTTTGGTATCCTTAGCAATTTTTACATTTTTTGTCCTGTAGAAGTAGAAGCTTCAGATGTTTTTGAGGAAATGAATGTTATTGTTTTCAGCTCTACTTCCTTCTTCTTTGTGGGATTAAACCTAATCCCTCCTTTTTATGATTTACCCTTGTTCCTAGAAGAATTTCAAGGTTGTTTCCTGCCATTTACAAATGTTTCAAGAGCCTCCTGTTTGTTGTTTACTTTGTCTTGCAGACTTTCAATTTCCTTTTGTAGCTCTGTGTTAACACTTTGTAAGGCTACATTCTTTTCTGATACAAGAGATATTTCATTAAGAATTTCAATGTTCTATTTTTTTAGTTCACTGACTACTTCTCTCAGAGCATTTATCTCTTGTGAACACTCTTTTTTATTTTCTTCTGTTGTCACTTTGTGAGAAGAATGTTTCAGTTTCTTTTTAACATTTTGTTTTTCCTTTTTAAGAGCATCATACTGATCCATTAATTCAAAGTAGACATGCTCCCAATCTTCCAAACTGAAATCCTTGAATAAGGAACTTACCTCTTCCTCTTCTTCTTTAGTCTCTATGTCATCAAACAGATCTTTGAATGAGTGTCCTCAGCATCTGAACTTCCCTCTTCTTCATCTTCCTTTCTTCACTCCAAGTACCATCATAGCCTTTGCTTGTTTTTTGTCCATCTAGGCTGATTTTCTTTTGAACCTCAGGACATTCAGACTTAACATGTCCTGGCTTCCTGCAATTGTAGCAAACAATTCTATCAATCCTTTTGTTAGCATTTGGCTTGGACTTAGAAAAATTGTTATTGTAAGGTTTCTTTTTCAGAAAACTCTTACCTTCTTTTCTCAGAAATTTTCTGAACTTTCTAGTTATCAAGGCAAACTCACCTGACTCGTCTTCGGAAGTGGTTGATTCACTGTCTTCAGTAACCTCCTTGGTGCTAGGACTTGCTTTAAGAGCAAGAGGTTTCTTCTTCTTAGATCATCCTTAGATCTTTTTAGGCCCAATTCATATGTCATTAAAGAACCTATTAATTCATCAACAGTAGTTGTGGACAAATTTCTAAATTCTTCAATAACAGTTGCTTTAGTATGCCAAATGGGTGTCAAAGATCTAAGAATTTTTCATACAAGCTCTTTGTCAGAATAAACTTTACCTAGATTTTTCAGCCCATTAGTTAACAATGTCAATCTACCATACATTTCAGAAATAGTTTCATCATGTTTCATCCGAAAAGCTTCATATTCAGAAACTAACATGTTGGCCTTAGTTTCCTTTACCTCAGATGTGCCCTCATATATTACCATGAGGCGATCCCAGATCTCTTTAGCACTTGAACACGATGAAACTCTTGAAAATTATGTGGGATGCAGTGAGCACTGCATAATGTTCATCACACTCCAATTTGCATTTGACTTCTTGATCTCTTCAGGGGTCCATTTTTCTTCATCCTCAGACAGCTCATAAGGTCCATTGTTCACCACTCTCCATATTTGATGGTCTTGTGCTCGTAAGAACACCTGCATGCGAGTTTTCCAATATGCATAATTAGTACCATCAAAGTAAGGCGGTCTGTTTACAGAATGACCCTCAACAATGTAACCTCTAGATTCCATCAAACACAATTAACTCCTGGTCGTGAAACCAAATTAATTGGAGAACCAAGCTCTGATACCACGTGTTGTGTGTGTGGAAGGATTATCTAGAGGGGGGGGGGTGAATAGAGAATCCTCAGAAATTTAAGCTCAATTTTAAATTTAGAAGACTGATTTAAGATTTCTATAAAATAGATGCACCGCCGCACAAATCAATGACACAAACCACAGATGAGAAAGAGATGTTTAAGGTGGTTCGGCTCCAATGAGGAGACCCACATCCACCCCTCACCAAAACAGTGAGGTACCACTATCAGAACCCCTGACAATATATGACAAACAAATGTTGATTCACAGCTTCTTCACAACTGCTGCCTCACAGCTTGAAAACCCTGCTGAAACATAGCTTCACTAGCCCGCTGATTCACAGCTTCTCCTGAATTGATCCAATCACACTTCGTGAAAGATCAATTCAATCTGCTTCACAAAGAAGCAGAAACCAGACAATTCAAAAACTCATAGGAAATTTCAAAATAAAGAAGATGAAAGTTGATGAAGTGTGTGACGATTTCATCAAACTTCCTGATCTGGATCTGAATTCGGATGGATTCCTCTCAGATTATAGGATCAACTTCCTATTCGATGAAGTCCTCCAGAATTTTACTGCAATTTGATCTCAGAAATCATGATGGAGGTAGATTTTCGATCCTCTGTTCTTGAAAGCTCGTACTCTGCTCCTGGAAGATTCAGATCTTGCTTGTATCGACATTGATTTCATCAGATCACTGCTCCACTTGAGAAATTGCAGTGAATTGTAGCTTCAGAACATTTGAAAATCCTCACTCTTGCTCTGCTAAGCCTCTTCTCCTTCACCGTATTGCTCAACTCCTCTCTTCTGCGAACTGGAGCCCCTTTTTTGTGTGCCTTTTCCTTGATTGCTCATGATTCTCTGAAGTGGGCCCCTCAATTTTATCCGCCAAAAAGGTGGAAGAATCTTTTTGCCGCCAAGAATCGGAGCCTTCTAGAGCTGTTGACGTGTAAAGAGAATATCCCAATTAGTTGGCTTTGGATCACGTGCCTGCTTGGTGACTTGATCATTCTGAGAAAGATTCTAAGTGTTCAAGTGTCGACACTTCCAGATTCTAGTGTCGACACACTTTCACTACTGACTTGATCTTAGCCTTTCACACCACCATCCATAGACCTCTAGTGTCGACCTAGGTCCAAGGTAGTGTCGACACTATCTGACAATTTCTCATAGTTCTTTGATCCAGTTGACTTGTACCTACAAAACAATTGATATATGTCAACTGTCTTCTAGATTTATGTAAATCTGACATCATCAAAACTAGGGACACAACATAGCCCGTGCTGCTGTCAATGACGCTCCATGAGGAGGAATCCCTGCCTGAAAGAGGGTTTGGGAGAGGGCCTGGGAGGGGGCTTGAGAGAGTTGCCTGAGATAAAGTCTGAGAGAGCTATGCCTGGATGGCGTTGAACACCTCGGTACGCATCATATGGACTAGACGAGTCTCCAAGCCAAAGATCTCATCTCGAATAAAACCCATCGCATCACTGGGACCAGTAACCGAGGGTGTGGGCGTGGTGAATGGACTGGTCGCCTGTGAGCCTGAACTCGAGGCACCAGATAACACCCTACTCGTGTCCAGACTGTGTCAAAAACCACATACATGGCCTTTCTTTGGGGCATCAGATGCTACAACCCATACCTCAAGATCTAATTGCGGCTGGTCCACCTCCTCGACATACTTGTCAGTCATCTGTCGGCTATATGACTCTAGTAAATTGAATGAATAAAATTATCAATTTTATATTAATCACTAATGAGAAAAAATAAAATTTTATATACTACAAAAAATTTCCGCAAGCTCCTGAGCTCTCTCACTAATATACTGATTTGTCCCCTTCTTCTTTTGGGTCTCATCAAAGACCTCTTGGAATGTCGGTGCACGCTTTAGCGCCTTTCTCTATTTTACAAACAACATTTCATAAATGAGTACCTATATAAATAAATTATATCACAAACGTACATATGACTTACAAATCTTGCTAGATGGGTCGCAAAAGAGATGGACCCACTTGTATGTTTGTTGGCTTCTAGATTTGCGGCACGATTCACTTTCATTGTTGTGGAGGTTTCTTGCCACTTCTCCTTGGCCCATCTGTTGCACAGACCTCGCCAATAATCCCTCCTCATCCAAGGCGGTCCATTCTCCCTCCAAAGAGTCGGGTCTGAGCTATGACAAATGCTCTGTGCATTTTTCCTCGCATTGTACAATAGATGTTTAAAATTGGACCGTGCGATGGCTATCCATGCTAATCGAGATCGCGCCTCGTTCGAGGGTCGCGTGAATCGATGATTGCTCTATACAGAAAAGAGTTAGTTTACTGAATGTAGGAGTATGGAAAGAAATAAATAAAAATAAATAATTACATACCATGAACATCTGATACAATAACTCATGGATGTCCATCAGGAAATTATTGAATCTATATACAGGCTCAAGAAAGTTTGTCTGAATTGTTCTTATGATAAATCGGGATGCTTGGGTGGGCTTTAATTTATCCTTGCAATTATAAAAGTTAAAATGAGTTGATGAATTAAATAGTTGCCCTTAACATAGGATACATATAATTTATTACATACCCATTTATCCACACCTCCTGTAGGGTGTCATCAGTATAACTGCCGCCCCCCTCCTATTGACTTGCAACTTCTTCTACCTGTGGCACTGTAGAGACACCTACCACCAGAACTAGAGACCCATAAGCACTCTGACCTATACACAAATTTGAGAGGTGGAAACAATATAAATAATCAAAGACATAAAAACCTCGATGATGTAAATATCCATACCTGCCGCGAGAGGAGGAGGCGCAGAAGGACCTAAGCCTGTAAGAATTTAAATGACATAAATAATACATATAATCAATACACAAAGAAATTAAAATTTTAAAAATGCATACATATCGCGAGAGTAGGAAGTGTAGGAGGCGTAGAAGGACTCGATCCTGTTAGAATGTGAAATACTAAATAATATATATTTAATCAATATACAAATACTTACAAATTTAAATATGCATATATGTTGCCTTAGGAGGAGGCACAGAAGGACTTGAACCTATAAGAATTTAAATGACATAAAAATAATACATTATAATCAATACACAAAAAACTATAAATTTAAATATGCAGACCTGATGCAGGCGAAGAGCCCCTTGTAGATGCAGAATTTGGCCCATTCCTGCATTGGTTTGGCCCATTAAGACTCGTTTGACTCTTTGTTGACTCACCTCAATCCCATGTAGACGTCAATATCAATTGCTGTTTATCCATTATTGACGTCATTGCAACATGCCGTTAATAGTTATTGACGTCAAGACCGTTTGATGTTTGCATGTGGTAGACGACACATTATGTTGACATCAACCTGGGTTTACTTGGTCTCCACAACCGCCCGATGTTGGTGCAGACATCTCGCCATCACCTCGGCCATACCATGCATGGAACCATTCCCAACGAACAAATGGACCACCTTGGCACCCCCTTGACCCAGTAAACATCCTACTTGGCCTTCCCTCATTGGCCCTTGCCTTATACATGGATTGCCACCTATGCAATGTGTTTCCTCACACTTGAGCATCATAGGCTCCCAAGCTCCGCCCCCACTGTCTATATATGGAGCTCCTTAGCCTTCTGAGAGAGGGGGAGATGTTGGACGAGATGAAGCACTAATGCCTTGAGATAGGAGAGAGAAAGGAAGACTACACATTGAAATTCCTCATTCTTTCCTTACTTTCTATCCCTATCACACTTAGAACATCCAGGAGGCTTCACCACGAGGTGGAGGAGCCCACTAAGCTGCCACAACAGTCACCGACGAGGATCATCTCCCTCTTCTTCTTTCTTCCCTTCCCTTTTATCTTTAGTCTTTACATGCTAGTCACTTCTTCCACACACACACACACACAGAGAATGTAGTACACATTCACACACACCTAAAAGGGATTTTCCTTACCAAAAAATGGAGGGAAGAAGGGTGGTCATAGCATTTGGCCACCCCTCTTCTCAAGTCCACAACCGGTACGTGGCTCTCCTTTTGGATTTCCCTTTCTGCTTATTGAACGTTTACTGCACTTCTCCAAGGTCTAATAGAGTCTTCTTTTCGCAGGCAAACAACCAAGAAGCAACGCAAAGCTCTTTCTCTTTGGCTGGCCAAGGAGAAAGAAGTCGGCGTCCCTACCATCAACCGCTTACGAGGAAGCGTCGTCGGCATGATCTAAATACTTCCTTAGGCACAGGTAAGCCCTGGCGATCACATCCATTCCATTTCATCATTTGTTTCTTGGTTCTATGCTCTTTTCTCAGGTGATCAAACTGGTCAAATGGAGGTCACAAAAGGAGGACAGGATGGATTCAAGAGTTTCCACCCAGTCGGGAGCATGAGATGGGCGGAATCAAATGACCACACCCCTCCCACCACATGGCCTCCTCCCACCACTGGAGCTCGATCGTGCTCCATGCACCATATCTTCATGGGGAACATCATAATTCATGCATATTAGTCAGCAACTATACAAGGAAATATGTGATTTTTTAAAAGAAAATTGACATTATAAATACTGAAAAGATCCACACCAGATGTCGCAACCTATTTTCAAATAATATCCATTTCCTCCTCAAATGCTAAAGATATATCTAATTCAGCCCCATCTTCTTCATCATCTTTATACTCATCGCTGGTATGTTCCTCCTCCTCATCAGACAACTGACTTACAGTGATATCTATTCGCCTTTCAGTACCCCATTTATCTCATGTGGATTGACTTCTTCGACTTCATTCTCTTTAGATAAGCAAAATGGCTCTTCAGATTCGTCTAAACTAGTATGAGCTGCCAACTCTACATCATCAACTAATTTTGCTTGAAAGAATTCGACATTAACATCTTCAGGTGTCTAATCAGTCAAACCCAATTTGTAATCGACAAAAAGCCTTGATTTAACCATGCAAACTACCAACCAATCATTTCTTTCTTTATTCTTGGATGATGGATAGCTTGTATAATACACTTGCTGGGCTTGTGCAGCCAAAATGAACGGCTCGTAAGTATTCAATTTGGATTTATGTTTAACATCGACAATCTCATGCGTTGTGTCATTTCGAATAGAATTGGGATCAAACTAATGACACTTAAACAAGAATATATGATTATCTTGTCTTAGATATTGCAATTGTAAGATCTCCTATACTATAGGGGTGTTCAAAATATGGTCCAAACTGAAAAATTGAATTGAACCTACCGGTTCGGTTTGATTTGGTTTCACGGATCTCACAGTTCGGTTCGGTTTCAGGTTGGGAAACCGAAATGAATTGAATATGTATATATAATTAATTAATAATACATATACACAAAAGCGCTTGTAGCACAGTGGTCGCCAGCCTTGGCGCGACCTCCATGTAGAGGTCGCGAGATCAAATCTCGCTTAAATCATTCATTTTTTGCATATTTTGAACCAAATATGTATATATAATTAATTAATAATACATATATACATACAATCGCTTGTAGCGTAGTGGTTGGGAGCTTTGGCGCCTCCTCCACGCGAAGGTCGCGAGAAACCTTGTTTTTTTTTTTACATATTTCGGTTTGAACCGAACCGAACCGGTCTAGTTCACTGTAGCAATTCGGGTTGGTTCAGTTCCCCTAAAAATAGGGGTGAACCGGATTGAACCGACCCATTGTTCACCCCGATCTACAATACCATAGCAATCATATTCATTTTTATTGTATGTACTTCCTTTAACACATACGCCACTGTTCATCGTAGATCTACTCTGCCCATAGTCTCTTGTGTGAAATTTGTACCCATTCACAATAAATCCTAGGTAGCTCTATGTGACTTTCGATGGGCCATAACTTATCTGACGAACTTTTTTGATCAATAATCAAACCTGTTCAACCTACATATAAAAAAGACTAGTTAAAAAGTGGACTTGACCTATAGTAGAACCTTGTTGAATTACACTTACGTGATTTTTCAGCCATAAGACCAATGACTTCTCTCGTTCTTTTCAACCTCCGCATCAGTGAGATGTGAGTATCTTTGAATCAAATTATCTGCAGTA